>BSBK01001919.1:257500-645000 GCA_027943335.1 Chamaecyparis obtusa
ATAAGATTACAAGAGAGATCAATCCTTATAAAAGGAGATCAAAACCCTAAAAGGGTTAACAAACCTAGGTTGCATGATAATAATTAATAAAACAATTAATTATTATATGCCTAAAGTTTAGCTTAAGTAGAAAGAGACAATAAGTGACTTAGTAATTAAATCAAACATGATTTAATTAATAAGAAAACACTTTATTACTCTAACACCCCCCCTTAAGATAAACTTTGAGAGAAGCTAAAAACCTAAAAAAAACTACTGAAAGAAAATGGGTCCTAGCAACAAAAGGCCTAATCAAGTACCCAAGTACAAAAGAGAGTCTCTAAAAAGTGGAGAAATAGAGAAAACCACATGGGAAAAAATCTACTCCAAAAAGAGACAAAGACTAATCTGAAGGACTGAAGAAGCCTCCAAAACTAGGAATGTTCCAAAAAATAGGAACAAGGATGAACATGTAGAACATCACTGAAGTAAGAAGCTGCAAACTCTGTCAAGAAGTAATTGATGATCTGAAGATCCTCCATTGAAATATGACCAGGTAGAGAATACTGTAATTTGTATGAGTTCCCTCAAATGATATCATCATACCACCTCAGAGGATGCATGTTAGGGCTTGGTAAGCAAAAAAAAATTTCCTCAGAATGCAACAACGTCCAAACCGAACATGCCTTATATGGATTGGGGGTTTGTTTGACACTATGAGCTCAATGATGAGGTCTGTTTGAGCCAAAAAGGCTCCAAAATACCAATGACTACGTCGAGATTTGTGTCGATGCTAGTTGCAAAAATTGTTTAACCACAAATTTCAGCTTTGTCCAAATTGGACAAATTTTATATGGATCTAGGGGTTCTTGGATGCTCTGAACGAAATAGTGAGGTCTGTTTGAAGTCAAGATGACCAAAAAGAGAGGTCCCTCCATATTCAATAAAAAAACCCTCTAAAACTCAAATCTAACAAACATGGCCAAATATCTCAAGAAAAGGACAGGGGAAAATAGATTTGAAGCTCTGATACCATATTGGAGTTGATGAGTAAACAACCCACATCTCCCAAGAACACTTGCATGCAAACACTTTCCACAAAAAAAAAGAGAAGCAAGAAGCTAGAGAGGCCTGAACGTATGGATCCATGAAAGAGGATACATTCTTGATGTGCAAAAATAAAAGTTGCAATTCAATAAAAATGAATGTTTCTCAATAAGATTACAAGAGATATCAATCTTTATAAAAGGAGATCAAAACTCTAAAAGGGTGAACAAACCTAGGTTGCATGATAATAATTAATAAAGCAATTAATTATTATATGCCTAAACTTTAGCTTAAATAGAAAGAGATAATAAGTGACTTAGTAGTTAAATCAAACATGATTTAATTAATAATAAAACACTTTATTACTCTAACAGTTTTGTCATTTCTATTGTGTAATCTCTAGCTGCAAAGTTGGACATCTCTACTGGGGATTTCTCCTCCCTTGATTGTGTCAAGTAGTATCAAAGCGTAGTTGCATTTCCTGAGGTTCCAGAGCTGATTTCCTAAGCTTGCAAAGTTGCAGACTTGTTTGTGGGGTGGTAGAACCAAGGATCTGACCTACAACAACCAATGGCTTGCACAAGGTGATCGAGAATAGGATTTGTTGTTGATTGGGCATGAGGATATGTGCGGGATCACGGTGTACCAAACTAGGCCCATAAGTGGCAATGAAAATTCAAAAAATAAGGGTTAAGCAGGTTAACAAGGAAATTTGAATAAGTTATCAATATTATATCAAAAATATGTAAGCACATAATCTGTATAGAATTGAATGTAGTTTCTAAGCTACTAGGCCTTTTTTGAAAAACAAATAGTCTATATAGTGAAAATTTCAAATTTCAATGCAGCAGTATGAAAATTTTAGGAAAAATATAAGAAGTCGGTATATGTTTGACCACATTAAACACAATCAAATAATTTTTTTTACAAGATTCTAAATATAAGCAATGGGCTCATGTCCGGATGTGACACATATTTTTTTGTAATCTTTTTCCAAGTAAATAATTAAATTTTTATTTTTCTACTACAACTTTTCCAGAATTAAAAAAAACTCATGTGCCTGACCACCTTAACTTAGTCTAAACTTCATAAAATTGAATTTATTTTTGTGTACTAGGTGAAGCATATAATGTGACGAATGTTTCAAATTTCAAAAATATTATACCGTTTGAAAGTTATAGTTGTTTTTCAATCACCTTATGAATCGGGACCTCAGAGGTAACTGAATTAGAAAATAAATAATACTGACATATTGAACTAAATATTTGACAGCAATTATATTAATGGAAAGTTGAGAATCTCCTTAAGAAGTGTTTTTCATTTCATCAAATTTGGGTGAAAACAAAGTCATCAACTACATGGTCAAAGACTTGAGATTGGAGGAACTAGGGAAAACATGTTTTTGGGGTTGACCATGTAGGTTTGGCATCCCAAAGCCAAAACCCAAAGAAAATCCCAAAGAAAAGTTGATTGTATCAAAGGTAATGTGTATTGGATAGTTATCGGGCATATGATAGCTATTGGATACCCGATAAGTAGGACACACATTATTAATAAATTTTTATATTACACTATATATAATATATGTTATTATATATAATATTATAATATTATAATATATTATATATTATATATTATATATTATTTAAACCTAATTCTCTGTCTCTCTCTCCCTCTACAATATAGATGTTTATACAGTGTGGCCTATGCCATCTCAAAATGTGTCATATGGCATCTCAAAATATCTAAACTACAAATTTCTATATGTCATCATATGCTATTGGTGGATCATCAAAGTGAAACCTCTTCGAAGTACTATTTGGCTCTGATGGATCCTGCACAAACAAAAAATGAAACCACAACTTAGATTGCTTAATTTATATACGATTTGTATATATATAAAATTAGAATTAAACTTAAAATTGAAGAATAATTTAATTAAAATTTAAAATTGAATTCTCATGTACCTCGGATCTATGTCTCCTCGTATGCTTTAGAGTCCTAACATGGATGTCACTACCAGTGCTAGTTCGAAGATATATGTGTTTGCAACTATGAAATTCATACAAGTTATCCTTGATAGAAAAATAAGTTTAAAAAGCACTTGAATTATTAAAATAAAAACTTACTTCTAGTAAACCTTCCTCTACCAATATCAGTTTTGTCAACAAGGATACAAATCGTTGACATTGTATCTCCCTCACACTAGGTGTTACCTACGAGATTCAAATAAGATAAAATCTTAGTTAATATGTACTTACAATAATTTGAAAATGTAAATGACAATCATGTATAGTTGATACAAAAATGTAAACAACTAAATATCTAGAAATATACGTACTATGGGGCTATTGTGGTGAAATGAAATGCATGGGAGCGAAGGCTCACGAGCCTATGTAGGGACATCATTAGACATCACTCTATGTACAATAAATCATGTAAAAGAAACATTAGTACGCACAATTGACAAGTATGTACATGCATAATCATTCTATTTAAAATACTTAATTACCTTCCCCTTGTCAAAAGGTGTCGTTGTAACCCCCTCACATTGCCCCTGCTGGCAGTAGCTGAAACCTGCAAGAGTAAAACAACATGAAAATATTAATTAGTATATAATTTTTATTATGTTAATTTTTATGACAAAACATGTATACTGATAAAAAAAAGTAAATTAATGAGTGCAAAAGCACTCTCAAGACTAAATGAAATGGTCAAGAGTGTGGCACCCTCTACCTCTCTCATCTCCTCTTTGTCATCAACTGAATATAAATCGAGATATATATAAACATAAGTGTGTAGTCATTATAAGTTATCTACTAACAATATTCATTTAAAATTAAATATGTTTTGTGACATTAAACATTTTGTCTTACCGTAACATGAGGAGTCTATGTCATCTGTAGCTCCTCATCTCTTCCATTAGAGGTCTCTCCATGAGACACTCCAACCACCATGGTGACATTTGGCTCATTGGCCATCTCAAATGTGAATGTATCCAAAGACTCATCAAGGGGGCCCAAGCATAAATTATTGCACATAATGCAAGTATGGGGCACACAAACGTGTGCATTCGAAGAGGTTGTTGAACTGCTAGCATCATGAACACGAGGCTATAGAAATGACGTAGTATGCCTAAGAAAATGCTCGCTCAAGGTGTGAATGGCCCTAATGGTCTGTGAGTGAGCCTCTATAATAACATCTAGATGTTGCACTCGAGAAGAGGGTTTCATGGTACAAGGAGGGACATAAAGGGTCGGTTTTACTTGATGTGCCCCTAGTCTATCCTGAGGAGTGCCTCTACCTATGCCCATGTTTTCTCTCATGCTCCAATAATTAACTTTATTGCCAAAAATAAATTCAACATATAGTTTTTTAATAAAATGAAAAGGTACCTCCACATTGTTGTGTGGTGGTATATCAAAAACCATCCTCCAACAATCCCATAATTTATCCCACATAGCATCATTGTGTTGGCGTAACTTCATAATATTATTATATTGTTGTTTGGTATAACTACCATTCGGTAACTGCAGGAAGTAATGACCCTCTAACGGAATGCAAATTGCACTATATAAAATCTCCTTTATATGTTATCAAAAAGATCATCGAATGCTTATCTACTATCTCCTTCATTTGGTATAAGAGCAAACGATGACATGAGGTGTAGAGGTCTATGAAAAGTTTGTTTGAACTAATGGCTACATTTTGGGAAATGAAGATAACTCACACCAAATCTAGTTCCAGTTGTTGGAGATCTGTCACGGCCATGTGAGCAAAGAATCATCTCAGCCACATGAGCAGATAATAGGTCAACCATACCACTCACAAGTTTTTGATAGTGTGAGAAATTTGTTGCTTCAAGCTTAACGTTGTTGTAAAGATTTCAATGCACTCATTCCGAGTTTGTGTTGACTGGTGTTTAATAGAATGTGTTTCAAATTTGTGCTGAAATAGAGTTAGAATAGAGTCACTTATGCAATGAAATAGAGATTGTATCATTTTTATTATCGAAGCAAAGTTGTTTGTAGTGATTGTAAAAGAGATTGCACTCAAATATTGAATTTAATATGAAGAACCATGTGACATATATTGATGGTTGATTTGTAAAGAGGTTAAAAATTGGATAACAGCTATAAGAGGAGTTGGTAAGTAGATCAGTCTAGATTTTGTAATAATTTTCTATTATATAGTTTTTGTGCCTTGCACTTTTTTAATCCAAATGTTGAAGAGGTGATTTAAGGGTTTTTGTTAGATGGCCATGAGTTTGGAAGGCTTCTAGACAAGGAAAAAATCTATGAAATGTGATTGTGGAATGGGCACTAAACAAGCTTCATATGGAGCACTCTCAACTCTATTTTGGGTAAGTGCTAAGGTTTTATTACTCTTTATAATTTTTTGCTACAACAATTTACAATAATATTTTGTCAGTCCTTATTGATCTTGTTGATTTGAATTTCCTTGGGGATTTAGTACATTTTTTCATCAATTCTATGTTTCAACATTTTCTATATATTGTGTACTTGCACTCAATGGTGGATATGAGGTGACAAAGTTACATTGGCATTTAATTTTACTATGGGCTTGTGCTTCAATATTGATTGGTGTCTACCAGTCACTTGATGATCATTTTGATTAAAGGCTCTTGGTGAAGCACTTCGTTTCTAATATATATAGAATATAGTAAGTACATACTTTCAACCAAGTATAGAATACAGAGTAAATTTTCAATTTTGTGAGTGGTCGGGAGTAAGAAAAATAATTTTCTAGTGTTGTTTTTCAATGGAAATTTCATTAGATAAATACTCTGGTTTCAATTTTCATACATGGAGAATAAAAATACAAATGCAATTGATGAATACAAACCTATGGGGCATAGTAAGCGGAAAAGAAAAACCACCTACAGATGCAAATAAATTATTGGAGTGGAACAGTAGAGATGATAAAGCCAAGGCTATTATTGGTCTTGTTCTTGCAGATTCTGAACTTCACCACATAGATCTAGATAACACTTCTACCGACATTTGGGATAATCTAAACAAGTTGTTTCGAGAAAAAGCTATCAATGCAAAGTTTTCTCTAAAAATTCAATTGTTTAGATTCAAAATAGAAAATGGGATCACAATGTTGAAAATCATATAAGTAATTTAAGGTCTCTCATTAGACAACTTGGAGAGGTTAAGTCTCCTGTTGATAATGATGATGTTAAGGCCATCTTGTTAAATAGCTTATCTTCCAAATATAGTAATGTTGTCTTTACACTAAGTCAACTCACTTCGCAGACTCTAGAGGATACGATTTTAGCCCTTCTAGCAGAAGAAAAGAGGACAAAGGAAGTCATAGAAGAAGATCATCAAATAGACCACACATTATACTCACAAAGTACTAAAAAATGGTTAAATAAAAATAGAAGAGACAATACATATTTTTATTGTAAGAAAAAAGGGCACACAACATGGGTTTGTAGAACTAGAGCTAGTGATGTTCTTAAAGGGAAACTAAAAGAACAATCTAAAGAAGGAAATGTTACATGCACTGAAGATGAGGATACATCAGATGATGGAGAAGTCGATAAAAATTCTCAATCTCCCATTAATCACATTTTTGTTCTTTGAACCTTCGCATTTGGAGGTTGGCGACATTGGAGGATGGAGGAACTTCCATCATCTCAAGTTAGCTTCTCGCTTTGAGATGGTGTTCTACATGAGAAGCATTTTTGGCATTTTTTTGTTTTCAATTTTGTTTAGCTTTCTAATGCTGCCAAGTTTGTAGAATGCATGTCTTTTGAATATTCTTTTTGGAGACAGGTTTGGGACTTGATATTGCACTCAATATGGATTGTTGTCCAATGAGCTTCAGAGTATATGATCAAGAATTATACCCTTTCGCGGTTACTAGACAATGATAGAGATTTGTCACATCTCTTAGGGATCATTGTTGAATAATTTAAGACTGTGATTCGAGAGTTCGGGACTGAAAGCTTGAGAACACAACTCGAAGCCATACCTTTCTGAGGATCACAAGACAACTTGATGGAGCCTTGCATGATTCAGGATTTGCAACTTCAAAAAGAAGAATTTCTCAATATATGTATTCATATTATGTAATCAGTATGTTTTGTTATGTAAGCCTTAACGGGGGGTCCCTAGGACAAGGTGAATTTCATGGTTTTAGAATCAGTGTAATAAGGGGGGGAATGTTGGTGTAACTTCATAATCTTATTACATTATTGTTTGATATAACTACCATTTAGTAACTGCAGGAAGTAACGACCCTCTAACGAACTGCAAATTGTACTGTATAAAAACTCCTTTATGTTATCAACTAGATCATCGAATGCTTATCTTCTATCTCCTTCACATTGTGCACCATTTCGGCTTTTTGGTATCACATTTTAGTCCAGTTTTTGGATTTACAAATAGGGAAGCTATTGTCTCTTTTGAGATATCAAGGGCCTTTACCCCATCATAATCAAGTCCATGATCAAACTGGGCATTCATGGCCTCTCGCCAATGAAGTGCAATATTATGTTGCACTTTACGCATCCCCATATTTTCAACTATGGAGTTCAATGTGCTCAACTTGGGGTGTAACATAGGGATAGTGCTATAGAAAATTTTCAACTGATTCAAATTATCACCTATAAGGTCCTCTAGAGACCGATAGTGAGGGTCTTTTGGCTGATTGTCTTGAGGGGGTGGGTTTTTCAGGCTCATTATTTGGCAAGGGAGGGTTTTCAGGTTCATTGTTTTGCGAGGGAGGGATTTTGGGCTCATTGTTTTGTGGTGGAGGGTTTCAAGTTCATTTGCTTCTATCATGCCTAATTAAATTACAAATATATATAATTAAAATTAATTTCAAACAAGAAATACAATTTCAATTTAAAAACCCTACATTTCACCAAAAAACTACAAATTCAACTTAAAACTTACAAAAAAGCACAAAAAACCAAAAACCCACACTTACCTTTGATAAATTTGCAACGGAAAATGGATCTGATACCTGGTGTGGATCGTATAAACGATCTGAAGAAGCTCCTTGACCAAAAAAAGACTATCGAAAATGATAGTCATGACTTGCTATTTTTGGATTACAGTGTTAAGTTTCGGGTATTGGATAGGTATTGTATATCCAATACCTATCTGATATATGAAACCTAAACATGGAACCAAACATTATATATCAAGTTCTAAAACAATTTTATTATATATTATAATATATTATGACAATATCTTATACTATAATATAATATAATATATTATAATACATTATAGTATAATATACTACAATATAATATATTATACTACAATATAATATAATATAATATATTACAATATAATATATTATACTATAATATAATATTTTATATTATAATATAAGATAATATTAAAATACAATAAATATTAAAATATTATAATAGGAAAGGAGGGGAGAGACACAGGGGGGAGGGGAACATGGAGAGACAGAGAAGGGGAGAGGGAGAGAGAGGATATTAAATAATATAATATTATATTATATTGTAATGTATTATAATATATTATGTTAATAATTGATAATATAATATTAAAATGTAACGAGGAATAAATATTAAATAATAGAATATTATAAAATTTTATTATTATAGTATAATATTTTATTGTTATATATTATAATCTAATATAAATAATATTATATTATTATAGAGTATCAATTTTATGATGTGTTGCATATCCGATATTTGATAAGTATCAAGTATTTGATAGCTATCATATACTTGATACCTATCAGATACTTGATATACCGTGTGCCTTGGTGCCTCCATTGGCCAGGTGCACTAACACCCAGGCCTACCAAGAAAAGTCAACACACAATTTCACATTTTTTGGTGGCTGAAAATGTCATTTTTTTTCACATTGCCACTTTTTGGCATACCATGATCCTGCACATGCCCATGAAAGGAGTTTCAGCAATAGGATTGATCAAATCGAATCCCGGAGGTTGCAAACCTAAAGATCCTAAATGTGGGGGTGGAAGAAGTTAGATCTGACCTACAATTGCAAAGGGTTGTATGAAGGGAGCCGCTAGAAAAGTTGGAGGATCGGTTGAGAGGCAAGTTGGTGATTTTTTGTATATATAGATTGTTTGAGGTAGGTTGTGGGTGTTGGTAGATTGCTTGATTGTGTTAGATAAATCAACATTGGTGATCAAATCGTCGAAGCTGAGGAATTTGAGGAAGAGATTCCTTAAGTTTGCAAGAATGTTGCCTAGAAGAATGAACTCTAGAAGGCTAAAGCAAATGACAGAGGAATTTAGGAATGAGATGAGGACTAAGATCCAAAATGCTTTCACTAGGGTCAGAAGGAACCTTGAAACTAAAGATGAATATGTAGAAGATGCTAAAGATCTTGAGACAGCTGAGGTGAAAGATTACTGAGAGCTATGGCACAAATGGGTAAGAGTCATAGATTGGATGTTTCTTATTTTGTTAGTTCTTTACATCCTGAGGATTTGATAGATTGGATTAATAAATTAGAAGATGACTTTGAGCTTGAAGATGTTAAGGATCCACAGAGGGTTAGGTTAGCACAAACTAAGTTGAAGGGTCATGTTGCCTTATGGTGGAAGGAATTGTAGAAAGATAGGTAAGATAATGGTGATTCTAAGATCACTAGATGGAGAGTTATGATTTCTAGACTTAAGGCCAAGTTCATGCCAGAGGATTATGAATTGGAATTGTTTAAGAAATCGCAGAATCTGAGGCAAAAAGATTTGACTGTTAAGGAGTACACCGAGGAGTTCGACAAGATTTGAATCAGGTTTGGACACCGAGAGTCATCTAAGGAGAAAGTGGCTAGATATATCAATGGTCTGAGACTTAACATTCAGGATGAGTTGAGTATGTTGAGGATTAGTGCAATTAAAGATGCTTATCAATTTGTCCTAAAGGTGGAGGACAAGTTAAAGGGAAGACAAGGAGATCCTAAGGGAAGGGACACACAGGTTGGCGATAAAGGAAAAGCAAAGCTTGTTGTTTAAGGGGAACCTGATAAAAAGATTCTTGGAAGGAGCAGTAACAACAATGGTTTAAAAGGTATTTATTTCAAGTCTGAAAATGTTGGTCATAGGGCTTTCCAATGTTTTGAAAATTATAGCAAGGGTAAGGAAAATAGAACTTGGTGGTACATGAGGAGCAAGTTAAGGGTGAACCTATTGAAAGAGAGGTTGCACCCAAGATGGGAGAGTCTCTAATGTTTAAGAGAGTTATGTTGAGCAAGAAGAAATCTGAACCTGTTCAGAGAAGGCAATTGTTCTGAATAGTTTGTAAATCAAAAAATAAATGTTGCAAGGTGATAATGGACAGTGGTAGTATTGAAAACTTTATATCATAGGAGATGGTACAGAAGCTTGGATTGAGGTGACTTAAACACCCTTGTCCATATGAGATAAGGTGGTTTCATGATGACCATATGGTGGAGGTTAAAGAGAAGTGTTGGGTTAGGTTCAACATTGGACCATACTAGGATGAAGTATTATGTGATGTGGCTAACATGAGTGCTTGCTATATTTTTCTTGGAAGACCTTGGCAGTATGATGTTGGAGCTATTCATGATTGCAGAAGGAATGGTGTGTCTATAATGAAGGATGGCAGGAAGTTCACTTTAACTCATTTGAAGGAGAGAAGGAAGGATAAGAATTTGAGTGTGATGAGGACTTACACCTTAGGAGATCAGACTGCTTTGGATCCGAACGTAATGGATTTCCAACAGATGGCTAAGAGGATTTCTAAAGTTGTTTAGTTGCTGAAGGATTTGATGAATGAACCTAAAATCGGTGGAGTTGAAGGATGATGACGACAAGATAGTGTTGCAACAAGTTACCAAAGTGGTATTAGATGAGCAACAAGATCTTGTGAATGGATCAGAAAGAAGGGAGTTATTAAATGATATCAGAGGTGGAGTCAAGCAACAGAGGAGGGAGCATACATTAATTGTTGAATGTAGAAGCGACAAAAGCATAAGCAATTCGTGTGAGTTGGATAATTAGAGCAGTAGTTGTGTCAGCAGTAGCAGAGTAGTACCTGATGATGGATGGTATACTACAGGTTCGAGGATTTGGATAGTAGGCATAGCCATTTGCAGAATATGATGGTTGCTAACAAAGAGGATATGTGGGTCAAGAATGAGCATGAGATTTATGTCTTGAATTCTGTCAGATGTTCATAAGTTCCTCTTATGGAACATCTTCTATTCACTTGGGGTGTCTAATGCAATAGCATCCTTGGGTCATTGGCAATCTTCCATCACCCAAAAAGATTTCCTTTCAGTTTGTTTGTTGTTCGGTTTCAGTTGGGCAATTTTCTGTGTTTTAGGTAGTGATCATTTCAGTTGGCTCGTTATCTTATGCGATCCTTATGTTGTGGTCTAGGCATCATGGAGATCCTATGTCTAATGTTGTAGCTCAGTCTGATGTTTCCAGATAAAGTTATCTTATGATAGGTTCGGTCCTATATTGCTTCATGTTGTGATGGTCGGGTTGGTGAGATTCAGTTTGCGATGGAGATTCACGTTATGTGAAGCTTCATGGTGCATCATACTATGTTCTTATACATGTGGTCGATTTCCTTGTGTGTTCGCACGTCATGATCTATCTATTTGGGGGTGTTTTTATGGATTTAGGTCTTGACCTATATGTTGTAATACGTTTCCTTTATCTTGGAGATTGTTGATCAAATAGGCCGACCTGTGGCTGACAATCTTGTATATAAGTAGGGTAGTAGTTCTTGTTTAGGGGTAGAAAATTGGAGAATGGGGATAGCCAATATATTTGATAGTACAAATCAAAAATAAGGCTTAAGTCCTTAGTAAAGAGGCATGTCTATTGAACATTTGTAATTTGCATTTGCATGCCAACTTGATGATAATTGAAGACCAATAGTCCTTATTTGTTGGTGTTGATTATTGCTTTGTTTTGCCATTTCTGTTGTGTAATATCTAGCGGCAAGGTTTGACATCTCCATTGGGGATTTCTTCTCTCTTGACTGCGTCAGTATGTCATGGCATACCATCGCACGACGATGTATTTTGTTGAGAGCATAGCTACATCCCAGAGTTAATATATAGCCAGGAACTTTCACATGAACAACTGTAAGAACTTGGCTGCAACTTAGTTACGTTACTAGGCACATTTGTACATTGAGAAGAGTGAAAATAGTTAATGATATTAAATTTTCATAATCTATAGTTCTGGTAATTTTATATTTGAGTTAGATTGTGTAGTAGCTTTTTTGTAACAACATTTCCCATCACATTGGTGATTCATCATCAAAATGAAGAACGATAGAAGAGAAGAAATAAATTTTATTGGAGACTACGAAATTAAAAAGAGACATCAAACTAACTCTAATATTCTTCATCATAATGATCAATCAGAGATTGTGATTCAAAACATTGTTATTAAAAACTACTACAAATCTAGGTCAGAAGCGAAATGAGAGTACAAGAAAACGAGATAGTCTCAAATATATATATGAAAGGCGTTGAGATCATACATGAGCAACGGGTGCCGTTAGAGAAACCAGTGCATCATAGCCTGGAACACATCTGCATGAATGGCCCTCGCCTGTTGGAGAATCTATGTATTTCGCTTCTGTGGCGCAAGAGCAATTTCCTTTTTCCTTTCACCGCTGAGCAATTTCCATGGCCGATACCCCAATCGAAGAGGAGGCCGTGATGTCCTCTACCCAACAAAGCAAATTCGTGCTCCGGTAATTCCCAAGTAAGTGGATGAAGAATAGTGGAGAGCCCACACAGTCCCCCAAAGTTCTTATAGCTCATTCCCCCCACCAGTGAAATTTATCGCTCTCTTATTTCCTGGAATACCAGCTTCACAACACCCATATGTGTTGCAGTATTTCGGATCAAGTTGATTTAGGCATCCAGATTTACAGTTCCCCTCCCCATCATCAACTGTGATAGAGCCGATGGATTTGCAACCAACGAATACGAATCTATTCATGGATGAAATGGTGAAGAGCCCATCTGCAGGTAACTTGAACTGCACAAAGTCCTCATCTTTTCCATTACACGACATGGCTTTTAGAGAAGTGAAATTTATGATCAGAGAGCCTGTATAATTGATGTGCAGGATATCTAAGTCTGTGTTTTTACCATTTACAAGAGCACCGAGAAATGTAGCCAACTCCTTGGTAGAATTCCCATTCTTCTTCTCCTTCTCCATGCATTTTAACTAAAAACCAGGGTACCCACCACTTGGATTGTCAATCCAAAATGGGTAACTCGCATTTTGCGATCCACACAATTGAAGATTGCATTTTGCAAGAGCAGAAGTGGCTAAACACCACCAAATCAGAAATACAACACCGACCTCTCAGTGCATTTTGTATTCTTAATGCATAAAACTAAAATCATCGCAACACAAGATAAATAATGTCTTTTACAAATGTCAAGGTACCGTAGACAACAGCTCACAAATTAGGTCGGTGTTTCGCTGGATGCGAGTCCAATTATCTTGTAAACCTGAAAATTCAAATAATATAAAATGTGTCTGGACCGGCTCTTTACTATTAAATCTTTGTGAACGTAGATGATGTCGTTTTGCTTCGCAAGACACGGGAGAGAAGTCAGATACAACAAAGATTTTGTGAGGACAAAGATGAAACTCGATGTATATTGTAGATAAGCATAGGAATCGTTCCAAAGGTTTCAGAAAAATAAATTGAACCTGTTGTTTATCTAATTTTTAATTCATTGTAATAGAATGCAATTTTTTGGTTCTTTCTTCTGTCATTTTTTCATCCATGCTCTGTATATCAGGAAACTAAAAGAGAAAGTAAAAGAAATGCACCATCAGGAACCTTCTCAACAGTATCAAAAGCTGTGTATATATATATATATATAATCCAAATTTACAAATCTTTCCAACAATGGAAACACTGTGGTGTGTGCCAGAGTTTTTTTAAAAATTGTTTAAATTATTACTGTACGAAATAATCAGACATTACAGAGAAATTCAGCGAGGGCAGCTGATATATTAAACTGAGAAAATGAAGAAATGTCTAGCAAATCGTTCAATTTTCATTGACTAGTGTTTCACTTCCCGTCATTTTTCTTTTTTTATTTCTTTTTATTTTTGAATTGCATTATAGAAGATTTGTGTACTCACCACCATTTAGATGTCTAGTATTTCACTTCCTGTCACTTCTTTGTACATAAAATTTATATTTTCCATTTTTTTATGTTCACATGATTCATGTGCATTTTTTTTAGTTCTTTTTATTTTTAGATTGCAGTGTAGAAGATTTGAACTCAGCACCATCTAAGTGCCCATAACATGAACTTTCCCAGTAAACGCAATGTTCTTATAGATATGTGCCTCCTTCATATCAATATTCTGCTGATTATTTAATTTACTTGTTCAAAGGGTAAGAATTGCTTCAGCCTCTCAATCCTCTAGCTAGCTGTTCTATTTAGCATCAAATACTTATTGATTGATAATTTCATACTTTTTTTATATTAAAAAGTGAAACTTTGGATCCATCATTAAAGGAATTATGATGAGAATCTTCATTATTTATCTGTTTTGTCAGACTCTTGCGCTCAATAAAACTTGATTTCTGATGGACTCATTATAAATTACTGCCACACATTCTGAGAGAAGAGAGAAGTGGGATAGAAAAGCTCCATAGCCAGCTCAAACACAAGTGTCCGGCAGGAAGAAGAGTGCATATACAGAAAAAGTTGAACATCGAGGAACCTTAGCAAGACTACACAGTTGATGCACCAACACTAAGGCAAGCCCCAGAACAACAAAATCAGACAATAGAGCTACCATGGCAAAAAGAGAGGAAGCTCGACCATCAAGATTTGAGGCTGTTACAGGAAGACAAACTGGACGAGAATAGTTTTCGTGGTTAGAATCAGCGAAACAGCCATATAAAGAGTTGAGGCCTTTACATTGGAATTGAAACTCTCAAAAATAGTGTAAGGTGATTGGGGAGAGTGTTCTAACATGGGAGAGGACAATTTACAGACAATGCCAGAGCAATAAGCCAAATGTCTTGCGGCAAAGTATTATCTACAACGAAAACATTGAAAAGGGATACTCTCCCAATTGATAATCTAGGTTAAATGTCCATAACCTGCAAAATAGTTTCCGTAAGGACAACCTTCACTAGGTTAATCTACCCAGCTGTAGGTGAAGGAAGTGAGAGAAGTTTGGGGTACAAGAGTCAACCTTTAGAAGGTGACAGCAGCATTGCCATGGGATTTGGCAAAAAAACTAAGGAGCAGTTTAGACAAACTGATCCAAACTGATAAAATATTTGTAAACTTAATCATAGGATTGAAAGAGGGAGTTGAGGACGAACCAATAGAGAACGGTGACCCAAGTCTAGATCTGTGTCTATGCAGCTGACTAAAAATTAACTCATGAAAGGAAGCTTTCAAAAAAATCTCTCTTTGGTATGAATTGCCTTGTAGTTGGCTGTATAGACGTTTCCCAAGTCTAGATCTGTGTCTATGCAGCTGACTAAAAATTAACTCATAAAAGGAAGCTTTCAAAAAATCTCTCTTTGGTATGAATTGCCTTGTAGTTGGCTGTATAGACGTTTCCCAAGTCTAGACTCTTTCCTCTAAAGTAACATCCTTGTCCTTTGAGAAATTTAAAGCTACCACGAAAAGTTCCTTGGCGTAGAGAGAAAATCTCCATCTGACCATCCGGTTAGGAAGCAAATCCAATCATGCAATTCAAGGAGGGCAGGCCGGAAGCGACCAAATATGCATACCACACCATTTATTGGAGAAAAGCAACTCCTTGTCCAGCACATCCTCAGGGAAGAACACCAGATTAGACCGAGGAGGAAGAGGGCGAGCAATATCTGTAGAAGGGTTGCAGCATAGGAAACAGACAAAGGAGCACACAGGATGCTAGCAGATCCCCTGCCAGAGATACCCATCACAATGAAGCAGAGATGCAGGTGACAAATGAGAGTCACCTAGCATTTTTTCCTTAAAACCCCCACCAATGTGAAAAAATCTAGTCCTCCATCATAAGCTTCACCAATTACACCACCAGGTTGCAATTCAAGAGTCACGAGAGTGGGAAACAACTACTTGAGCCACAAGAAGTGGCGAAGGAGATTAGGGAAGGGGTTAAAGAGTTGGAAAAAATTCTTAGTTTGAACTTTGAAGTATCATACGGAGGGAAGCAAGACCATCAAAATCTTATCTAGCAAAAGAAAATGTTACGAATCAGCAAACCATATATTTTAGAAATATTAACAATCACGCACACAAGCAATTAAACTTGAGTTATGCTGATAGGCAAACACAAGAATTAATTAATAAATTAGATATGTTTCACCATGATATTAAATGAATATGTAAGTTATATCAATGAGATGCGAGATATAACATTTTAAAGATAGAAAATAATAAATTATGTTGAAGTTGATTTTAATTGGTTAATTTGGATGTTTATATATAAAATCTTAAAAAAAGATCTATAATACTTACAGATTTGTAGATTATAATGTATATATTATTTGATTTTGTGGAGAAAAATAATGGATATATTATTTGATTTCATTCTAGATGTGCATAGATTTCCTAAGAACAGTTCAATCTCATAAAACCTTCATGGTATCATAAAACAGGGCTTAAATAAAGTCCGCCATCATTATATACAGGCAGCGATTCACAATGAATTACATCTGATTTTATAAAGTCAAAAGCATGGTCTAGTTCCACAACTGAAACAACTTTTAGAAACAGAAAATAAAAACATGGTCACCTCTTTTATCAGTGCAGGTCTGATATGGTGCATCTTCTTGTAGTACAAGCCTATGTTTAAAGATTTGCTTCACTTAGCATCACCAATAATCTCCACAAGAACATTGCCCTTATTTGAAATGATGGAAACGGTTTGCATTCCTCATAATAATTTGTCTTGCCACAATCGCGGAGATAAACTTGAATGCAGTGTGGCAGTCAACACATACTCGAAGGTTCTTGACAATTCTAATAGTTGTTCCAGGCAGGGTGTTCAACAATCCAAATGCAATTGCCAACTTCTCCCTATGGTGACAGAGAAATAATTCTTTTCCCTCCTCCTCAACATCATGTAGTACATGTTTTAAATTTGGGAAATATCCTACTAACTTCATCTCCCAGGACAATTTTTCCAACTTTGCATAGATCTCCTCTGTCTGTGGGTGTGATCTATCTCCTACACAAAAAACATGTACCATTTTATGGCTTTCAATCCAGCTACAGCCCGGTATCTTTTTTATTTCTCTATCTTTCATCGATCTCCTTACCATTTGAACCTCACTCCACATGCCCACTTCTGCATATATGTTTGACAGAAGAACGTAAGTTGCAGAACTAGTAGAATCCATCTCAGAAAGTAGGGTTGCCGTAGATACTCCTAACCCTATATTTTTATGTGATCTACAAGCACCAAGAAAACATATCCACACAATCACCACAGGTTTACATGGCATTTTGATGATAAAGTTTAGAGATTCCTCAAGATAGCCAGCACGTCCAAGAAGGTCAACCATACACGCATAGTGATCTGTTCTAGGTGTAATGCAATAAGAGTCGGTCATATCATTAAAATATTTGCAGCTCTCACTCGTTAAACCTGCATGACTGCATGCAAATAAAACACTACTGAAGCTTCCATGATCAGGGTATATTCCAGAACGTTTCATTAATTCAAATATTTTGAGAGCATCCTTCCACAAGCCATTTTGTGCATATCCAGCAACAATGGCATTCCAGGAGATGACATCTTTTTGAGGCATTTGTCAAACATTTCACGTGCCTTTTGTATGTTTCCACATTTTGAATACATGTCTATAAGAGCATTTGCAATAACAACATTTGGGAAAAGGCTGCTTTCTATTACGTTTTGATGGATTTTTACACCTTGTTCCAAAGCTCCCATTTTTCCGCAGGCTGGGAGGATGCTGGCAAAGGTTGTGAAGTCTGCCTTTACACCGTTGGATTGCATTTGCTTATAAGTTTCCAAGGCATTTTCAACAAACCCATTTTGTGCATATCCTGCAATCATTGCAGTCCATGAGACCACATTTTTTCAGGCATTTTGTTAAACAGTTCAAGTGCCTTGTGTAGCTGTCCACATTTTGCGTACATGTCTACCAGGGAATTCGTCACTGCAATGTCTGGCATATGTCCACTTTCGATTATGATTTTATGGATGTCCTTACCCTGTTCTAAACCCACAAATTTGGCACAAGCCGGGAGGATGCTGGCGAAGGTTGTCGAATTTGGCTGTATACCTATCAATTGCATTTCCCTAAATACCTCCAAGGCGTTTCCAACAAACCCATTTTGTCCGTACCCTGTGATAACCGTATTCCAAGATATGATATCTGGTCGAGGCATTGCTTTGAAAAGTTTTACAACCTCGCCAAGAACACCATTTTGTGCATATCCTGCAATCATCGAATTCCATGAAATCGCACTTTTCTGAGGCATTTTGTCAAACAGTTCACGTACCCTATGTATGCTTCCACATTTTGTGTACATGTCTATCAGGGCATTTATGACTATGATATCGGACAAAAATCCACCTTTAATTATACTCTGATGGATGTCCATACCCGTTTCTACAGCTGACATTTTGGCACAGGCTGAGAGAATACTGGCTAAGGTTGTCGAGTTCGGTTTCAAACCTGCTAATTGCATTTGCTTAAATTCCTCCAAACCCTTTTCAAAGAACCCATTTTGTGCGTATCCTCCAACCAAGGCACTCCATGAGATAACATCTGGACTCGGCATTTCTTTGAAAACTCTTAAAGCGTCGTCAAGATTACCATTTTGAGCATATCCTGAAATCGATGTATTCCAGGAGACTGCATTTTTGTTAGCCAATTTGTTAAACACTTCACATGCCTTGTCTAAGCTTCCACATTTTGCATACATGTCTATCAGGGCATTTGCAACCACAACGTCTGACAGATATCCTCGTTCGATTATACTGTAATGGATATCCATACCTTGATCCAAAGCTCCGATTTTGGGACAGGCTGGGAGTATGGCAGCAAAGGTAAAATTATCTGGTTGGTAATCCGTTTGTTGCATTTGGAGAAACAGAATCAATGCTTCTTGAGGATACCCATGTCTTCTGTGAGCTGCAATTATGGTATTCCATGAGGAAACATCTTGTTCTGTCATATCGTCAAACACCTTACGAGCATCTATCAAAGTATCGCACTTTTCATACATGTTGATAAGATTATTTTGAAAGAATCTGCGTCTAAAAAATTCAAAACCCCTGCCAGTGATAAGAGAGTGGATTTGTTTACCTTGTGAAAATGCATTCTTGGCAACACGGGTTTGCAGAAATTGAGGATATGTTGAAAAGTCTCCAGGTGGTTTGTTTGTCGACAGCAGAATGTGTATCGCCTTCTTCAACTGACCCTCTCTACATAATGCCGTGAGATTGAAATTGAGATGGATAATGGATGTCAATGGCATTAGGATTGCTCGATTATATCTGAAGGGTATGAGATGTTCATTGTTATTCAATCTACTCCTCTCACAATGTAAATGAAACCCTATTCCTCATCAATAGTTCTGTTATTACCATCTGTATATTTCTGTAAATGAAACTGGTGCAGGGCACCCAAAGCCTAGTCAGGATGCTCTTTTGTTTTGATTCATTTTTGCTTTGTAATAAGGAGGGATGGATCTTAGGGATCAATCTCTTCAATGATCTTGATCCTTTTGTATGGTCAAGGATTCGTAAGGCATGTTTATGAGCCTTGGAATACCTTAATCCATGTGGATCCTAGATGGATTGGAACATTTATGGTTTTGATGTTTTTAAGTTTATTAGTCTCTGCTTTATAGGCAGGAGACTTATGTGAATACATAGTTCAAATGTTTGATAATTTCTTTATTAATGTTAAATTTTTCATAATTTATAGTTTGTTTTGATTGGCCAAATTCTATTTTCCCAGTGGTTTAAATGTTTTTTTCAGGAAAAAATAGATCATTTTTTGGCGTGCTTTTTTAGTGCTGATGTCATCAGAGTTAATATGGCTGCCAGCTGCACCAACTCACAAGCGACGCTGTGTGATAAATCAAAAGCTGGGAAGAAATAAAACATACTTGTCCTAAAATGAGTGAAACGCTGTTTTTTATGCACTCCGTGTATTGAATTGAGAAGGCGTCGCAAGGACAGGGGCATAAATGCTATAGCTTAATTATCGTCCTTCATTCTTCTTTTCTTCTTTATTATGATCTTTGGCATTGTGTGCTGCTGTCTTCTGGTGTTCTGCATTTTATTTGATAGAGGTTTGCGGTCTGTGCTCTGCTCTTGTTCATTCTGGCTCTCCATTTGATGTTTAAAGGTAATGTTTTATTTTTCCGTTTTTCTATATTATTTCTTGCTTTTGATTAATTGTTAAAGAGTGCGACGTATCTCTGCGGCAATCCGAGTGGTGCCAGATTTTCCAAAGCCCGCTAAATCACATTTGTTCCATTTTTCATTCTCTTTTGTAAGAATGTTCTTTAGAATTTTGAAATGTTTTAGTATTTTATGTAAGACAGTTAGGATTCGAACATAGGAGCTCCGGTGGCTTTGACAGTGAGTTGCTAGCAGAAAGCTACGTTGTGTGGATTTTCTTCCGTCGTTTTGTGTGTTCGACCGCCTTTCATGGTAACGTGTAAGGTCCCTACTTGGCCCGCGGTTTCATGGACTTTATAGAAATAAGAAATATATTGCATTTTCCTGGTGTTGAATTACAAGAAGTTTCGAACCCCGGCCATTCTGGTGCAGGCGGATGACTTCCCCTGTGAAAATTCACAGGCTGGGAGTTCAAGAAGCAGAGTCTCTGTACAGACTCCATTTGGGCACCAGAGAGTTTTTCCCTCAGGATATAGACGCCATTTTGAAGAACAGGCTCTCTTTGGGCAGTTGGGTTGCTTTTCCGGAGAAAGAAAAATGGCCCGGAGATGGGAAAAAAGAGCCTCTTCCCAGCTCATGGTGATTGGCGGAGAATGACTCCAACCGTTACGGCACGCCGCCGAAAATATGTGCAGATCTAAATGGGAAGGGATTTGGGTATTCAAAACTTAGATGATAGAAATCTAAGTATGGGCGCCGAATTTTTCTAAAACTTATGCAACAAAACAATATCAAAATGGGCTCGAATTTTATGAGCTGAAAACCTTGATTTAGGTCAACCAGAAAGAATTTTAGCACTTGGCAATCCTCCCAAAGGATCCAATACCTAAAATTTTATTATCAAATGTAGATAGGTGATTTATTTCAGCATTGTGGCCATTCGAGTTTTCTTTCTTCGCAAGATCCCTCAGATTTTCATCTGCAATGTCTAGTTGTGTACTTTGTCTCTGCAGCTTGCGTCTGAAAAGCACGCATTCAACTTATTGATGAAGTTCTCAGCAACTTAGGCCTCTGTCCTCTGCATTTGAGAATTGCAGGGCCCTTCCTTCCCCAAGAGCATTTGCTCAAAGGATAGCCAAGATCGAGATGCAAAAAATGCATTTTAGATTCCTGCCTGACACTGCAATGTGAGCAAGTCAGATACAATAGACATATATAGAGAATCGTGTTCCATTTTCCCAGCTCAGTTACCCTTTTGATCATACCTGCAACCCTGCCCAAAGAAAGAAAATGCACCGCACAGAAATCAGAAGCAAAAATGTTGATAAAATATGAAAAACACTGTCTACATGTATATATTGGGGTTTGGCATCCTAGCATAACTTGGCACGTGAAGGTCTCAGTTATAATAGATGTGGCAGTTTTACATATATACTAGCAATAATTAAGTCATTTGGGCACCAAACTTTTACATGATGAGTAAAATTTAGGACAAGGATGAATGACCAAAGGCAAAGCCTTGGCTTCCAAAATATTCTTGATATTCCATTCATGAGCATCATTACACAGTCAATAAATACCTAAACTGCAACAATTTATTGCGCCTGTAGTATACACGGATTCTTGGCACCCTTTTTCGCGTCCAATTCAATACCGTCTTCTAATCCCGTTCCAAGAGAGAGCACAATAAAGTGGTCAATGTGCTTCTGCAAATTGAAATTACATGGTTACATATTTGCGTTTAATGTTTCTTAACATGTAACTCTCATTATATATGAGCTGTATAGATGAGATGTGTATCCTAAACTGAAACAAAATTAAATAAAAAGCTTCTGATTTGCCGTTTGGATTTTTGTGGGAAGTGTAATGCGTTCTGTGGTAGCCATTATGTGCATGATGCAACCCTTGAACAATCGAAAGAGAAGCCACTTGTATGCGATCTTCCATGTGTATCTGTTGCCTAGTTACACGCACTTTAATTGCTTGTTACAGTGCCACAAAAAACGTCCCACTGCATGCATAGGACACGTCACAGCTATAGAAGTTTACACATGCATAAGACACGTCTATAAAAGTTTCAAAAATGTCAGTTGTCCAACCTCTAAAATACCCGCCTTGATTTTCTATTGAATTTTTTGATGAAGAAAAGGAAACGACTACTCGGGAAAATGTAGATAACCAATGGAAACAAAGAAAGAAAAAATTTAAATGCAAGTTTAATAAGGAAATTTCGTAAGAGCATAGGTTAAACTGATGTAGCACGATTTTCCAGGTGCAAAATAATGCTGAAATTGATAGAGAGTTATTTTAATCTATATATTATTATTATTTAGATTTTATATAAAGTAAATAGTTTTTTCAAAATAGTATAATAATAATTGTATAATTATATATTTATTTATATTTATTATTTATCTTATATTTTAGTAACTAATTCTTTGGAGAGAGACATGTTGAGTATTATAATAATTATATTATATAATATGTTATTCAATTTAATCTAATATATTTCTAATTATAATATTAATTTTAAAATTAAAAATATAAACTTAGAAGACTAAATTAGAGTATTTTCTCGTATAATATTAATTTTAAATTTAAAAATATAAACTTAGAAGACCAAATTAGAGTATTTTCTCATTTTAACAAATTGATATGTGTGATTGTACATTTATTAAAAAATAAAAAATTGAGCAATATTTTATTGAATAGTTTTATTATTATAATTTGTACATCTTGCAATCCGTCTTTAAGTAAATAGAAAATAATATAAGGCATTCGATTATAATTATAAACAATATAAATATTTAATTTTAAAATTTAATTTTTATTATTTTTTACATGATTAATATATATCATTATAATTATAACTTAAATGTTTTTAACCTTAATTTTTATAAATAATCTATAAATATAAATATGACCCAATCATATAAATTGACTAGTAAAATATCCCACTTATGTTTTAAAAATCTATTATCCAATATGATAGATTCACTATTTTATGTTATTCTGATAATTATATTTCTTTCCCTAAAATTTATTTATTTTGAATTTATATTTTTAATGATATTAAGTATGATAGATTCACTATTAAATATAAAAAAAACTAAGTGCCCCTTTAGTAAGCTATGTGTTTCAGTGTGTTGCTTTAATTTTTTAAGGTAGGAAGAAGGCGAAACTGAAAGAAAGTTTGAGAAAGCCAATGCTACCACCCCTACCCTACAGATTTGATTTAAGATTTTATTTAAACTTATTTGATGAAAAAATTCAGGGATAAATATGAAAAAATTAACTCAAATCAATACCAGGATAAATAAAGAACTAGTACATAGAATATATATCTGTATTAAATTTTCCCCTGCAATTTATTTGCATTTTAAAAACTCAAATGTAGTTTTTTACATAAATTTTGTCTATACTTCTGTGGGTTTTCTGATTTTATATTGATATGGGTTTACAATGGGATGGATGAGAAACAACAAAAATTTGATATTGAAGGACAATTTGTTGTTTATCAATGAGCACAATATGGAGAATGCAACATCCTACAAATTGGGTCTGAACAAGTTTGCATATTTGAGCCATGAGGAATTCAAGGCTAAGTATTTCGGTGTTAAGGCTGATGTTAAGAAGAGGCTTAATAAGTCTCCCAGCCCTCAATATCAGTATAATGATGGTGAATTGTTGCTTGATTCAGTTGAATGGAGAGAGAAGGGAGCCATGACTGCAGTTAAAGACCAGGCGTCTTATGGAAGTTGCTGGGATTTCTCAGCTATTGCTGTCGTGGAGGGCATAAATCAAATTGTGACAAAGGATTTAATTTCACTGTCCGAGCAAGAATTGGTGGATTGTGATACGTCCTACAATGAGGGCTGCAATGGTGGACTCATGATTATGCTTTTGAATTTATATAAGTAATGGAGGAATAGACTCTAAGAAGGATTATCCTTACACAACATATGATGCGAGTTGTGATACTTACAGGAAAAATGCCCATGTGGTTACTATTGATAGCTATGAAGATGTGCCTGCCAATGATGAAGCTTCGCTAAAGAAGGCTGCTGCCAACCAGCCTATTAGTGTGGCCATCGAACCCAGCGGGAGGGGATTCCAGTTCTATACATTTGGTTTTTAAACACAAGCCACCATACTCCAACAGTCACCAATGAAATAACACCAAAATCAAAGCTGCAACATTCAACATCTTAAATATTTACGCTTCCTCAACTCCTGAAAACTCCAGTCTCAAGATTTCTTTTGATATCATACATTCTCATCAACCATTGTTTTCTTCTCCTTGTCTAGTGGATCTGTGTAATGACTTGATAAGATGGTTGTTGGATGTAAACTTTTCTATTTTTCCATTCTTTGTTTACTATTTCTTATAGCGTTGTGCTCTCTACTACTTGACACGCTTAATGACATTTGACATGTCGTTGATTCATCCTCCATTGTCCTGCATTAAACAGGTGGAAAGCTAGTTAAATCACTACTTTTTTATGGCTAAATGAGTTAAAATGTCATTTTATCACATTAGGCCTATGCATACAAGGAGCAATTTAGTGGGGAAACCAAATCAGGGACCACAACTAATTTTTATACGAATGGGCTCCATATGCCTCTATTCTACGGTTTGAAACTTGTTTTAAAGAATGAGTTATGTCATAATCGATAAATTTCAAACAGTCGTCAAGTCTTAGCCCTCTGACCTCCGTCATCTCAACATACAACAGATTAGTTTCAACATACAAAACACATTTGAAATTTCTAATTTCATCTTGCTTTGCAATTTGATATATTTTGTATTTCAGATTAATTTACACAAGTTTTGCCCTGAGAACCCTCTAAATTTTTTGACAATTGCTGAAACCCTCACTAGCAAGGGTTTTCGATTTTCAGTTTTAGTGGCTCATATAAAACAAGTACTCATTGAGATGGATGGGACATTCTCAGATATTCGAAAAGAGTGATGCTTTTTATGCATATGGACTAGATTTCTAGTGAGCAATTTCTCATCCCAAGAACTATGCAATTAAATTCCATATAAGAGTCAAGAAGTCATCCAAATTTCAATAACGACATAGGAGAGCAAAATTCTATCAGTCTATGCGTCAAAATGGAAATAAGTGGAGTGGAGCATAATGCCTACCTGTAGAGACATACTAATGTATATTGTAAAACCATATCATAATGTTTGATTTTAAACATATTTGTTACTATTTTAAGCCAGGCAAAGAATAAAAATGTTGCTTTTCCATCTGGCACAGCCCAACACAATTTTCGTTTTTTGCTTTTTCAAACTGGAGCAGGGGTTTCGATGTGGTTGCTCCTTTGACGGGTTAAGACCTAACTCCACAAGCATATTCACAATTGTTAAATAGGTTATCATTGAGGAGTAAAGTGTTGAGTTTTTGTCTCGTCTTGATACAGACAAAGGTTCTTTTCACTTGACAAATGTGACCGAAGGCATTTTACTTTTTCAAAGTAAGTTTGCGTTGGAATTGAATATATCTTCTCAAGAATTCCAAAATGAAATCATCGAGGTCGCAACGAAGAATTAACGAGGCGTGCAATTAGAGTGGCCAATAATAAACAAACAAGCACATTGAGCAATTATCAAACGTACGTACTTATTTTAGGTTTGACGTAGAATACTTGTACAATGTATGGTATTTTATGTGAGATTTGAGAATTATTGTATTTTATTATTGCTAGTGTATTATAAATTTATTTATGTTTAAAATATTTATTCAAATCATTTTAGACCTTTTAGTTAGGTGCTCATAACTATACTATGGCGTCATCCTCAAATAATAGATGTTTAAACACTATATTTATATTTAATAAAAAAAGTTTATGTAGAAAATGTGGAAGATATCATTTTTTAAAAGAAAAGAACATTAATAAATATGGCTTAATCATAATATTGTAAAATTTTAAATTAATGAAAGAATTTAAAAAATAAATAAATTTGTTCTATTTAATTATACTTTTATTCTATACATGCAGTTTATCAAGTATTTTCAAACATATATTATTTTAATTTGAAATATATTGATCTAAAAATTTCAACCTAAGAAAATTGCTAATTTTCTATCAAATGGAAATATCATTTAAATTTTAAAAATATATATAGATAAATAATAAGACATTTTTAATAAATAAAATTATTTTAACTCTTGCTTATGGTGAAAACTTGTTTTAAAGATTGAGTTACGTCATAATCATTGCTTGCAATGAAGAGTTCACAAAGGGGTGTTTAGTATTTGAATTAGAGGAGCTTACAAAACTCTTATTTTTTTCACTTTTGAATAAACCCTACTTGTTCCTTTCTATACCATAGGCAGTTTTATACTGAAAAGTTTTACATACGACATGTAATGGAGAAACTGAGTATTTAAATTAAAACATATATAAAGGTGTCAAATTTCTCTCCGATAAGGCTATGTAATTGCTTTTATTTATTAGACGTGGTCATACAATGTTTGCCTAATATAGTCATTGTCTTAATTCAGTTTTTTCGTCTAATTTTCTATTCTTTGGTTCAACTGTACTTTCATTGACCTTGTCTCACACATTATAACAATGGTAGATTAACAAATACAAATTTCGTGTCTTCAATATTATACATACTTTTTTAATATTCTCAATACTTTAGATTTGAAACGGACATGAAAAGTTGAATCAATTGAATAATCTAGGGAACAATATAAACTTATTAAGCTATGTCCTAATCTAAATGGCTTACGTTTCCTTTTTCAAAAAAGTATAAAATACAATTTTATTCAACATTGCATTCTATGAATACTAACGATTTTAGGCCAAGGTAAAATCAATCAAATTAACCTAGGTCATCAATGATTAGTATCGTCTACACTAAAGAAATCCCTTTCGACGAGTACTAGAATCGATTCCTTAATCAAAAAAAAGTATTCAATACAAATTACCAAACATATCTAATCAAAACATCATACCATTTCTGTTTCGCATCATGCCTCATATTCTACTATTAGGCAGGGACTTCTGCTGCACACAGCTCTTGTTTCTTTTGGTTTTCTAATGTTTAAGGGATCTATACCCTAGATCAACCTAGTGGATCTCTTAGGAAGTCTTTTGGTGCATTTTTGAAAAGTTGCAACCAAAGTTGTAAAAGTTGCACATTTGTTGTCGAGCAACTTTGAAAAGTTGCTCGAAGAGGTTGCCAAGTTGGTTCCAACGGTCACAACTGTGTGGAGACTGGTTGGACACCATTGTTGAAGTTATTTAACCAATGTAAGACCTCTGAATGAGGTTAGAATTGAATGGCATATGTCTGGTGCATTGTATTGAATAAAATCCAATCATTTTTGGTGGAATCTGGCTGTGTACGAATGTGTGCGGAGGGTTGAATGTGAAGAATGTTTATGCCTTGTAACTTTCTTATATTCAGTCACTAAATCCATTGATTTGATCTGGTAGTAAGCTTAGCATTCAAAGTTATTCATTTGTGTATGTGGACAGTCAGGGTTTGAAGGGTTACCAGACCTGTCTTACAAAAATGGCCCTAACTTGCACTCCCACCGGTGGAAACTCATGAAACCTTGGGGAATGCAAGTTAGTTGTATTATTTGTATGATTCCAAAAGCAATCCACTAGAATCGATCGGCAAGGAGGTTTGGCACCAAGCCCTAGACTGAACATCGCTATGTGTTCAGTCAGGAAACTTGAAGAAAGGGTGTGTAGGTGAAAGATCTCAATGTGGTGAATGGTTGAAGAGTTGTTTTGAGTCAAATATAGGAGGGAAAAGATTCCTAGAAACTTAAATTGGTTCTACAAACCCATTTTCAATCATCCTTAGTGTAAACTAGGGCTAATTTGGCCAATTAGCCCTGTGTCCTAAAGATGGTTAGGTAGTGCAGGAGTTGAATCAATTCAAGGTGTTTTAGGGATTGATGTAACCCTGAAAAGGGTACTCAAAACTGGTCTTAGTTTCTTGAGACTCATTGGGATTCAAGATCTGTGCACCTGGAAGCAGTGTGGAAGACCTACAAGGGTTTGTAGGTGAAATTATGATCAGAGCTTTGTACGATTTGGGGAAGTGGTTTGATGATTGATTCTTCATATTTGATCATCAAATAGAGAGTTCCAATCATTATAAGTCTAGTCAAGGAACTCAACTGGTGAAGAGTTCCATTATTTGGGCTCAATTTGGGAACAAATCCCTAAAGCCAAGAAAGGGTGAAGTTGACATTAGTTGGTTAAGGTGGAGAAAAGCCTTGGAGTGTGCTTAGGAGTTGTTAACTCATTGATTGTCATCCATAGCAAAGGTTTGTGAAGGTTAGAAGATCCTAGAACCTAGTTGGTAGGACATTGTGGGAAGTAAGCCTAGAGGATCACTACCATTGTGTGCTTTGCATTAAGAGGTATCAGAGCCACTAAGACTCTGTTTGGAAGAAAATAAGAAGGCAAGATGGTAGATGGAGAGGATATCCCTTTGAGGATAACAAATGTGGAGTTAGCCAAGATAGTAAAAGAGCAAATGGTAGAGAGTAGGGCAGTTAGAGAAGAAAATAGGATCATGAAGAGGGAGTTGGATAAATTGAAGGGACAAGTGAGAAGAGGAGAGAATGAGGAATCAGAGGAAGAAGTAGAAGAAGAGGAGGATCATCCTAGGCAGGAGAATCTACCAGAGGACCAAAGGGCAATGCTTATAGCCTTAGAGAGGGTTGGAAAGAAATATAAGATTGATTTACCAATATTCCATGGTAAATTGGAACCAGAGGAGTGTATGGATTGGTTGGAGGCCCTTGAAAACTATTTTGAGTGTGAGGAGGTGCCTCCTAACCAAAAAGTGAAGCTAGCAAAGTCTAAATTGAAGGGACCAACCCTTAGTTGGTGGAATTTTCTCCAAAATGAGAGGGTGGAGGAAGGAAAGAGCATCATCTCTACATCGACTAGGATGAAGGCAGAGTTGAAGAGATAGTTTGTACCTGAAGATTATGAAGTGACTCCATAAGAAATTTCAAAATTTGAAGCAAAGGGATCTTGATGTGAGTGCCTACACTCAAGAGTTCCATACCCTTACTCTAAAAGCGAAGATGTATGAGACAGAAACAAAAGTTGGCAAGGTACATAAATGGCCTAAAATATAGTATCCAAGATGAATTGACCTTGGTCACATTGGAGACAGTCCACAAATGTTTCCAACTAGCCCTCACAATTGAGGAGAAACAAAAGAGGAAAGGGGAGCAAAATAGAGGAAGAGGAAACACATTCAGAGGCAGGGACAGATTCAATGGAAGGGGAACTTTCCCTAGGAACCAAGGAGAAACAAGTAATCAGGGAGCAGATCAGGATGCTAGTGGCAGAGGTTCTTTTAGAGGCAAATGACCAAATAGTGGCAGAGGTAGGTCGAGAGGAAGCCTGGAAGAGGCCCTAGTGTGTTCACTGGTAGGTGTTTCTCGTGCAATCAAGTGGGACACCAATGTTTCACATGCCTTGAAAAGAATGGAAGCAGCAGCCAAGTAGATAGGAGGGTACAGTTGGCTCATGAAGAGGAGGATTGCCAAAGCACTTCCTCTTACCACACCACATCATCCAAGCATGTTGACCCTAAGAAAGGAGAATGTCTCATGTTCAATAGATCACTATTGGTACCAACCAACAAGGAGCCTACCCAAAGGAAATCACTCTTCCAAACCACATGCAAGGTTAAGGGTAAAGTATGTAAGGTAATTTTAGACTCTGGCTCTACTGAAAATTTGGTTTCATTAGAAATGGTTACTAAGCTTGGTCTAAAGAGGATTCCCAATCGTAATCCCTATAAGGTGTCTTGGTTAAGCAAGGACCAACAAACTATCATAAATGAGGAATGTCTAGTTGATTTTCAAATAGGAGAATATAATGATAAGGTTATGTGTGAGATTGTTGAAATGGATGCTTTCCATCTACTTCTAGGGAGGCCTTGGCAATATGATACTAATGCCCAACATGATGGGAAGACTAATGTATTCACCGTAACTAAAGGTGGAGAGAGTATCACTATGACTCCTTTGCCTAATAGTCCAAGTGAACAAACCTTGTCTAGTGGTGTCATGTTGGTCAAGGAGAAAGAGTTCTTGCAAGTCCTTAAAGAGGACAATGTACCATGTTTTTCTATTGTAGTTAGGCCTAAGGAAACTCATCATGAAGGTAGGCAGTTGAACCTAGGAGCCAAGGCAAGTGTTTGTCCAAAAGTAGTCGCATATTTACTTGACAAGTACAGTGGTGTTGTGGCAGATAGTTCTAATGATTCCCTTCCACCAAAGAGGGAGATAAGCCATTGTATTGATCTAATCATAGAGGCTACCTTACCAAACAAAGCATCTTATAAACTTACACCAGAGAAGAATGCAGAGGTAGCTAGACAAATTCAAGGGTTGTTAGAGAAGGGTTTTATAAGAAAGAGTATTATCCCATGTGTTGTACCTATAGTCCTTGGCCCTAAAAAGGAAGGTACTTGGAGATTATGCACTGATTCTAGAGCCATAAATAGAATCACAATCAGATATCAGTTCCTAATGCCTAGAATGGAAGATCTCATGGATTGCTTAGGTGGAGCAAGATTTTATTCAAAGATAGACCTCAAGAGTGGCTACCATCAAATCAAAATCAGAGAGGGGGATGAGCGAAAGATAGCATTCAAGACTAATGAGGGGTTATTTGAGTGGATAGTCATGCCATTTGGCTTGTCCAATGCTCCTAGTACTTTTATGCGCCTAATGAATGAAGTTTTAAAGCCTTTTCTTCATAAATTTGTGGTTGTTTATTTGGATGACATCTTGATTTTCAGTGGCAGCATGGAGGAGCATCTTCATCATATTGATCAAGTTCTAAGGAAACTCCATGAGAAGGGATTGAAGGTAAACCTTGAGAAGTGTTCATTCTTGCAGGAGGAACTTGTTTTCTTAGGATTTGTAATCTCAAAGGGTAGCTTGAAGATGGATTCCACCAAGGTAGAGGCTATACTCAATTGACCATCACCTACTTCAGCCACCGAGGTAAAAATTTTCCATGGATTGTGTAGTTTTTATAGGAAGTTTATAAGAAGCTTTAGTGGCATTTGTACTCCTATAATCAATACAATTAAGGGTGGTAGGAAATGTGTTTTTGAATGGACTAAGTAAGCCAATGAATCTATTGAGGTATTGAAAAAGAAGATCTCTGAACAACTGGTCCTTATGTTACCTGATTTTCATAAGGTCTTTGTGGTTGAGTGTGATGCTAGTAAAAAATCTATTGGAGGGGTTCTTAGCCAAGAAGGGAGGCCAGTAGCCTTCTTTAGTGAAAAACTAAATGAAGCTAAATAGAAATATTCTACCTATGATCTTGAGCTTTATGCCATGATCCAATCCTTAAGGAAATGGAGGCATTACTTATTGTCTAAAGAATTTATTTTTTTCACTGATAATCATACACTTAGCTTCCTAAATAGACAAGAAAAACTCAATCATAAACATGTTAAATGGATGGAGTTTTTACAAGCTTACACCTTCACTATTAAGCATAAAAAGGGCATTGCAAATAAGGTGGTTGATGCTCTAAGTAGGATAAATCTTACCATTCAGACTATGCAATTGGAAAGTTCAAGTATGGAGGCTATGAAAGGCATGTATGCAGGGGATGAAGATTCCAAAGACATCTATAAAGTTTTCTTGGACATGACAGATAGCTATCACACTGAGTTTCTTGATTTTTTGATCCAAGATGGTCTCTTATTCAAGGGTGGATTACTTTGTGTTCCCAGGGGTTCTATGAGAGAGAACATCATTAAAGAGAAGCACCGTGACAACTTGGAAGGACATTTTGGCATGGATAAGACCTTGGAATCAGTAAGAAGGTTCTACTTCTTGCCCCAGTTGCAGGTAGATGTTAGGAGATTTGTGGAGACTTTCTAGGTTTGCCAAAGGTCCAAGGGACACACTTCCAATGTAGGCCTCTACACACCCCTACCTATTCCTTTAAAGTCATGGGACTCCATTAGTATGGATTTTGTACTTGGGTTACCCAAAACAAAATCTGGTCATGAAAGCATATTTGTGATAGTGGATAGGTTTTCTAAAATGGCTCACTTTGTGCCATGTAAGACCACTCATGATGCATCCCATGTGGTAGGTTTATTCTTTAAGGAGGTAGTTAGGTTGCATGGACTACCCCTGTCCATCATTTCAAATAGAGACCCAAAGTTCTTAGGTCACTTTTGGAGGACCTTGTGGAAAAGTTGGGTACAAATGTGTGTCTCTCTTCATCATATCACCCTCAATCTGATGGATAGACCGAGGTTATCAATAGATCTCTTGGTAATCTCTTGAGATGCTTGACTCAAGAGCATGGTTCAAGTTGGGACTCCATTTTGGCACAAGTAGAGTTCTCGTATAATGATTCAGTCAACTAAAGTACAAGGAAGACTCCCTTTCAAATTGTGTATGGTGTTCACCCTAGGGGTATCTTGGAGTTGAGGGAAGTCAGTGGATTAGAGAAGCCTAGTGCATTGGCTGATGACTTTGTGACTATCATGAAAGATATACAAGATCGGGTCAAAACTAAACTACAACATGCACCAATGCCAAGTACAAAGCCCATGTAGACAAGAGAAGGAAAGATGTATCTTTCAAATTTGGTGATTTGGTAATGGTGCATTTGAAGAAGGAGAGGATGCCTAAAGGAAACTACACCAAGATGATGACCAAAAAGATTGGACCCTATAAACTTCTTAAAAAATGTGGCTCAAATGCTTATCATGTTGATCTTCCTGCTCATATTCATTTATCTCCAATCTTTAATGTGTCTGACCTATATATTTGCAAGGGTCCTATAGATGATATTGTGGTTGTAGATGAATTTGATCCTAAACATGAGGAGCTACTCAAAGATCTTTCCAAGTCATCTCCTTTGGAGATTGAAAGCATCTTGGAGAGTAAAGTTTCAAAGAAGACCCGAAGGCACACCTACTATGAGTATTTGGTTTAGTGGAAGCATAAACTAGTGGAGGATGTTACATGGCTCACACTTGAGGCTATAGAGAAGACTGGTTTTCCTTTGTCAGCTTTACCAACTCAAGGGACTTGATTAGATCTCAAAATCTACCAGTTTTTTGCATTTTAATAAACAAAGTCGATACACAAAAAAAGTAAAGGTGGTCTTGTGCCAAAAAAAATAAATAGTCTAATTTAAACTTTTTGATTCCCAATTGTCCCAGTCAACACCCACAAAACAAAAAATTGTAATAATTGGAAAAGATGTCATGCATTTTTGTCTTAAGAAGTGATGACAAGCCATATGTTGTCAAAAGTTACAACCATGGTTCAAAAACCTCAATAAACTGATCAAATGAGAATTCTGAAGTAAAAGATGATTACCAATCTGCTTCTAGGTGGTCAATAATTCTAAATTTAAAGATGACTTCCAATCAGATTCCTAGGAATGCATAACCCATTTCCAACCTTCAATTTATTCCCTACAAAATGACAAGGGTAGAGTTTTGAAAGAAAATAACTTTCAATAACCTTGTCAAAGTAGAATCCCTTTTAAGATAAGATGAACCAAAATTATTCTTGGTACTTCTGCTTAAAATATTGCACCTAACATTGAGTAGTTATAATCTCATTTAACTTACCTATTTGAATTGGAATGGTTCTTGAAAGAGACATAATAGATGCCATGTTACTAAATTTTGAAGGTGTATTTCATGCCAACTTATTATTATAAAGAGACAGAGTATGGAGCTCTTGAAGTTGCCCTAGGTTTTTTTTGGAAAAGTGTTGTCCAAATAAACATAGACGAGATCTATGTATTGTATGTTAGTAAGGTTCCCAAATTATGGAGGAAGGCCTCCATTAAAACTATAAACATCCTTAATCATTGTCTCCAGCAATGGCAGGAATCAATTTCTCATGGAATCCTTTCGCTTAGATTATTGCATGCTAGTGCTACTATCATACTTAACCCATGTATTTGTCAACAAAATGCATGGAAAATGTGGAAGTATAGATAAGGAATGTTCACCCAAATTCCTCAGAGAGCAATCTCCACCAAGAATATTGAATGTAGGAATGAAAAAAAAAATCTATAGCATGTCTGTAAAAAATTGATAGCAAATGTGGAAACTTATGTGAGCTACAAGAACCATGACCTGCATGCAAAATAGTCCACACACCATATCTGTATTTCCACAACTTGGACATATAAATCGGGAAAGTTTTAATACATTATACATGTGTCAAAATTCTAAATTTCTCTAACCTTTGTGCTTTGGATGAATTTTTATCCCCATTGGAAAAGAAAAGGATGAAATTACGCCTTTGATACATTACCGACCGTCATTCAAGGAGACCATAGTTTTGTTTCAAGCATTTTGTCAAATAGTTCATGCACCCTATCAATATTTCCACATTTTTCCTATGTGCCCAGTTGTGCATGCAAAAATGGTGGAAATTGGCCTTGTGCATTTTCTTGTAAGTCTTCGATTATTCCCAAAAACTTGTTTTACACGTCCTATCCTATGTATTCCCGCATTCTCTTGCATTGGAAACTAAAATACCATTGTATCACCCAATGAGAACCAACCATGAAAAATATTTTACAAACAATCATTCAAGTCCAATCACCTATCTATATGAACAATTTGATCATAGTTTAACAGGGAAAAAGTCAGCAATTCTATTGATTGTTTAAAACTTGTTTAATCACACTTAAAATAAGCCCTCTTTTGATGTTGTAATGAGTACTATTAAAAAGCTTCTCCCATTTGAAGCATATTTATGTTTGCTAAGGATAAATAGAAATCAATGACCATGTCATAGACTGAGATAATGTCAACAACTTAAGTTTATGATTTTGGTGATGCTACTAGCTTAGAAACCATAGCTCACTATTAGAATAATACAATTATCTCTTTCAACAACAACTTGTGAATTGAGATTTTGGAGTGAAACTTCCCCAATAAACATTAGTAAGTACCTTAATAACTTGTAAATCATCAAGATCTAGATTACCATGTTGATTGCCTATATAACACCCAAAAAGTCTCATTTGTTATAATTATTAATTACTTAAGAAAATATGAAAAATATCGTATTTCAATTTTTAATTAATTAGTAATTATAATCAATGATACTTTTGGATACAATTACAGTGAAAGTAGGTTGCTTGGTAAAAGTAGAAAAAAACTTCCATATAATAAAGAATATTTTAATTCATTCTATATATTTGTTTTTTCAATTTTCATTATTATTTTGACAAAAAAAACTTTGTAGTTTATCTTTAATTATATAGAATAAGTTATAATAATAATTATATAATTTTTAATTATATTCAAGTTGGAATTATACTTAATTAGAATATGTGTAATTAATTTAAGCAAGATTGTAATTTGTAAAATAGAGTTAAAATTAAGTTAGGATTAAAATTAAAATTGATATTATGAAGATTTATTTATTTTTATAGTTATTTAATTCAAGAATTTAGTATATATAAATAATTTTGTAAGTTAATTTATTTTTAAAAATTTAAAATAATTAATCCCTACCTATTTTTCTCTCTTCTTATATCTCCACCTTTATTTTTTAATCTCTACTTCTCTCCATATCTCTCTATCTTCATCTCTTCGTGTACCTATGACACTATCTTCATCTCTCTATCTTCATCTTTGGACAATGGGCATGACTTGGTATATATAGTTGTGTAATATCTTTTAAATATGCATTTAATTCCATTCCTTCTCACTCTTTGATGTTCACTTTCCTCTCAGCATTACATCACTCTTAATTTTGTCCATTGACTGCGCCTATGAACTTTGATCTTTTGAGGGTTAAGAGTTGGTGTCCTCTGTAATAGCGCAATTTTATGTCAAATGTTGCTTCAAGATCTTGGTTGTAGGTGCCATGATTATCATGGCCGCAACTTATAATTTGTGATGAAATTATTTTCTTTTAAATAGTTGGGTTGCTAAGTTCTTTTTTTTTTAATACTTGTGAACTTCTGAAATTAGATAATACCATGTTTTGTTAATTTATTTCTTCATTGGGTGTAGTTGTTAAGGATTTGCTTTATAATAGAGTAAGAGTGTAGTGCATCAATCAATTATAGTTGCATATATTTTGGGAATTAGTAAAATGAAAACTTGTTAAAAATTGCTTTATAATTGGGAATGCTAATAGTTACATAATTATATCAATTAAAGGATTGAAATAGGTTGCGATGGTATTAAAGTTAATATATCTCGTCAGTCATATTAGGTTTAATTAACATGAATTAACAATCTAATGCAGTTTTTTATATTCAACTTAGTAATTAGTAGTTACCGTTTTGTTAGATTTGTTCAAAGAGTAGTTGATTAAATCCTCAAAATGTTAATTGTGCATAGTAAATTTAGTAAATTGTTAAGTTTGGTTAGATGGTTTCCATTATGTAACTGGCGAGATATCTACTTCATGTTGATCCTCGACATTTAAAATTTAAATAGACTAGAGTTACTTCAGTTTAGAATTATTGTTAGTGCAGTCAAAGATAGTTGCCCCAAAATATTTGTTTTAGTCATGTACGAAACATTTTTTAAGCCTCAAATTCACAAAATTTATGAAAACAATTTTCATTAAGAAGATTAGTTTCTTACTCTATGTTTTGTGTATTGTTAATATACTCTAAATAATCATCATTCCTAAAGGAAAAGAAACAGTTTCATTTTACTCTTAATATTCAATGTTCTTTTTAAATTCTACCCTCGTAATTGTTTGATTAAAAATTGTTCTACCCATCTTGTTCAACTTTGGATAAGAAGAGGATTTGGGTTTCCCTTGTTTGCTTGTTCAAATTTTGAGTGCAAAAAAATCTCATCGCAGAAGAGCGTCACTATGAACCATTTTCTTGGCTTCTATTCCTTCCCAAAGTCTTCACTTGCAAGGATATTTTGGACTCAAAACAGGGATTTTAAAATTTCACAGCATTTGATTTGTTTATTTTTAGATTTATTTACTTTAGCCCTTGCAATAGGGTGCATTTTTTAGTTGTAGAACTTGGATTTTGAAATACAAGACTCATTTCTATGTTTGGGTTGTTTCATTTTTTAATTTTTTTCCGTATTACAATTTTTTTTATATTATTCAGGAAATTTGTAGAAGATTTTTCTTAGAAAAAGTATACAATATTTTGTTTTTATGTGTCATCAGCAGTAGCCTTCAAAGTTTGAAGAGTCTTTTCTTTTTAAATCTTACACTAGATTATATGTATTGGATTTAAGCTATTCAAATTGCAAATCTATATATCTAAGAAGTTTATATTTATTTTCTATTTCAATTACTTGCCTTTTATATGTGTTTTTCAGCTATTTTCTTATTTTGTAAGTACCTAAATTATTTTTCAGCCTGTTATTAATTATTAGTATTATAAATTCTAAGCCCATAAAATTTCTCTTCACTGAAATATTTTATTGTTCAATTATTTGTGTTGTAATTTTTTGAAGAGGTTTACAGGTCATCTATTTATAATTACTCTATTACATAAATCTAATTTAATGAAATTTCTATTATAATTTGTAAATTTCCTTTGCTATAATTTTAATGAATTTTCTACTAGTGTACTAAGATGCCACTGACATCTAAGCTAATGAAAAGTTCTTAACAACTCTCTTTAAAAGTTAAATTGGGACAATGGAAAACTAATAGCGTTCTTACTATTTTTGGTGGTTTAAGTGTTACTACAATGTAATTATTGATGACACTTCTGTAAATATGGAGATCTGGTAATTCTTTTGAGTGTTGTCACTCTTGTCCATTGTTAGCATTCTAGTCTATCTAATCTGTTTGTTTTGATTCTTCTGTAGATTGGGCTTTCTTCTATTTGGGAAAAGGCATCCTTCAAATCTGATACACCCCTTTGAGGACTATTTATGGCACTAGTATTCCATAGGTACATAGTTTTATCTTATTCCATTCTCTTCATATTGAATGTATTCCTTTAAAATTATTATGTACTATACAATATTTAATGACAATCAACACTATAAGACTACACACAGTGAATGATCAGTGCTTAGAATTGCACACAAGAACATGTACCCATTTTTCAATTGAAAGTTGCAATTTTTGCAAACGACATACACCATTTACTTCAACATTAGACCACAAGAGATATTGGATATGTAAACAATAGAAAAAATTTCTATACTGCACCGAAATCGGAACAACACAAATACATAACTAAAATTCTACTTTCAAATGAAAAATGTGGCACTTGTTCTTTAATTATTGCAATTCCAGTAAAAAAGGTGTTGTTCCAAAACAACTATTTGTATAACTTGCATTACTAACATCCATCATACCACTCGTAGTATTGATTTCATTTCCTACTTTGTGAAGCAACTCTGACTAAATAAATGTTTCTTCTTATGCGAGGTGAACCAATAATATCATCTATAAATTAAAAGAAAAAACTTATAAAGAACAAAGACAACCCAATTGCTCAACAAAACAATACAAGGTAAGGTAGTAATCACATATTTCCTAGCATTATTTGACTCTTATTTTCTATAGAACATAGTAATTTATTTAATTTTCCAAAAGAAAAATATAAATTCTTCCTTCACTCTTTGCATAATTGTTTTTATTTTCCAAATGTTATAGCATCAATGTTCAATTCTTGAAATAGGACATACAACATCATAGTACTAGAAAAACTTAGTAGCAATAAACTTCACAAGTGCTATCTCATTTATGAATAATAAAAACCCAGTTTCTTTATGGAGAAGGAAACAACATGCATATCTATCCAAAAATTGGATGGAACAAAAAAACACAACATACAAAAAACACAAATTGTAGATGTGGAGAAACACAAAAACATAAGAAAAACTATACAATGTGATATTGATAATGTTAGGAATGGGAACACTGAGAGGGCGGGGGTGAATCGGTGTTCACTATATAATTACTTTTTTCTTAACTCTTGAAACTTAACTTGAATGCTTAAGTACTAAAATGAACATCAACATAAACAAGAAACATAAACACAACACATAACACCAATATGGTTACGGGGAAACCCAAATAGGTAAAAAACCCAATGGGAATTGACACCCACTGAGAACTGCACTAGTGTCTTGTGATCCTTGTTAGAAGATCTGCAACCTTGTTAGGAGTTGTTCTTTACAATGTTTTTAGTACAGTGACCTTGTCAAGGGTCGGACCCTATTAAGAGTCTTTTACAATAACCTTGTTACGGGTGGGGACACACTATCCTAGAGTTCACTGCTCAAGTGGTGAAGGATACAACCTTTTGATCTCAGATACACACTATATCTGCTGGATGAACTAGTGTTGTGACATTACTTGTCCGATCAATTCCTTTGATGCACTGATGCTTTGACCTCTTGCAAAGCTCTAACTCATTCTATCTTCACTTTGCATGTCTCTGCTCTGCCTATCTCATCTCTATATCAACATTCATATCTTATTACAAGGGCGCATCTAATATTTATATGCACTTAACAAAACAATTAACTAGGTCAGCCTATAACCGATTACATACAACGCTTCCAAGTGAATTCACTCAAGTGTGTTTACAAACAAAAATAATTACATGTCTACAACTTAATTACAATAGGCACATAGCTTTTACAAAACAATAATATCATCGCTAATCAAATTACCAATAGTCGGCTGCATACTCTATTCTGTTCTGACATTCACTATTTGTATCTTCACCATACCGTATCTTTTGATCATGCACTCTTAGACTTATCATGAATACACTCCTACCAACTTATCTTCTAGGGTGCATAACATAACTCTGTCGTATGCATGTGCACTGATGCTCTGATCTACTAGTGCTCTGTTAACTATCCAGTCTTTTATACTTAACCAAATTCTGATCTTCTGATAATGTGCGCTGACTCCAAAACACTATATGAATTTGTTGCCATAATGAAAACACTAAATCTAGTCATATACAACAATGTAGTCAACTTTCCAATAATCTCTCCCTTTGTCATTAATGGCAACACAGGAATATGGCAAAGTTACTAACTATACCCTTATACAAAAAACTCTTTAACATACTCTAACTTATATCTCCCTTATACTCTTTATTATGCATCTTCTTTACATATATACAAGACTCCATATTCTATACAATACTCCCCCTTTGACATTAATGACAAAGGTGCTCCAAAAATGTATGTACAAGTACTTACAAAGAAAGTACATCTAGATAAGTAATCTACAAATTCTGGATCTCTTGTTTCCAAAATGCAATCAGTGCATTGACAATCTGTAGATGGGTGCATAAGGCATATTGTAGCTTCTCCATCTTCTCCAAGTTTTTACTCAAACCTTGATCATATGTCACCATAGTGGCATCGATCTCCTTGATGTTCTGATTGAGTATATCTAGAGAGGGCACAAGAGCATTCCTGAGCTATGTTTGCCTTGCCCTTATTTTAAAAATCTCCTTTTTAGCCTTTTCTATCTTGTCCACTTGTCCCTAATATACGTTGTTACACATGTTAATGTTTGAAGTGGGATCTTCTACTGATTTTCTGACTTGATCTATCATGGACTTTGCTTCTTGGATTTTCTTGTAAAGATCACCAGTCAGCTTATCCTGGTTCATACAATCTACAATGATCTTTCTTCCCTTTGTAGCAAACTCCTTCAAAGATGCTTGACCAACCTTTAATGAACTTAGGTCAAGTGCAAAGTTACTAACCAGTTCACTCAATCTCTTTTTCATGTATTTCTCTTCTACTACTTGAGATGCAGATTCTTCCAAGCTAGAGAAGTGCTACTTGAGATGCAGATTCTTCCAAGCTAGAGAAGTTAGTCTTAAAGCTTGTCAAAATTTTGTTCACATCATCAACTGAATGAACCTTTTGTACCTTGTTTTTTTTCTGGAAATAGATTATTCAAAATGTCTATTGACTCAACAAACATATGGTTCCTCATGACCTACTTCTCTTTTTCTTTTTTCATGGCTAAGACACTGATCTTAATCAGGTTTTCTTCTCCCCAAGAGTCTAAGCTTGTGGTGTTTGGTGTCAAACTTGACAACAATGATACTGAAGGTTTTTGAGTAAGGAGTGATCTTTGGCTGACATCCATTACCTCAGACTTTGTAACCACATGTGCATCTTTCTTTTCTATATCCTCTTCCTTCTTTTCTTCTTCCTTCTCCTCTTCATCTCCTTGGCCTGTTATATCTTCTATTAATACTTTTTCTTGTAGCTTGGGTGAATTTTCACCGCATAGAGTTTCAACCTCTTGTGTGCTCACAAAGGCTTCCTCAAACTTATCCAAGTCATTGTTTGTGGCCTCCATTTCAATCTCTACATTATCAATGAATATTGTATCATCTTTTTGTGTTTCTGTCATGGGTGAAGACTTTACTACCTCTACAGGTGTTACCACTATAGGCGCTGAATGTTGAGGACCTGTAACTAGTTTATTGGTGGTCTTTGCTGCTTTGTCTTGCTCACTAGGTGTTTGATTGATGAGTGCAGATCGAGGTTGCATGCGCTGCTCTAAGAATATCTTCTCAAAGGTCTTCTATGTTTCCTTTTTTATTAGCTCATAGTCTTTGTTCATAATGTGTAGTGTTCTCATTTTTGTCCTTAAGTGAGGCTTCACCAAATTCAATAACAGTGACTTTTCTTCATTAGAACATACTGGAAGATTGTTATCCAGTATTTGCTCCCTGATTCTAAAGTCTTCTTTAGTGGCTTGTCTCTTCAAGGTATCCATAATCTCCCATAACTTATCTAGGATAACTATCTTCAGTTCAAGCACTGACTTCTTGAATTTTATCATGTGTTTGATCAGCATCTCATGAATCTCAGACTTATCAATTTCATGATATGTGTCATAAAACTTGGCTATCTAATCTAGCCTTCCTTCTTCTACTACTCTAGTCCTTAACACTTGAGGACTAGGTAGGAATCCTACTTCTGAAGGTGGCTGTACATTTTTCACTCTGCTTCTTTTGGCTCTAGTTGAAGGGTGGCTTGTGGTATTTTGTTTTCTCCTCTTAGGAATCTTAGGGGATGCATATGTGGACTCAATATTGACTATAATAGTGGGTGCAGGACTGATATCATCAATTTTATCCTGTTTATCCTTTGGATCATTTCTCTTTTCAATCTTGATCTTCTTCAACTTAGGATCATCTTCCTTATCTTCTACTGCAGATGCCCTCTCAATCTCCAAAGCAATCTTTGCTTCTCTTTCTTTGTCAAGATCTGCCTAAGTTACTCCATGAATTTTGAGTATCTCAGAAGTAATCTTTGATGCTTTCCTTTTTGTTGCTACACTGTTAAGAACTGTATCAAATTCTCTTGTCTTCTCTTCATAAGTCCCCCATCTAGGTTCATTGGGTTCCTTAGGCACTGATATTAGTACTTGTGCATAGGCTTCCAAGATTGGTTCCTCAACTTCATACCCAAGTGGATGGATCCACTTTGTTCTTGGCTCAACTTCTTCCATACAAGTTATATTAGTTTCTACCATAAAGCAAATGTTGTCCTTGTATTTATCAATAATACTCTCTGGTATTCTGTACCTCATCTACATTCTGATTCTAAATGTCTTCAATTCCAACTCCATGTAATCCTTTAATGTACTCTTAGTAGATGCCTTGAGAGATATTTGTGGCATTGTAGGCAAACTCTTGTCTAGATACAAATCTGAGATCTTTCCAAGTATGTGGAAGTACATGTAGATAATCAAAGACCCAAACCTGAATATTTTGGTCTTATCATGCTTAATGGCTCTAATATTATCTATCAATTGTGTGCGCAAGATCTTGCATAGATTGAACTCACCATTCTCTCTGACAAGTCTTATTGTTGCAAGAATAGTGGCCGTAGACACACTATTCACCCTATTAGTGTGCTGAAACCTATAACCCAATATCATAGACATTAATTTGATGTCTTTCTCCTCTATAGGCTCAATTTTAATTCCACGCCTATCACTTCTTGACTTACATGCTTGTTCTACTAGTTTTCTCACATCCTTTCCTGCAAGAAGAACATCACCTATCCTTGAAAGGCCTATCATTTCATGAATAAGGTCTCAATTGATCCTTACTGGCACTTCACATATCCAGAATAGGTCATCATGAATCCTGCTAAGCAATATCTTTATCCATTTAGACTCATAAAACTCATACGCCGTAGTATATTCAACTATGGGATGGTTTTCCAGTTGTGCGAACTCATCTAGGAAGGTTTTGTCTGGTTTATCATAGTTTCAATGTGCGGTCTAATCCTATCAAGTCCAATTGGTTCTTTCTTGAAGTAAATGTATGCATGGATGTCTTCAACATGCATGACACCCATAGGGCTTCTTGAGAATGTACCTTCTAAGTCATCTAGGGTAGAATTAAAGGGATGCCTCTTGAAAACATATCTTTTCCTCTCCGCAACATCAAACACAACTGGTGTAGCCATAACTTACTTGTTTATTGCTTCAAATAGGTTTCCAAGAACTTCTGAATTATCACAACGGATTAGGGCTTTGCAACCAATCAAACACACTCTTTCATTGGTGAATCAAGCTTCAATACTTTACAACCAACTACTAGGGCTTCTGTGATCTGCAATCGCTTTACCTTGAATGTAATGAGTGATTTGCAAGTCTCTATGTACTTTAAAGTGAAAATTTTGCCATTAATGCTTGCCATGTAAACTAGAATTTGACTAAGAATTTCCAACTTCCATTCTGCAATTGATCAGGTAGTGCGCTCTTGTGCATAGCCTCAAATAATCTCCAAAAGGTTAAATCCAAAGGTACATACTCTGAGGGTTAGTATACCGGCCACGCAAGGGTCTAGACCTAAATTAGCTCCCCCTGTGACCTTGAGGGTCATTCATCCAGATGTAGAGGGTGTGTTCACTATGGATGCATCCAAAACATACTCATCAACCTTATCCTTCTTTTCCTCTAATCAAATCAAGCTCACATCTTTTGAAGCTTTTACAAACTTGACTTCTCCTTCGGTATCCAGTATTGATTCTTCTAGTTTTTTAGGGCTTTCATGACTTTGCATTCTTGATCTACAAAACTTTGAGATGTGTCCTGCCTTGTTATAAGAGTGAAAAATAACTAGAGGCCTTAGATTCCTCGACGCATTGATATGGGTTACCATTTTACATTGTCTAGCTGAGTGACCATTATAATTACATATCTGACATATAATACTCTAAGAACTTCTTGCATTTGTTTGATTCTGATTTATCTGATTATGCCAAGTCTTGTTCTTCTAACTTATTCTACAATTCATAGCTCTATGACCAAATTTATTGCATGAATAACATTAACCATTGAAAGGTCTTACCTCTCTACAATTCCTTGCTATATGTCCATGCTTGTGACATGCATAATAAGTTTGGTCTACTGGATTGTGCTCATCCTTAGATGGTTCAACATAGTCTTTAGTCTGACTTCCAGTCTCCTTAGCATCTGTGGTGACTTTTGGTGCTTTCATCCTTGCTCACATGTCATCAATCTGATTTTTTGCTTCATTGAATCCAATGCCGCTGGTATCTCCTTTAAGCTTCCGAGCATATAACTGAGATTCTATCAAATCCTTGCTTGTGTGTAATTTATCAATGTGATTCATTTCTTTAATCAATTCAGATTCTAACTTTTCTTTGTTGTTTCTTAGCTCCAAGATTTCCATGTTTTCTTGCCTCAATTCTTCATTCAGTTCAAGGTTCTCTTTGATCTGTTCATCATAAACTTCTTGATTGTTGGTTAGCTTATCATCTAATTCTTCAATCTGATATTTTAGAGATGTGTTCTCTTCATTCTATTTCTTAACCATCTTCCCTAGATCATTGTTTGAACAATCTTTCAAATATTTTCTTAGCTTCTTGATGAAAACTTGTACACCACTGATTTTCAATTTTAGTTCTTCAACTTATTTCTTAGATCTGTCAAGGTCTTCAAGAGCTGCCATAAGATTCTTCTTCAGATTCTTTTCTTCTTCTGAACCCATTGATCTCCTCAAGTGGTTAAACTTTTCTTCAGAGGACCAGAGATATGATACCAATTGTTAGGAATGGGAACACTAAGAGGGGGGGGAGGGGGGTGAATTAGTGTTCACTATATACTTACTTTTTTTCTTAACTCTTGAAACTTATCTTGAATGCTTAAGTACTAAAATGAACATCAACATAAACAAGAAACATAAACATAACACGTAACACCAATATGGTTATGGGGAAACCCAAATAGGTAAAAACCCCAGTGGGAATTGACACCCACTATGAACTGCACTAGTGTCTTAAGATTTGCAACCCTGTTAGGAGTTGTTCTTTACAATGCTTTTAGTACAATGACCTTTTCAATAGTTAGACCCTGTTAGGAGTCTTTTACAATAACCCTGTTAGGGGTGGGGACACACTGTCCTAGAGCTCATTGCTCAAGTGGTGAAGGCTACAACCTTCTGATCTCAGATACACACTATATCTGCTAGATGAACTGGTGTTGTGACATTACTTCTCTGATCAGTTCCTTTGATGAGCTAATGTTTTGACCTCTTGCAAAGCTCTAACTCATTCTATCTTCACTTTGCATGTCTCTTCTCTGCCTATCTCATCTCTATATCAACATCCATATCTTATTACAAGGGCACATCTAATATTTATATGTGCTTAACAAAATAATTAACTAGATTGGCCTATAACCAATTACATACAGCACTTCCAAGTGAATTGGCTCAAGCATGTTTACAAAAAAAAAAAATTACATGTCTACAACTTAATTACAATAGGTGCATAACCTTTAAAAAACAATAATATCATCGCTAATCAAATTACCAACAATTGGATGCATACTCTATTCTGTTCTGGCATTCACTATATGTGCTACTTCAACTGTCTGTATCTTCACCATACTGTATCTTCTGATCATGCGCTCTTAGACTTAGCATGAATACAATCCTACCAACTTATCTTCTAGGGCACATACCATAACTCTATCATACGCATGTGTGTTGATACTCTGATCTATTGGTGCTTTGTTAACTGTCCAGTCTTTTATACTTAACCAAATTTTGATCTTCTGATAATGTGCCCTGACTCCAAAACACTATATGACTTTGTTGCCATAATGACAACACTAAATCTAGTCATATACAACAATGTAGTCAACTTGCCAATAGATAATTCACTAAAGAAAGAAGGACTATATAGAATAAGCACACTTAAATATAATGTCAAAGATTTCTTGTTGTACCCAGGTTGCAAATGTTACTAGACAATAGGTATACATCAATTCAATTATGTCCTCGAAAGACATGAAATGAATGCAATTGACTCCTACAACCATGAATTGGATCCCCAAACTCTATACGAGTTACTAAAGTTAAAAATGTGGAAACATATTTAGAGAGAGTGTGACTATTTGCAAAACCAACAATGACCAATAGTCAAATTAGACTTTTGGGAGATGTATTTTATATTTGCTGGTTGATTAAGTGGTTAAATATATAAATATCTATTTGGTCATCAACAAGAGGAAGAAATTACTTTCACTTTAACAAATCTTCTATTACAGAATTGTACTCACTAATTTTCCACGATGCTAATCCACTTTGTGGATATTTTGAACTCCTTGTTCATCTCAAAATGCAACATGCAAAAAAACAACATCAAAGAACTTTCCAAAAACTGAAAAAAAATAATAACAAACAAACATGACATGTAAAGTGCAATATTTAGAAACGAAAAAAAGTTAATTGATCCCAATGAAACCCAAATATAAAAAGGCATGGAACCAAAAGACAATACACAACAACAAACATCACTTCACAAGCTCAAAAAAATAATAAGTAATAACGAGCATGAATCAATGGAACCCACAATTCCTACTGACAATGCAGAGAAATTGCTTGTAAGAAATCAACAACATCACAAATCAAACAATATCAAATTCTTTTGCAATTGCACAAAAAGATAATATTTACATTCAAAGAGGAAAAACATACTTTCACCAATACAGGTCTTTGAAAAAATAATTCAAGACATGCGAAATACATATGCACTATTTTCCAACTATTGTGTTTTAAGAAACTTGTCAAAATATTTTAAAATGAACAAAAACAAATGTACTATAGACTAGTGAAATCAACTGATGATACATTAACAAATTCAATTTGTAAAACATGCAATATTGCATTGAAGCATTATGTTCTTCCCAAGTATGCTACATTGCATAATATAAGAAGAAACAATGCATGACACCATATACAAATGTTAACGTAATTAGAAGAGAGACTCGTTTCACTATGAATTACATTCTCCCAAATTTGGGAGCTAGGATACAAAAGATCTCAAATGGGCCTGACTGGTTCAATTATTAATGTTTCATTTGCCATGAACATTGTATAGAGAGCTTTGCTTCTATCAATCACTAATACAATGACAATAGTTTTCTTCCTGAAAAGATGATTGCAATATAAAAATGCCTTCCAAAAAGCATGGTACACCCAAATTTGGATATGCAAGCTCTTTAAGAACTGATAAACACTACACTATACATAATGTAGGATGTGTAACTCAATGAAAATTGGAAACAAGCTCTACAAACCAATAATGAAGCCCAAGAAAACAATGAGTAGTAATTTTCCTGATTCTATGGAAATTTGACTTGCACCCAAATCTTGGATTCAACAATTAGATTATGAAACTTTACCTTTCTAATGCCACATTTATCATGAATATGGTCATTTGCAATGAATGTGTCTAAAGTATTATAATGCAAGTGAAACCGATAATGGGTCTTCTCACCCATCATCATGGTATGGTAAAGGTAAAACCCCTACGGTGGAAGATAAGGAGTGATTTATTCTAGCCAAAACAAAAGGAAATGGTAGATGGAAAAAGAGAGGGATAGGAAAATTGGTGAGGTTTTGAATAGGTTTGATGTCCTTGAAGATTTGGGATAGTTTGATGATGTTAAGGAACACTTGTTGGGTTATATACTCAAGGACTGATTCTAGTGAATAGGGAGAAATATTTATTTCCATAGGGTGGATCTCAAGATATAGACCATGTAGCCTGTATGGACATAGACATCACCTTAGTGACCATAGGTCTGCTAGTGGATAGTGGAAGTAAGGATATAAGTACATGTTCAAGTATTCCTATCCCAGGGTTTAATCCAAAAAAAAATCCTTGGATGGAAGTAAAAGTAAAGGGTCTTTTTTCTTATTGGGACTCCAACAAAAAACTATTAAGAAGGTTGTGCTAGATAAGCCCCCACAACTAAGAGGAGAAAGAAAGATCAGGAAAAGGTGAAATTAATTATTGAGACACTACTTGAATTTGGTTCTATAATGACCATTGATTCCCACTTCTCTTCTTAAAAAAAAAATTTAATTTCTTAGAATGTTACAGGGTTGAATAGTATTCCTAGATAAAAAGCTATTTGTGAGTTAATTGTTCTTCATTCTCCAGATGTGGTGTTTATTAAAGAATCTAAGTTATCAATTGATAATATACTAAATATGGCTTCTAAAATTTGGGCTTCGAGTCATTGTCAGTGTATTGGGGTTCAAGGAAACTAAAGGGGTTTGGTTTGTCTTTGGGACCTGTGTAAGTTTGTGCCTCTTTGGTGGAATTCTAATAGGTTTCCATTTTCTATTGTTGTTGTGAGTTATGAATCTGGTGAGAAAATATTTCTCTCTAATATTTATGCTCCAATAAATTTTAATGGGGTGGAAATTCTAGACTTGATCCTTCTGCAGGGATGCTAAGATATAATATCAAATCTTTGAGATTGGTAGATGTCAAACCTTCTAATAGTTTTTTTACTTGGAATAATAAAAGATGTGGAGATGAAGCCATCATAGAGAGATTGGATAGATTTTTGGTTTCCTAGTATTGGATTGGTGATATTTGGACAATTAGCTTTGAGATTCTAGACTAGAAAGGTTATGATCATTGGTTGATTAAGATTTCCACCACCCAGTTTCGGGTTACCAAAAACTTGTCCTTCAAGTTTTAGCTTATGTGGATCCATGATCCTTCTCTTTCGGACCTCATGTTGAGTTGGTGGCTAGAAGGGAATCTGCCTTATGGTACCGCAATGTATTCTTTTGTTAAGAAGCTTCAATATGTCAAGTATAAGCTTACAAGATGGAACATGGAGTGCTTTGGAAACATCTTTTTGGTAAATTATAGGCACAATCTCATGTAGATTTCATTAGTTGTCAAATCAAAGATCGAGGCCTTTCAATTAAATTGTCTAAAGCTAAATCTATGGTAGTGAGCGAATTGGAGGAATGGGAACTTCGTGAGGAAATCCACTAGAAACAGAAGACTGAAGTGGATTAGGTGCAAGAAAGCAACAAGAACATGAAGTTTTTCAAAAGCTATCAATGATGGGAAAAACGGTAATGTTATCACTTCCATTTTATTACAGGAGGGTATTCCTCTCACTTCTTCTAGAGAGATTAATCTAGAAGCTATTAGATTTTTTGAGACATTGTTCATGAAAGATACTTAGCTAGCCAATATGGAAGATGATCTACTTCTCGAGTTTATTCCTACTATTGTCTCTACTAAAATGGATTAGAATCTTTTTAGAAATATTTCCTTGGAAGAGATTGAAGGGGTGATGTTTGGAATGTGTAAGCGATGAAAATGTGTTTAAAGGAATACAATAACATTGAAAACACTCAAAACACAATATGAAACCACATATATGATTAGACAAAAGAGAGCTAAAAACTAAAAAGAACTAAGAGAATGCAAACCTCTTAAACCAAAAAAACTCCCTTTGATATGTAGATTTTTCCAATGGATGGAATGTGTGCTCAAGCTTCAAAGGATGAGTAAAAACTTTGGCATTATAACTTTGCATAAAGGTGGATGAAAATGAAGAGGAAGAGGGTTCAATTTATACGCAAGAGGAGACGTGAATGAATGGTCAAGATGCAAACCTAAGGAAGGGTCAAGATGCATTTGAGAGAGAGCACATGGATTGTGCTTTCTAAAATGCCTCTCATTGTGACAAGTGTCACAAGGAGAGAGGTTGGAAGGTGTGGGGGACTATGACCATTTTGGGAGATGTGAGAGGGGACAAATGTGTAAGAGGGAGATGGAGTGTGTAAGGGATGTGTAAGAGCATTTAAGGTTGACATGAGATGAGAAAGTTGTGAGATGTGAGGATGTGACATGAGAGTTGACTTGGGTTGGGTTAGGATTTCTTAATCTATGAATTATGATTGTGCAAATCTTTATTGAATAATTAGGCTTGGATTAGGAGGCAAGTGGGAGAATTAGGAGGGTGTGATGGGAAGATAGAGAATAAGTGGAGGGTTGGATTAGCTAGTCATGGTTAATTATCTAATTAAGGGTGCTTAGCATGTGTGAATGGGTTTGGTTGAGTAGGAAATCAATGTTAGGTAGTTTGGATTGGTTAGGTTAGGGGTTAAAGTTAGGAGCCATGTGCTCAAATTAGATTAAATGTTTTATTAGATTCCAAAAATAAGAGGAAAATGAGGTTGTGAATTAATTTAAATTTTAAATTAATAGAGGAAGGGGCTTTTAATTAATTATCAAACTATGGGTTGTCATTTAGATAGTTGATTGGACTATAGTTAATTAATTAAATTAATTAACTAGGGGATAACATAAATCAATTAAATAATTAATATTTAATTAATTAGTGCCCTAGGAGAAAACTAAAATAAGATTACCTAATTATGTAATCAGATTTAGGTGTCTACATTTTTCCCCTCTTTGACATAGTGTTAAAATAACATTATCTCGAAGACGTTCAAAATAATAAATAGTAAAAAACATTTATGAGGTGATAAAGTTGCCCCAGAATATAGGTAGGGAGGTTTAGACTAGGTGATGCCCCCTTGAGAGGGCAGAAGAGAAAGAAAAAGGGGCCTAGGCGATGTCTCAAAAGAAAGGGTTTGGTGCAATAGGCTAGAAAAGGGCAAGAAGGGGTAAAAAGAGGGTGAAATAGGAAAGAAAATGAGGATATGTAGATAAATGGGAAGAATGGGTGGTCTGGGAGGCTTCGAGAAGGAAAAATGATTCACTGGAAGTCCTTCATAAGGGTCGTGAGAGCCAGAAATAAGTTTTTTGCACATATTAGAGCTTAGAGAGATATTTCTATTTCAAGCTCTAATATTGAATATAGCGATGGTGAGAGGAGGAAATTTGAGGCACCGAGTTGACATCATGAGGAGCATCCAGTAGCACCGAGCACCTGAAAGATAGGTAGGATAAAAAAACTAGCTTTGTACTTTCATGTTTTGTCATTTATTGCAATATTTAGTTCACAAATTCACCATCCCGTAGGTTCATAATTGGAAGGATCACCATAGGACCTACGTGATTGCAATTTTGCAAAAAAAATATTAGATTAGGGGCTCAGGTGGTGGAAATGTGGGATTTTTGGCAGGATCACAAAATTTCCCAGGGACTTGGGATCTTTCACGGGATCATGATCGCGCGATGAATTTTTGGTAGGATCACGATCCTGAACCAAAAGGGCCTGAGAATTTGGAAAAATAATGTGATCCCATGAGGGGTCACTGGGGTAGGTGGATGTTACCGTGGAAACACGTTCCCATGGCCATATGGCTAGAAGCACAATTTGAGATCTCGGGCCTGCACGATTGCGAGGACTAGGTAAAACCTGTGGGATCACTGGTGATTGTTTAGAAGAGAAAGGGTAGGGGCCAGGGCTAGGGTAGGAAAAGAAAGGCTAGATGATTAGAATGTGTTTGGGAATGTAGTGGTTCGTGGATTAGTTGACGAGCTGAGAGAGACATGCGATCATGCTAGAGGTGACTGAGCAATTCACCCTGGTGAACTGGGTGCAAGTGGACACCATTGGACTGGGATACTTAGTATGTATGCCACACATGCATACGTATATGGCTATGGTCACACACTCTATGAATAGTGACACTCAGAGACTGCCAAATTTCACTTGCTGACTAGGGAGATGATGGTTTCGTTGAAGGATGTGTACAATATTTTTCCACCTACCCATCCGGGGCATAGTGGTCATTGTAGGAGACTACACGTAATAGCAAGCGATGACAACATTGGTGGTGCTAGACTTGGCACCGATGTTGTGGTACAACCATCTATCTCTAGTTGGACATCTAGCAGTGGTGCCACCAGCATGTTGAGTATATTTATTTGTGTGTGGGCTGGTTTTGGGATATATTGCCCCTAACACAAGAGGGATGAGTGTGACCCTCACACTCATCTCGGTGATTGTGCAATTGTTGACACGGGGGTAGCAGTATCCTAGGGGATGTTAATGCTAGCAGAGTTATACCAAGACCTCCATAAGATTGTTTATCATAGAGGGGAGACACAGAGGAGGAGCATAGGCTTCGCCTCCCTTTTACAAGTGTGGGGATGGGAGCACATTGTAGTGCTTAGACCGATAGGGAGGAGGGATTGATAGGAAGATGAGTCGGTGGTCTATAGTTGGGGAGAGCTGCTAACATACCATGACATTGATGATATTGAATACTAGTGCAAGACCCTCGATGGCATACACGATGACATTACTTGGAGGTCGTACATGGGACTGGTAACTTGACCAAAGGATTGGCTACAAATACCATTTTCTATGATGCCCACATATTTGATAGGTTACTGGGAGTATATTATGGAGTGGTATAGGCCTGACTGGGTGGCTAGGTAGTTTACATACACACAAGGTTTTCCAGATGCAAATCACTAGTACCAACAGACCACCCAGGAGAGATGGTCCAAGTTTGGGGGCCTATTAAAAGGGAAGGCTTGGTGGCAGCATGACAGGTGATACAACCTATGCACTGGGACTGGGTAGGGGGATCAATAGATGGAGGCAGTATGATGGAGTATCGTGCATGGTTTTAGAGGCTGGGAGTAGTTGGGAGAGAAAGTCTACCACCATAGGTAGAGAGAGTCAGGGTGGGGGTGGCACAGGTGGTCTGAGGGAGAGGGTGAATAGTCATAGTAGTGCTGAGGGGGGGATGGATGTCATCCTGAGGAGGGAAGACATGAGAGGAGGAGGGAGAGGGGGTGATGGAGATATAGATGGAGATGGGGATGGGAATGAGATGGATATAGATGAAGGTGGAGGAGGAGGAGGAGACTCTCGGACATAGGTACCATCAGGTCCACCCTTAGTAGGGCCACCACCGACAGGACCAGCACTAGGGGCCCTAGGTGTTGGATCATTAGGAGGTGGGGGAGGAGATCTCATAGCTAAGTTTGCATCCATGCAGGCCACATACAACCAAACCATCCAGATGTTGTAGGAAACACAAGGGAAGAGACATGCATTGATTACACAACTGACATAGGCATTGCAAGATGGGCTAGAGATGATTGATGAGAGGGAGGGCCTACAGAGAGAGAGGGATGGGCTATGGGAAGAGAGGGATGGTATGTGGGTAGAGAGGGATGGAATGTAGTCTAAGAGAGATAGACTGCAGGGGAGAGGGACCTAACACTGTGGTAGTTGGATAGGAGAGGTAGACGACGATGATGGGGAGTGTGGCTAGGGGTTCTCAGGAGGTGGTGCTTCTATAGAGAGATCTTGTAGACCTCCAAGAGTAGGTGGGTTGGTATAGGGTGATGTAACATGTTGTGGTACCACCAAATATGAGAGAGCCCTATCAGCCGACCAACCAATTAGGAGTGACAACTACATGTATTCAGGTAGTAGAGGGCAGTAGCAATAGGACAAGGGGAGCAGTTTTGGGGTTGGCCCCTCACAGAGGATAGGTCAGAAGAGCCACCAGTCCAGTCAGACATAGAGCCAATAATGGTCATCCGATGGATCGGTATAGATGGTAGAGGTAGAGGGATCAAGAATTGGGATGGAGGTGGATGGCAAAGGCTGGGAGGTTACAAGACCAGTACAGGGTCCTATACGTGTACAGGGTGTAGTTTTTCTCAATAGGGTGGAGATACCCCAAGCACAGGCTCCACCACAGGTTGCACCACCTCTAGATATTGAGATGCAATGTTGTATTATTTTTGAAACAGATGTATATTATTATTCTTTTTGAGGGAATTGTCTCAAACATTGTATATGTATTCATTGATGGACTCATAATGGGACACTCAGACATTCATTTATTCTTCGATGTGGGATGTGGGATATGGAACCTTCTTTTATTCTTTGTGGGATATATGTATATATGATGATGAGTTGGGTGGGATTTGATGTGTTATGAGCCTATTTTTCTATGCAAATGTATGGAGGCATGATTTTATGATATATTGGTGTGTGCGATGTGTTAGATGACTATGATATGAGACAGACATGTGTGATGTGTTAGATGACTATGATATAAGACAAACATCTTTGTGATGTAGGATGTGACATGCTTATATATGCTTTTGATATCTAGGTGATGTGTGTGAGTTATGATTTATGTGAGATGTAGTTATTGATGCTTTGTGGATGCAGGATGGATATGATTCATGATATTTAGAGTTTTACACATGTGATGGATGTATGGTCTATTTATGATGTTTATTTATGTATGTATGGATGATGCAATTGTACCATGTCTTAACAATGCAATATAATAAGTGACATTAACAATGTAAGATTAAAATGAACTCAAATGATTAATTATACAATATTAAAAATGAACTTAAATGATTAACAATGCCATCTTAAAAATGAACTAAAATTATAAACATTGCAAGATTTAGAATGAACTAAAGTGATTAATAATGTGGGATCTAAAATGAACTAAATTAATTATCAATGCAACATTAAAATGAACTAAATGATGAACAATACAAGATTAAAATGAACTAAAATGATTAATGTCAATGATTTTATGCAAATATTAATCTAAATGAATTAATATTGTAACTTAAATAAATCTAATTATGAGAAATGAATCTAAAGTGATTTTAATGAACCTAAAATGATTTGAATTGATGATTTAAGGATGCAAATAAGATGAATGCAACTAGGTTTTTAAAGATGAATATTTATGCAATTAAGCGTAACTAAATGCAATCTGAAATATAAAAGATAATGCAACTAAAAGCAATTTAAATGATAATGCAACTAAATGCAATTTAAATGATAATGCAATTTGAATGATAATGCAAGTAATTACAATTTAAATGATAATACAACTAAATGAAATTTAAATGATAATGCAACTAAATGCAATTTAAATGATAACACAACTAAATGTAATTTAAATGATAATGCAACTAAGTGCAATTTAAATGATAAATGTGCACGAGATGAAATGCGAGTGAATGAATGTGGGGGGAGGGGGGAATGGAGGTGTTATATGTAGCATATCACTACCTGAATGAACCCTCACTGTGAGAGGAAGGATCAGATAGGTGGGAAGGTTTGTTTTTTTATAATGAAAATCCATGGGTTAAAGATTAGAACAAAATGGGTGTTTTTTAGGTTTGCTGCATGATGAGAGGTTTGTTTGTGGGGAGAGGATGAATAATGGACATAGATTAACATGTAATGAATAGAGTAATGGGGCTTGAAGCTAGGGATTGAATGGTTGTGGATTTGTTAGGACAATTGTTTGAATTTATGATGGTATTTTTAGCTAGGGATTGATGGGGGATTTTTCTTGAAGCTTGAGCGTGGGGTATTTCAGGATGGAATACCACCATGTAGTTTGAGCACTTAGTTTTATATAGAAACATTAGGGACTTTCCAAGGTTACTAGGAACCCAAGCTCACATCACTAGTATTGCATAGGAATGACATGAAAAAGACACGCAAGGGTTGCCCCAACATCACACATGGACCCAAGAAAAGCCATGGTGGAAATGATGCTACAAAACCCACAAACCAATGACATTTCTCAAGTGAACCATGTAACCCAAAAGATCACATGTGGCACGTGCAAGGGTCATATCTAACTAACTCACATGAAGAAATAAGAAGATCAAAAGAGACTTGCCCCATATTTCCCTCATTCATAGCGCTCCATGATATAGAAGATTGACCTTAAGGAGAGGAACATTGTGAAGCCACAAAAAGATTAACGAGAACCAAAGAAACAAATCAAAAACCATAGTGATAAATCCAAAAGATGTCCTTTTCCCAAAGAGATCGATTGAATGAGATACGGTGTGATTAGGTCAGACATGAGGAAGGATGCATCCTATAAGGACTTGGTTGATAGTATTGGCTACAAATTGTATCTAGATGGAAAACAGAGGGCTTTGAGATAACTACAATGACTAGGAATTTCTTATTGAGGTACTTTCTGAGAAATGTGTCTTAGGAGGGAAACACAATTGACCATGCTTTAGTGGGATGAATAGAGATATGTACAAGGGGACCTAGCAATATTATACAAGCATGAGACATGGACACTATATACAACATACACATTATAAAGCTCAAGAAATAGGATAGATCAATGAATGATAATTATATACATAGCCCAGGATTTGGGGATAGGATGTGCCTCAGTATGTACAAGAAGCTCAAGATACTTGATAGTAATTCAATCTTTCTGATGCAAGGATGGGAACACCTTTGGAATAGGGATTTGTGGAAGGAGTGTAAGTCGAGAGATGATGGACTAAGGTGTGTTTGGTTGTAGAGCACGATTTTGATAGGTAATGATATGGTCCACTATGTATGGTGCCTATTTCCAAGTTTTCACCAACATACTTGTCCAAGGAACTTGATTTCCAAGTTTTCATCATTGGATGATTATTTTTCTTTACTATTTTTTATTTTTTTATTTTTTTTCTTGATTTTTTGAATTTTTTTTATATTATCAAGGTGCCTGTTTACCAGGTTTTCTCTAAGACAATGACTTTTTTAGGACCTTTTGAAAATTTTAGTTGTTTTTCAGATACATAGGAGATGGTTCAAGTATAGAACCACTTCAGATGGATGATGTTGATGGGATCATACATGGGCTCTCTTTTAGGTGTTGATAACTGATAGGCTCCTAAGCCAAAACATGTTGTAACAATGTAAGGGCCCAACCAAGTAGGCTCAAACTTGCCTTCATTTTCTTGATCAGCTTGCACTTTCTTATTCTCCTTTAGGACCATGTCTCTCACTTGGAATTGTCTAGGGTGGACCTTCTTGTTGTATCTTCTCTTAAGACAGTTCTCGTATACAACTAGGCGATCATAGGTGCGCTACCTCTTTTCATCTAACAAGTCCAGCTAGGTGAGGCATTCCACACAATAGTCTTCATCAGTGGTATAGTTCTTCATGAAAATGCATAATGAAGTTAGCTCGACCTTAATTGGTAATACGGCCTCGACACCCTATAACAGGGAGTATGGGGTGGTGTCTATGGGAGTGCATAATGAAGTGCAGTAGGTACAAAGGGAAAGATTTATTTGAAGGTGAAAATCATGACCAAAATCATTAACAACCTTTTGGAGGACTTTTAGGATGGTTTTTTTAGTTGCCTCAGCTTGGCCATTTCCTTGGGGGAAGTATGGAATAGAGAAATGGTGATGAATATAGAATTTGGCACATAGGTCTTTCATATGCTGATTTTCAAAACGTGTGCCATGATCAGTGAAAATGGTGGAGAGGATGTCGTAATGATAGATGATGTGGTAGAGGAGGAACTTAGATATCTAAATACCAATAGTTAAGGTGAGAATAATTGATTCAACCCATTTGGAGAAATATTCAGTGGTAGTTATGATATACTTGTGTCTATCCGAGGAAAGGGGGGCGATCTTACCAACAAGGTCAAAGCCCCAACATTGAAAAGGCCATGGAGGTGTAATGGGCTACAAGTCTTATGCTGGAGCACTTATCAGATTAGCATTTTGTTGACATGGTAGGCACTTCTTTACAAATTCACATGTGTCATGTTTCATTGTTGGCCAATAATACCCAGCTTTAAGCAACTTCTTTGCTAGCACTATGCCACTTATGTGGGCACCACGGATTCCAATGTGAACCTCTTGTAAGGCCAGGATAGCCTTGTTCAAATACAAACACCAAGAGATGATGTTTTGATATCCATGATGATATAGGGTGTTCGCTATGAGAGGGTAGCGAGAACTCTATGGATAAGGTTCTGGCATTGGGTGTTTGTGAGGTGAGGAGATATGATACCATTTTTTAGATAAGCATGAATGTTGTGGTACCATGGAGACTGGGGACCAACCAAAATGCACACCATTTCAGAACCAGTATTGTCATAAGCGGGTGCATGTAGCTACTCGACTAAGATTTCATATTGTGTTGAATCTCAAGGGATTTCTAGTAATGACCCAATAGTTTCCATTGCATCTATCACTTTATTCTAAGGCCTAGGTACTTGTGTAAACTATAACCTTATGAATTGTTCTTTCAGTCTGTCCATGAGCTCTTTTTATGACAATAATTTATCATCTTTTGTCTAAAACTCATCTAGTACCTACTTGGTGATTAATTATGAATCGCCAAACATTTGTAGTTCTGTGATATTCTATTGGATTGTTGTTTTGAGGCCTGAGATGAGCACCTCATATTCTAAAATTTTATTGGTGCAAGAGAATCCCAACTTGAATGATTTGGATATGTAATCACCTTGTGGAGTGACAAAGACAAATCTCACTCTTGATCCATGTGATGTCTATGATCCATCAAAATATAGCTTTCAATTTGGTTGTTCTTCAACCATGCAGAGATGTTCATCAAGGAATTCCATCACCAACGGATATGCATCTACTAGGGGTGCTTCAGCTAGCTGATCTGCAATGAATTGCCCCTTTTTTTTTTTTTGTCAATGTACTAGATGTTGAATTCCCTTAAGAGCATAACCATTTTTCATTCAACCTGTAAGTGTCATTCTTGAGAGAAGGTACTTAAGAAGATCTACCTTGGAGATGAGATTTACTATGTGTCTGAGCATGTAGTGACAAAATTTTTGAGGGGCAAAGAACACTGCAAGACATGCTTTTTCCATGGGCGAATAGTTTATCTCATAGAAAACAAGTGTTCAGCTAATATAGTAGATGGCTCTTTCCTTTCCATTATCATCAAGATGCACTAGGAAAGCCCCCAATGGTGTTGTGGTTGCTGAGATGTGTAAGATGAGAGGGCATCTTGGTATAGGTGGCACAAGAATGGGTGATTTGGCCTGGTGTAGGGCAGGGGCACAAGAATGGGTGAGTTGGCCTAGTGGCACAAGAATGGGTGAGTTGGCTTAAGTGTGCAGGGTAGAGGCATATCTATTATGGCCTTGAATTTATTAGGATCAATCTCGATGCCTCCCTATGATACAATGAGCCCCAAGAGTTTATCTTATATTACACCGAAGATACACTTCTTTGGGTTTAATTTCAGACCATAGTGATGTAGGGGATCGAACACACACTCAAGGATGTTGAGGTGTTCAAACCTTCTTTTTTTTTTTGCTAGAATATCATCCACGTAGTCTTCAAGTATTTTATGGATGATGTTGTGGAAGATTATTGTCATTTCTCTTTGATATGTAGCTCCTGCATTCTTTAACCCAAATAACACCATATTATAATAGAAGGTTCCCCATGGTATTGTGATTGTTGTCTTGTGTTGGTCTTTTTTTGCTATACGAATTTGATTATACCCTAAGAAGCCATCCATGAGTGATAACATCTTATGACCAGCTGTAAGGTCAATGATCATGTCAATGATTGGGAGGGGGAAATCAACCTTTGGGCATGCTTTGTTTAGGTATTGGAAATCCGTGTAGATCTTTGCATAGAATTTTCTTGATTGGTTTTGCATTTGGATCGACTACAAGGTGATGAATAACCAGGTTTGGATCTAGCCTAGGCATGTGAGCTTACAACCATGCAAAGTTGATGGTTGCTTCTTGGAGGAGTTTTGTGAAAGATTTTTCTTCACCCTCAGTTAGGGACGCCATGATGTATGTGATCCTTAGGCATTCCTAGTTCCCAGGTTGACAGGTTTGGTGTCCTTGATTAGGATGGATGACTTCTCTAGTCTGTAGTCATGGATGGGGGGAAGAGGCAAGTCTTCATGTTCTCGTGCCTCAGAGAGGTTTTCACTAGAAGATACATCCTTTGTTTTTACTTTTTTGGAGTCGGAATGTGCCCCAGAGGGGCTTTCACAAAAGGAATAATTATTTCTTTTTTATTCTTCATTTTGTGGCTAAAGACTTCCTCTTCCCTGAAGTATCCCTTGGGGTCGAGCTTGTAGACATATGCTGATTATTTCCCCTGGTTTGACTATTGGTTTGATGCTCCCATGAATCTTAGGATCACTCCCTCATGTTGGAACTCATCGATGTGTGTGACACTTGGTTGGTCCCAGTATATGAGTTCAAGATGGATGAGGGGGAGGTTGATAAGGTTAATGGCAAGTTGACGGAGGACAGAATTTCCCAAGAAGGTTTCAACATCAAATATATCATCTTAGGATTTATTTTATTCCTCTTTAGGGATATCTTCAACTTCCATGAGCTCATCATGGATATTCAAAAGGGTAACATTAGGCAAGTTGATGCTCCAAGTCATTGTATTGGGTCCTCATATATGCAGGCGAGGGGTATTGAAGCCAAGACCCTGATGCTTTAGATTTTGTGAGGCTTCTAATGGATCTTTCTCACCTCCTTCTTTTGGTCCTAGACCGCCACCTTGATAGTTTCATTGTTTTATGGCCCATTTATGTGATGTGGGGTACTTGTTCTTGAAGTACCCAAGGATTTTGGTGTCAGGTGGCGGAGGATCTTTGTACAGCCATCTGTTGATATCAGGGTCCATTTCCTAATTGTGGAGAATACCATGGGAGATGAATATTGATGGTCCCATTTTCTTGACTTCAGGGTATTCTTGACGGGGTTATATGTGGCAGAAAGGGATCCCTTGGATATGTATGTCAAATGGCAGGGCCCCTACTACAAAGGAATCAATTAATTTGCACTCACCATAGCCCCTATTGTTGATCTTGAAACTAGAAAGGGTGGAGGCTAAGATAGTCTCTAGATCACAGTGGGATCAGGATGATCTAGTGACTTATGTGCCAGTATCGATGCCAGGATAGTGGGTGAAATGGGGAAAGGATGCTTCTAACACATGACAATATGCGAAGGGTTGGGGATTAGCATGGATAGTGATTTCAGTGCCTTGATGTGGGAAATCGATGCACTAGTTGTATGTGGATGGGACAACCTTAATGGAATGAATCCATGGTCAAACAAGGAGGATGTTGTATGCGAGGTCTAGATAAATAATGTGGAAAACGGTCTCTTGAATTGTTGGGCCTAGCTTGATGGGAAACAAAATAGTACCGTATGAGGTATGTTCCAAGTTATCATAGGATTTTATAGTGATAACTTCATGTGAAATGTCAGCCTCTATGTACCCCACCTACTGGGTAAATTTTAGTGTGCACAAGTTTAGGGCTGAACCATTATCTATCATGACCCACTTGATGACAAAGTCATTGACCATTATGGTGATGCAGAGTGGGAGATTGTGATTTGGCTCAATGGATGGCATATCAGAAGGCTTAAAGGAAATGGCGAAAGATGTAGATAAGTGCCCCATGAGGTTCTTGAAAAGAATGGTGTTGATGTCTGTGGGGACACGTGCCTCTTGGAGGGTGTTATTGAGGATCTCTTAATGGATGGGTGAGGTGCAGAGAAGATTGAGGATGGAGATTTGGGTAGGTGTGTCCCCAAGGTGTTCTAGGATGTTGTACTATGCATTAGGTGTGGGCATTGGGTTAGCACTGGCAACATATATCCTACCTTTGCGTGTGGTGATTGCACAATGAATTACGACACCTTTGACATGGATGACATTGAAACTAGACTCAACTTGGGATATGCAGCTGAGAAACTTGTCATAACTGATGTGAGCAGTAGCATAGTCCTTTCTATCATCATTCTCACCTTGTTTTGCCTTGTCTTGGTTCTAGGGTGGCAGATTAGCATTGGCTGGGTTTTTTTCCTGCATTATGTTGAGGAAACACATTTTGATAGATTTTTAGGTTAGCGTTAGGTGACACTTGGGCAGGTGCATCGACTATGATATCCTTTTTATTGATGAGATCTTGGACGTAGTGTTTGAGTTTCATGCATTTTATGGTGGCGTGTCCCTTAACATGGTGATAATCACAATGCTCATTATCTTTATACCAGGCTATCTTCGGGGTTGAATCATAAATGGATGGGTTTGGGGATACACAATCAAGTTAGCATTTTCCATATAGAGGAAGACCACATCCAAAGGTTCATCGAGAGGGGTGAATGTATGCTTCTAATTGTTTTGTATGTGTGGCTTGTTTTGACCTTGGGTGATTGATATTTCATTGGATTGATTGGCTTGATTTTGGCAAGGCAACCAAGGCTATTGGTAGGCAGACACTTGTTACTGACACATGGGCATAGGTGGACTAGGATGAGCCACAAAAACCTGAACAAGCTTGGTGTCGGTTGCCCCATATATGAACACATTCTTGTTCTTATTCTAATATTGTGGTCAATCATTGTTGGGCCGATATTGGGAGTTTTCCTTGTAATTCCTAATGCCTAATGTTACCATCATCCAAGTGGCTTGTTTCGATATCCATCCCTTTTCCTTTAATGTCTTCATAGGTTTGTATTCAATTCATTTGCATGAAGTGGGATAACTTTGGATGTAGATTAACAATGAAGATTTTGGTGAGATGCTTTTCCTGCGGTTGATATGAGAACCTTGTGGTGAGGTTTTTCCATCTTTATAGGTAGTCAGCCAAGCTCTCACCTTCCTTTTGTTTGGAATTGCATAGTTCCAATAGGGACAACTCATTCTTGACATTGTCTATGTATTGCACTATGAACTTCTCAGAAACCTCTACAAATGTTGTTATCGATCTATATGGTATCTTATAGAACCACTTGATAGCGGTTCTTCTCAAGCTTGTGGGAAAGAGGTGCATGAGGAAATTGTTGTTGTACAAAACTTCTTGGCAAGATGTGTAGAATTATTTAACATCACTAACTGGATCTCCCTTCCCCCTATACTTGTCAATTTTGGGTGTCTCAAAATTCTTGGGGAAGGGAACCATTGTGATAGATCTTTTGAAAGGATAGGGACATACCTCTTTGAATTTTAAATTATTTCTTTCTCTCCCATCTCTGAGGTCCTTGAGAGAATTCTTCATTTCTTCCCATTCTAAATTGACATGTGTTGGTGTGGGTACTCACATTGGCAAGGGGGCTGATGGTGCAAGAGAATATGATGGTTCTACATGAGGTACTATGAGATGGGATAAGAAGATTGTTTGGCTATGTAGGAAGACTAAAATGGATTATATGGTGGTGGTTAGGAAATTTATTGTTGCTGAAGTGTGGTGGCATACTATTGTGCAGAGTACAAATTTTCTTTTTGTTGCTGGGAGATGAGGGGATGTTGTTGCTATGTGGGTAAGTATTGTTGTTGTGGAGGAGGTTGGTAGAATGTTGTGGATTGATGATGCACTTGGCTTTGGGCTTGACCAATATATGTGGGGTGTATTCTCATGTTGTTGAGGGGTGGAATGGTTTCTCAGAAGTTGGTGGTAGGAAAAAATTGTGCAAGATAGTTAGTAAGATGAGAGGAACTCTATAGTTGAGATGGTGACATGGTTTGAGAGATGGTTGTCAGCATGGATAGATAGTTGGTTAATATTGGAAGAGATTTATTTTGAGGTGGTGGTGGTGGTTGTGTTGCATACTAGACAAGTTTTATACTTGTAGGATTATAGATTTGGGACTATGTTTCTATCCCTAAGGTGTGAATTTATGCTTGATTAAAACCCCAAGAAGATCTAGCCCTTGCAACGGGTTGAGACACAGAGGTAGTTGGAAATGCAAGAGTGATTGTTGGATTTTGAGATGTGGATGGTGGGTTTTTGGGTCCCATAAATAGCATTCCTATTGTGAAATATTTTTTTTGGGCTTGTGTACTGGTGATGAAGAGTGGGATAGAAACTTGTGCAAAAGTTAGTTGAGTGGTGGCTTGAGTGAAGGATTTCTAACAAGTGGACGAAGGTGCTTGTGTTTCTCATTGGAAGAATGGTGCTAATGTGGAGGCTTGGCTCATGAAAGGTGGGGGTATTTCTTGTGTGGAGATTTTCATGGGTGGTGGAGGTTATGTTTGTGTAGAGATCAGTGCCTGAGTGGTGACTTGCAATGTGGTAGGTGGGGGTGGTGCTCCCATGATGGAGAAGGGAGTGGATTGCATCTTTATTTGCACTGTGGGATTTGTAGAGCTAGATTATAGGAGATGGAGAATAGGTGAAGCCACCTGGGATAGTTGTAAGATGGGGTCAACAATTTTTTGGACAACGAAGGGCTAGGAATTGGAGGGGATATGTATGGGTCTTGTAGCATCGAAGGGTTGAATGTGTGGTGGAATGGGAGTACCCTCTTGTGCATAGTTGGCCAAAATGGCAAGGTGATTCTGAGCTATGATTTCACTAACTATTTGTGCATGTCCAAGATGGATCATAAATGCTAGCATAGAACTCGTGGTGGGCACTTCGGTTGGATCCGCCCATACACTCTCAATTTGTGGTAGTTGGGAGTTGTATGTTATCATGGAGCTGTTAGGATTGTCAAGGTCAGATGAGCTAGTGGCGAGATTCGGTTCCATATTCTTTCTTTTCTTAGATCGTATCTCAGTAGGTATGAAATGAAAACCCTAAGATGGGGAAAGATGTGATAGTATGGTATGGTTCTAAGATCTAGGTAAATGCAAGACCTTGGATGAGCCTAAAGAATGTTTGGATGGTGGTAGGTTGATGTGACGAGGAAAATTTCCTAAAGACCTAAGGATTGTTGATTGTCAAAATGAGTTTCTTTTCCTAATGTAGGATTAGATGGGGTGGGATTGTCGACCTTAGATAGACTTGTGATCTTTGAAAGAAAGGATCCTTGTCAATGGGATCTAATATTTAGATCAAGATGATAAGACCTACAAAGACAAGTATGAGATACCCTATATAATTATAAGTCAAAAGAGTGGAGCGATGAGATGGGTTTCAATTTTAAGATAAGGTGTAAGAAACTCAAAAAGAGGGTGACACTAAGTGGATGGTGGATGATTTGTAGTTTTGGATTTGGTTTGGATAAGGATTCTTTTTGGATTGATTTTAGCTGAGGATATTTTGTAAGACAACATGAATTCACCTAGGGGGTGATCTAAGTGTTAGGAATGGGAACACTGAGAGGGGGGGGGGGTGAATCAGTGTTCACTACATTCAATCTTTTCACTTTACTCTTTAAACTTATCTTTAATGATTAAGTACTAAAATGAATATTAACATAAACAAGAAACATGAACTCAACACATAACATCAATATGGTTATGGGGAAACCCAAATAGGTAAAAACCCTGGTGGGAATTGACACTCACCAATATTTTGCACTAGTGTATTGTTATCCTTGGTAGAAGATCCTTAACCCTATTAGGAGTTGTCTTTATATTACTTTTAGTACAGTGACCTTGTCAAGGGTCGGACCCTGTTAGGAGTCTTTTACAATAACCCTGTCAAGGGTGTGGACACACTGTCCTAGAGCTCACTGCTTAAGTGGTGAAGGATACAACCTTCAAATCTCAGATACACACTATATTTTCTAGATGAACTGGTGCTATGACACTGCTTGTTAGATCAGTTCCTTTGATGTGCTGATGCTTTGACCTCTTGCAAAGCTCTAATACATCTTATCAACTCTTCGTACACTTCTTCTCTACTTCTCTCAATTTTATATCATCATCCCAACTTTATTACAAAGGCGCATCTTATCTTTATATGCGCTACCAAAATAATTAACTAGGTCGACCTATAACCAATTACATACAATGCTTCCAAGTGAATTGGATTAGGTCTATTTACAAACAAAGTTAATTACATGTCTAAAACCTAATTACAATAGGCACATAGCCTTTACAAAATAATAACATCATCTCTAATCAAATTACCAACAGTCGATTGCATACTCTATTCTGTTCTAGCATTCACTGTCTGTGTAACTTCAACTATCTGTATCTTTATCATACTGAATCTTTTGATCATGCACTCTTAGACTAAGAATGAATATACTCTTACCATCTTATCTTCAAGGGTGCATACCATAAATCAGTCATACACATGTACGTCGATGCTTTGATATACTGGTGCTCTGTTAACTGTCTAGTCTTCTATACTTAGCCAAATACTGATCTTCTAATGATGTGCACTAACTCCAAAACACTATATGACTTTATTTCCATAATGAAAATATCTAGTCATATACGATAGTATAGTCAAATTTTCAACACTAATATGATGGGATGCTAAGACAATTTTATAGGAATTGAAAGGATAAGATGGGTGATGTGCCAACTAGTCTTCTCTTTCGAGGGTAAAAAAAATGATGATTGATTTGAAAAAGTACTCCAAATTGTATGAATTTTGAGTTGTAATTGATGCTATCGAAATTCTCTTGATACTTGGATTCTTCTTTGATCACGGTTAGGGTAGGTCGATGATCCTTGAGTTTCTATTAAGTGACTTTCTTCTCTCGATACACATGCGCTCTTGGTAACTTTGCTTTCTTGTGTTTTGTTGAATCGTTCATAAGTCCAAATTTATATGGAGGTTGAAATCTTGTCAAGCTAGGTAGTGACTAAGGTAACTGTACCTTGACTTGGCTTTGAACGATTTTTGGATCTTTTGAAAATGGTGGACAAACAGTCCCACAAGAGACAAGGCAATCTTGTGAAAATAAAAGGTATTAAGTTTTGATCTCTTTGGAAAAAGGACTTGTAACCTTGTTTTTCTATGTTTCAACATATGTTTTCACAAGGTCTATAATATAGAAGACACACACAAGAACTTTCTACATTAAAGGATTGTCTTAAATTGAAAACCTTTGCTCATAGACTTAGGCACACACCCAAGAGCTAATCAAAATACGTCCACTATTGACCACACAATGAATCAACAATGCCATATTAGCTGACTCCAAACACTCAAGGATGGAATGATATGGTGAGTGTCTTGAGGAGGTTACTATCCTCCTTGCACAAAGATTATCAATCCTTCGAGAGCAAATTGGGCGGGTCTCTGATTTAATGGCTTCTAGTAAGATCCATGGTGTCCTCCCAATCGACTTGTATGCACATGACTCACTTAAGAGCCTATTTGACCATGCTAAAATCATAGGGATATTCACCTACCTCATACTACCATCAACATGCCTCACCCGATCTTGAGAGGATAAGGTGAGAGTTTTCTCAATACCTTATTTATATACCAATCGGAGAATTACCGATTTGAGGTCATTCTCTAAAGATGACGTGCTTTTCTCTAGAAAGGCCTTGCTAGAAGTAAAACTAATTCAAATTGATCCTTCTCTTCACCAAAGTTCTATGAAGGTGAGGGGAGAGGATATGTGTACAAGTTAATTGTTTTTATGTCACTTAGTCTAACAAGGTTTGTAAAAATTAAAATGAGCTCTGAAGGAAGTGTTGAAAAACACTCTTTCAAATGCACCAAGCAATATTCATTCCAAATTGAACCTAGGTTTCAACTAAGTTTTTTCTATCTAGAACTTCAAACACTCATGTTTTACATGCAAGGTTCATTTCTTGAAAAATATAGTACTTAAAAGGTAAAGGTTTACAAAATGTCTTACTTTCCTTTAAGCACTCAAGATTTGTTTTGTTCTTTTTAATTGCCAATTTGAAGTGTTTATTACATTGATTTGTTGTCCCTTAGGCATTCAAGATTTGATTTGATTTATTTTAAGCCCAAAGTTAAAGTGTTTGATTGTTTTTTTTAGCCTTTTGCTCTTTTTAAGCCCAAATAAAGAGCATGAGGTGTTGTTTGATCATTCACTATTTGTTTTAATACACCAAATTGAAGAGTAAATTCTATTTTAAAATTTTAATTCGTGATCCCACCACCTGTTCCTGCAATTCTGCAACCTAAAAATAGGTGATCCTGTAGGCCGTACAATCAATCCCATAGGTCTATTAATCCAAAAATGATAACATAGAAAAATGACTGGCATAAATCAATGCGATACATGTGGTCGTGATCCCATAGGGCCAATGTGCGATCCTACAAGGTATGTTAGTGGATATATGGTCACAAATTTTGAGGTTTATGACAGGTTTTAAAGCCTTACAGCTTACAATATTTATTCGTGATCCTGCACAGTCAAAGTGTGTTCCTACGTTGTGGATTCACGATCCCACTGACTGTCAGAAAATGACTAGTGAACAGAGAGGGGAAGAAAAAGACAAAGAAAAGAAGGTTTTGCGGTAATGTGATGCCGCCGACTGTACTTGTGATCCCATGGGTCTATGTTTTTTATTCTGTGTAGAAACCAAGTATGAGAATGACAGTGAAAATTATCCTTCTTCCTCCTCTAAACTTGCAAAAACCCAAAAAACCTTGCAAAGACACTGAAACAATAACAAACATTAATATTTGTTCATTTTTGCAAAGAAAAAAGGATGAAATAGAAAGAGGAATGACCCTAGAAGTGGTTCCCGCCCGGCATGCAAACATGTAAGCTATGAAAATGTGTTTAAAGAAATACAATAATAGTGAAAGCACTCAAAACACAATATCAAAACCACATATATGGCTAGACAAAAGAGAGCTAAAAACTAAAAATAACTAAGAGAATGCAAACCTCTTAAACCAAGAAAACTCCCTTTGATATGTAGATTTGTCCAATGGATGGAATATGTGCTCAAAGTGTACTCAAGCTTCAAAGGATTAGTGAAAAATTTAGCATTATAAGGATGTAGTTGATGATTTTGACTCTCAAATTGGCATGATAATTTTGCATAAAAGGTGGATGAAAATGAAGAGGAAGAGGGTTCAATTTATAGGAAAGAGGAGAGGTGAATGAACATCCAAGATGCAAACCTGAGGAAGGGTCAAGAAGTATTTTTGTGAGAGCACATGGATTGTGATTTCTCAAATGCCTCTCACTGTGACAAGTTTTACAACGAGAGAGCTTGGAAGGTATGGGGGAATGTGACCATTTTTGGAGATGTGAGACCGGAGAAATGTGTAATAGGGAGATGGAGTGTGTAAGGGATGTGCAAGAGCATTTAAGGTTGACATGAGGTGAGAGATTTGGAGGGTGTGAGGATGTGACATGAGAGTTGACTTGGGTTGGGTTAGGATTTTTTAATCCATGGATTATGGTTGTGCAAATGTTTAGGGAATGATTAGGATTGGATTAGGAGGCAAGTGGGAGAATTAGGAGGATGTGATGGGAAGAGAGAGAATAAGTGGAGGGTTGGATTAGCTAATCATGGGTCATTAGCTAATTAAGGGTGATTATCATGTGTGAATGGGTTAGGTTGAGTAGGAACTCAAGGTTAGGTAGTTGGGATTGGTTAGGTTAGGGGTTAAAGTTAGGAGCCATGTACTCAAATTGGATTAAATGTTTTATTTAATTCTAAAAATAAGAGGAAAATAGGGTTTGTGAATTAATTAAAATAGATGACTATATTTATTTAAATTAATAGAAGGGGCTTTTAATTAATTATCAAATTATGGGTTGTCATTTAGATAAATAATTGGACTATAGTTCAATATTAATTAAATTAATTAACTAGAGGATGTCATAAATCAATTAAATAATTAATATTTTATTAATTAGTGCCCTAGGAGAGAACTAAAACAAGATTACCTAATTATGTAATCAGATTTAGGTGTCTATAGAGTGAATAAAGGAAAAGCTCTTTGTCCAGATGGATTTCCTATTGATTTTTTCTAGGAGTTTTGAGAGATAATCAAGTGGGACCTCTAGGAGGTGGTGCAAGAAAATTATATAAATAAGAAGATTGTAAGGGATATGAATGCTACTTTCCTTTTTCTTATCCCCAAGAATAAGGGAGATATAATCTTTCATCTTGTTTCATCCTATTACTTTATGTAATGTGTTTTATAAAATTATTACCAAATTAATTATTTGATAGACTTAAAGTGTGGTTACACAAACTGATTTATAAAGAGTAAAGTGGTTTTGTAGTTGGAAGACAAACACTTGATGGGGTTTTCATAGCATTTGAAGCTATACATTCTATGGAAACTTCAAATGTGAAGGCTATGTTTATTAAATTGGATATGGCCAAGACCTATGATAGGGTTAAATGGAGATTCCTCCTCCGAATTCTTGTTGCTTTCAATTTTGGTAGGAATTATATTGATTGGGTTTTGAGTTACATTACCACTCCTTTTGTTGTTCTTATCAATGGTGATCCTATGAAACTTTTTGGTGATTCAAGAGGCTTAAGACAAGGTGATCCTCTTTCCTCGTACTTATTCATTCTTATGGTGAAAGGGATGGGAAGATTCATTAAATCTATGGTAAGGAAGGGTCTAATCAAAGGTTGGAATTGGGAAAATTGCCTTTCTCCTTCTTCCCACCTTTAATCTATGGATGATATGAGTTTGACAGGTATTGCTAAACTTCAAGAGGCCACTACCTATAGAATGGCCCTTGATATTTACTTGGCATCTTTTAGATAAAAAATTAATGAAAATAAGTCATTTATCTTTTTCTTTAATATTCTTCTTATTCAAGCTAGAATTGCAAGGATTCTTATGCTACAGGTTTGAATGCTTCCTTTTTTTTAATCTTTGAATTCCTTTATCAGGTCACCTTCTACCTAAAAGATATTCACAAGATATGTTGGATAAGGTTTGTAAGAAGGTGAGTCATTGGACCTATAGATGTATTTCTATTTCTAGGAGAATGACTCTCTTGAAGTCGGTTGTCTAAGCCCTCCCAATTTATAGATTTTTTGTACAGGTTTCCCTAATTAGCTTCATTAATGAATTTTATTCCCTTTCTAAGAATTTTCTATGGACTAGTAATTTTTTGTCTTCAAAGTGGATTTTGATTAGAGGGGATTTGGTTTGTATGTCATGCTGCAATATGGTGTTCTTGGCCTACACCAAGAAATGATGAATGGTTGTGTTTTGACTCGAAAGATTTTCTGGAGTTGGTTCATTTGTCAAGATAAAAAAATGGGCCAGAATCCTTAATTTTAAATATTGGAGGGAATGGATAGTAGTGAAATCCATATATGTAGTATGATTAGTAAAGGTTGCATGATCTAGAATACTCTTAGAAGAGGAGCTGAAGTTGTTAAGAAAGGAATTTTCTAGATTGTCAATGCAAGAGTTGAAGATATTTTTTGGCATGATTCTTGTGATGGATTCCCTCCTATTCTTTCTCAGTTTCCTTAGCTTCAGTCTATTGGTGATAGTTTTATTGAGGCTAGATGAAACATGGTCGAGAATTTCAAATTTTATTAGAGGTTGGGATTGGGAGAAGTGGCTAGATGGAAAGAACAACATGAATGGCCTATTGGAGGATCTTTTAAGGAATATAATGAGTTGGAAAGGATCTTAGCAAGAAGAATGTGCAATTCCCTGAAGGGGTCAAGATGTCCTTGCTTGGGGCCCTATCCCGAAAGGAGCATTTTTGGTCTCCTCAAGGTACTTAAAGTTAGATAGTTTATCTCTTGGAAAGGTAGTAGTCCCCTGGTAGAAGTAAGTTTGGAGTAGATACTCTTGGCCTAAATGAAACTTTTTCCTATGGTTGGTGGTTTAAAATAAATGTCTAACGTAGGAAAAACCATAGAAAAGGGGGTCTCAAGGACCTTTTAGGTGCTTTTTGTGAAACAATAGTGAAGAGAGTGTCTCTCATCTCCTCTTTCAGTGCTCTTAATTCTAGAGAAATTTGGCATTATTACTGGGGTATTCTGAATCATGCATGTGTTCATGTCAGTACTCTTATGGAGTTTTGGAATAGTCTTGGTAGACCCCCAACTAAAAGCTATTTTCTTCAAGTTGCATAGGATATTGGTCCCTCATTTATTATCTAGAAACTATGGATTGAAAGAAATTACAAGATTTTCTAGAACAAGGGGATGTTGTCTCAGTAGGTTTGGAAAAGAATTATTATTATCTTGCAAAAAAATTTATTGGAAAAATGTGAACTCAATGCAGTTATCAATCCCAGTGATTTTCCTATTATTCAAAATGTGAGCATTCTTAGGGATGTTAGTAATTTTCCTCTTTTGAGGATTGGAAAAGTCTACTATCGAAATGCATAAAGGAAGGCCCAAAGAAATGGTAAGTGGTCTCCCCTTGGATTTCTTAATATATATATAAATAGATCCTCTCACGGAAATTTAGGCATGCGAGAATTGGAGGTATTGGTAGGAACAATTGAGAAAATGTGATCTTATTTTCTTCTTACAAGGGGCATTACACAAATAATATTATGGAATCTAATTAGGTTTTTTTTGTGCTATTAAGTGTGCTTGCACTCTTGGATGGCGTAAGGTTATTTGTGAGTCTAATTCTCAGGTTGTGATGGATATGTTGAATATACAGAAGTTGGAAGATGTAGATTGACATTTGGTTGTGGTAGGTAGAAAAGTTCTGAGGTTGTTAGATGCTTTTGAATCAATTTCCTTTTGCTAAATTCCTAGGGAGTAGAATAAAGCATCAAATTGTTTGGCTAAGTGGGCTATTGAGAGGATGATTGGCTGGAATGCTGGGTGTAAAGATGATTTGCCTCAAGATTGTATTCAAATTCTTGATAAGATTGTTGAGGATGACATGATAGGGTAGTAAGTGGCCTCTTGGATCACCAGATGATTGTTGTTCCTGTTGTTTTATGCTCTTTCTAAGTTAATAAATTTTTAGTCCTTAAAAATTAGTAATATATAATATATAAATTTAAGTAGTGAACAAATTTATAAATTATATTCTTTCTTATGAATGTAATATTATTGTACTATTTTTAATATTGTCTTATTCATATTATTTTATTATTATATCAATGATAATAATAATGATAATAATAATAATAATAATAATAATAATAATAATAATAGTTAGCAGAGATCCTAATATCTTGTCAATGATCACGATTTATGCATAATGGACATTTTGTTCGTGTTTAGTTTGAAGGAAGATGGTAATATATGGCTACAAGCAGACTTCAATAGTGACCTCTCCATCGGTTAGTGCTTAGCTGGCACATGGTAGTGAAGTGGTTCCTGATTTGAATTACTTTCCATCTAATGTTGGTGGATGGCCCTCATATCCAACTCAACAAGATAATGTGGCAGCATGGGGAGATCTGAACACACATTGTTGTGAGCAAGATGCTTCTATTGGTGATCATGTACATGGATGGGAGACTGAGTCTATAATTCATTCTCCTCAGTCTCAACCAAAGTTTGTGGATCAGGATCTCATTGCAATGGAGGAGTAAGGAATATTGTCAAAAAGTGTGTGTTTCTATCATCGATATTGTTACCCTCGAAAGATACATGTTTTCCTCTTTAGATTGCAATAGATAGATAGGCATACTCGAAAGATACATGTTTTCATCATCGGGTTTAGATTGATAGGATATGCTATCTATTTGTAATCCTCTTAATGTATAAAACAGTGATATCTGGTTTTCTTTCTGGTTCTTTTTCGATTGAGTTTTTGAACGAGTTTATTATAAAATAATATAATATAATGGCATGTCCACTTTTGCTTAAATAATAATAATATATTATTTTATGATATATTAATGCCTAAATAACTTCAAACCCTTAAAAACAATAAGAACTTACCCATTATAAATGATTTTAAAAAAGTAGTAAAGACCTTATTCATAAAAAATATTAACAAAAATAATAAATTTATTAATTATGTTTCATATTTTTAAACATAAAAATATATTTTTCCATCACAAAAATATAAAACAACGTAAATATTTTTCAAAATGGCATTTAATATAAAAATACTACTTAATGTGATAATATTTTAAGGTAAATTTTTTTTAAAAAAAACAAAACTATTTTTAAGATGTATGTGTATGTGTATGTGTATATGCCCTTAAATATATTAACAAAATAAAAAAGAAGATACATGCATAATTAAGAAAAAAAATATAATTAATAATAGTTTTTTACATATTTCAATAAAATCAAATTTCTAATTTTAATTAGAAAATTAAATTTAAATTATTAAAGTTTTTTTATTTATAATTTTTTTTTTAATTTTTAATTTCAATATTTATATATTTTATATATGAACATATTTAGTCATATATCTATTGTAATATTATTTTTTTGTATTGCAAAAAAATTGAATTCAATAAGATTTAGATCATTGTAATTTTACCTTCATATTCTATCACTAAGATATATAGAGAGACCTTGGTCAATATTTGTTATTAATATTAAATATTTTTTACAACCCAATTCAATATGGACATCGGTAGGAAAGAATTAGGTGAAGAAAACCCCCAATCTTACTGAAAAAATAAAAGATTTACAAAGTTTCATATCTTTACAATCACCATGTTTATCAAATATGGGGTAATATTAATGAGCTTACAAGTAATGTGTGTATATAAAAAAATTCTCAATTTTGCCCTGGGTAAAAGCACAATTGAGTGTAACCTTTTAGGCTAACTCAAATCACTCATCCCAGTTAGACTCGACTGAGTCTAACTGGGCCGAGTGGTACTCAGCCAAGTAGGACTCGACTGAGTGTAAATGATATTTTAAATATCAAAATAATCCCAAGCCCCTCATTTGCACACTATTTGGTTACTCACGGGGGGCCGACCCCTAGGGGGCATTGGCCCAATCAGGCTCGGCCTAGTCTACCTATGTGGCATGCCATGTTGGCAGCCAAACCTCTGAAAACACTAAAAAACCATAATTTTGCATTTTTGTTGTTCCTTTCTCTGATCAAAATAGAAAATGTTAAAAAACTAAAAGTATCCTTTTCTAGATCTTGGAAGTACAATTCTCGACATATAAATTTTATATTGTTTCAACTACAAAATGTTAAACATATTTGCTAAAAACTACATGTAGGTATATTAAACTTTGAGAAGCCGTTGATTCGAAAAATATAGAAAAATAATAAATCAATTCAGAAAATTTTGAAAATTATATATGACACTAGAGGAGAGAGTCCTTTTCAAGAATATGTAATTTATTTAGTTTTTGGTATAGTTTAGATAGGGGAAAAGTGACGGGAGATAAAAACTATTGATTTCAGGTAAGTTCAACTTTGAATACTTATAATGGGTAAACTATAGATTAAAAACACTTCTTTCTTTTTTCCTACACTAGATATACATGTCATCTAAAACATATTTTGAAATTGGAGGGAAAAACAATATTTTACTTATAATGATTTGACGGGAAGTAAACTCCCTGATCTGTAGTATTTTTCAGGATATGAAAAATAGACATAAATTTTTTTTTTTAAAAATAAATTTTTTCTCAAATTAATTTTTAAAAACTATAGGCATAAAATTCATCCTATTTTACACATTTCACTATTTTACATCATTTTCAAATTCTCAACAGAAATGTGACTTTTATGCCCTTGAATTTTTTCAGTTTTGGTGTTGTTAGCATTTTCCTTTGTAAAAGGGTGACAACTTATTGTGCTTTTACCCTTCTTATACTTATTCTTCCCATTCTAATATATGTGGAGGAACAAACCAAACCTCCATTCAAGGTTCCTTTCAGATTCTACCAGATTCAAATCTGTATGCTCTATACCTTCACATTTCTCAGAAAGACCTTCTAAATTGCTCAATAGAATGTTAATAATTTGGAGAAAATACTAGCATCATATGGATAATACTATCCTTAATATCTCATAAAAGATGATCTTTTTACTGATAGTCATATTAGCTATGTTTTACCTTTAAAATAGATCTAAATAAATCATATTTGTTCCTATCAAATAATCATTGTAATTTTTGTTTATACTTCGTTGCCAACCCTATCTTATAACAACTCATTGTGTGTCCAATCATTTGCAAATCTTATAAGCAATTTCCTTAGGAAAATCAATTAATTTTTAAATCATTGTTAAGTAACAATATTAACTTCATTTATCTATAAAAGAAGAATAGATCAAGTTAAATCTAGCTCTAATCTTCATACATAGCTAAAGAAAGGCATTTTGAACTTTCTTTTAGCTTAAAATCTAGTCATAGCCAATTCCTCATTTAGTGTTATACACAAAGAACCACTTACCCCTTATTTAAATTATGAGAATTAGCTAGAATTTACCACCTCTTTCAATTATGATCAAGGCTAACATAACAGAGTTTAATAAAAAAAACATATGCCCGAGATCTAAACAATTGCATTATCTCAATCATATGATGCCAGAATTTATACGCCGACATAGATCTTTTTATGAAAAGAGATGAAAGCTATGGACATAATTTTTTAGTCCAAACCACAAGGGAAAGGGCTTCCCACGTACTTCCACTCATTATTTAAACAAAGATGTCAGACCCTTCTCTTCCATTAATTTCAATAAGATAATAGTACCAAAATATACAAAAGACAATATCAGAGAAATTGATCATGCCTTCAAATTTATCACCTCCTACCACTACCCAGAATAGTTTCTTCCTTCCATGCCATGGGTATACATTTCTTTACACCAAGTCTTCTATAAGGCACTAAAGAAACAATTCATTCAACCTACTAGACTTATAAATTTATGACATAAGAGGACCTTATATCAATTGCATTCCACTCGTCATATTCATCTAATAAAATAAGTATCATTTAACAAAGAAGCGTTCAAAACTTCAAACTACAAATCTAAAAAAAATTCCTCCTACCAAAATTTAGTTAGAATAATTTAAAATTTACTTTATTAATTTAGAACAAAGGATTCTTAAATGTAAATTATTTCCAATTACCTAACCAATGTTTTCAATCCAAATGATAAGATAAAGTAAATTCCTATATGTCACTTGTAGTTTTAGGTTGATCTATGTGGAGTTTATATGTTGACTGGGTAAGTACACCAAGATGGTGTGCAAAAAAGTGGCCAACTCCTTAAAAAAACCAAAAAGTTTCATAACCCACTCGGGTTATTCAAAATTTGAAAAACTAGGCTTGGCAAACCCGAGCCTTTGCCAAGCCACAAAAAACAATTAAAAAATGCGTACATTTTTTGTAAAGCAAAAAATACTTTACAAAACTTGTAAGCGTTTTGATTGTCATAGACATTTTTTGAAAACTCAAACTTTTCACTATTTTACTTCACGCCAAAACCAAGTTTGGAGGAGAGAGGAGGAAGAGAAAACACCAAAAATTGAGCGGGTTATTGTTGTAATTGAATTTTATTTCCATAATGATCATTTTGCAAGCATGTCACGCCATCGAACATATAATAATTTGTTTTTTAATTGTTTTTGTTTCAATTTTGATTGAGTAGGGTTTGTTGAATTGATTTAATTTTTTAAATTATTTTGATGTTAGATTCAGAAAATAATCTTTGACCACGAAAGAGAAAGAAAAGACCTCTTCAAACACATGAAAATCTTTATAATGTTAGAAATGAGCAACAAGAGAACCCTCAAAATGTAGACCCACAACAAGAAAACCACCAAACCCAAATTCATCGCCAAACCCAAATCCAAACCCCTTGCGTCCTCCAATAGGTTGTGTTGATGCCACACAAGATCACCTTATCAATCATCTTCAAAAAAATAGTGCCCAAATATCCATATTAGATAATAGGTTGAGGACTTCTAGTTTTGAGCACCACTCATCCCTTGCCACTTCCTTAGAAAGAATAGCCAATAGTGCAAATGAGGTGTCTAAGGAGGTTACAACATGGGGTTCATGGAGGGATAGATGTCATGCATTTTATGCTAATGGGTTTCCATACATGATCAAGTGAAAAAAATGGGATACTTAAAGAAGACATATGTGCTCTTTTCACTAATCCTATAAGTAGTAAATCCCCAGAAGTTACTATGAATCGATTTTTCATACATTTGTGTGTTCATAATAGGATGAGAGCTGCATTTTGGGATAGGTGGTATATGGTCTTTGACCAAACACCTTGTAATAATTGGGAGGTGCCTTTATTTTTTTTGAGAAAGCTATATTATGAGTTTATCTTCGGTGAGAAGTCAAATTAATTTGACATCTAACAGTTCCAAGGTAGAGGGAGAGGCTTTTGCACAGGATAGAGTTGGGGCCCATAGGGTGGTAGAGCTGCAACATAGGAGGCATCTTGCTAAAAAACCCATAGTTCATGTTGTGGTCCCACTAGTAGTGAAGGAGTCTATTTCTTTACAGACCCTTCAGGAAACTACATCATTGACTAGTGTCATTATTGAGCATGGCACACAGTTAGTTGATGCAGAGGGTGGATCAACACCTGCACCACCTCCATCATCATTAGATGCTCCATTTGGCTCAACCCAACCCATTGAGCATATGTGTCCCATCTGTCAAGGTATATGTGTTAGAGTAGATACCGATGTGAATGAGGATGGTTTGACATCCCATTCATGTACACATTGTGGGTGTAGATGTCAAGAATTTTTTGCTGAGGATGTAGCCTTCAGAAATGACCTATTGACGATGGTATTCTCTTTGAGACATGCACAAGTATGTTTATTTGTGTTTTGACATTTTATTAATTTTAATCACCTAAATCTTATAAAAGTAAATAAATATTTATTTATAGAACAAATTAAATTAATATAAGGATAATATGCATTGCAAGGTGCAACAGGTGATACACAGAGAACACCACAAAGTGTTTGTTTGACTAGACATGCACAGGTAGCTTCAACCTTGAGGTATAGTTTTTAAATATTCATAAAAATAGAATAATTTCTTGGTGTCAACATATGTTTTCTTAATATGTATATCTATTTGATGTTTTATAGGGCTTTTCTGGGGTTGAGATATCCAAAGTTGATGATGTGACGCTTTCTGTGATTGACTTTTGCCTAGAGAGATTTGTGGTATCATATTTTTCACACCTCTTGTTTATAATTTTAATTAAACTTATGTGTTATCATATTCATTTCTCTTATGTTAATTTTGTTTCGACTAGGTTACCCCACCTCGCTCCAAGACACAAGGAAAAAAAAAAAATCCTCGAGGACACCCAAAGTACAAAAGGTAATTTAGTACAATTTAAGTTTTTTTGTTGAAATATATTATGATTAAACATGTACATGTATACTAATCAACGTACGTACATGTATACAGATCAATGTACATGTCTTATTTGTTTTATATACAGAAACAATTTAGTTTTACAAAATTAATGAATGCATAGGATGTTGCTGATGTTCAGGAGCGAGAAGAGACAACATTTTTATATTCACTTTCGATTGTATTCTTGTTTGTTCAAAATCTCTTACAAATCCTTCCTCTATGACTGATATACTATAATAGTCTAGTATTTAGTTATTTTGATAGTATTTGGAGATAAGATATCTGATTTAGCATTTGAATTGTTCTTGACAGACACCCAGCGAGCCACGTACTACTTCGAAGAGGCCCAATTTTGATGATCCAACACAGTCATAGATATTGATAGAGATATATAGATATAGTTGTGGTCATTGAATGACCAAGTTTTGTATATATTCGATATTTTTATTATATATATGGACCTTGACATGGCACATGCCACATTTTTGTAACTATTATTGATTTGAAATCTATGCCATTTTTTTTTATATGTACATGATTATTGTTCATTTTGATATATATGAAACTTGATATTCGATCCAATTTGTTCATTGTGTGCATGTCATTGTACTTCAAAACTTACTTTTTTGTAAATAATGAAACATGTTTACATTCATTATTTAATATAATAGAATTGAAACATGTTTACCCAAGTCATTGTGGCATGTATAATGTAATAAAAGTCATATGTGACTTAATTTTATGTAATAAGGCATAAAAAGCTAGAATATGTAATGATTTTGTCTATTGTGTCAAATTGTCCTAATTGACCAAATAAGGGTCATAGGAAGATGAATATTAATGGGTCATTTATGTGGTTATTGTTTCTTATGGATTGGTTCATTTAATATGTATATTAATGTCTGCTAATAGATTTTTTTATAGGAAGGATCATTGAATGGATGGTTGGTGTAGAGGGAAAGGTGCTTATACCACTTCCAACCTAGGTTGAGTCCTTTCACCAATAGGCTCCTCAAAAGACACCTATTACCATATCTTTACAACCAGACTTGAACCAGGATTAGACTTGTCTAGATCCCTCTCCTAGGACTCCTTCCAAGTCAATCCACAACTCCACTTGATGAGTTCCCTCATCTACACTTGCATTTCCACAACCTAGATTCCATTTCACAAACTTTACCCTTAACAAAATAGGATCTTCACTTCCACAAGACCACTATAGGTCAGAGACATGTCACACACACTTCTTATGTTCTAACTACACCTTTCAGACCCTTTGGTATAGTCTTGGAAACCCCAGACCATGAATTCCTTAGCTAGGCCTAGTAGAGATCTAATGCTTTTAGCCCTCCTAATTAGGTAAATTGGTTTCAACAAAAAATTCTTCCAAAGAACCCCATCAAAAAACTTTGGATTCGAATACCCTTTTTAGAGGCCTATAAGACTTCAAATTTATCGTAATAGTTTCTATCAATTGAGCACTTTACCCATAAGCCCTAGATTTTAGGTTTTTCAGCCTAATTCCATGCATTTACAAAGGAACAATATCACATATACTTGTTCCAATCAAACCAATGCTTCCAAAGGGTCTTCCTTAATCCTAATACTCATGACCCATCATTGTTTTGGGTATGTCCTTGCATACAACCTCACTGCACTTCAATTTTATTCACAATTTGACTAGTCACATAGGCATGCCTAGTCTCTAATTGCCTCCAATTACCCAAGAGCCCTTGTGTTCCATGGATAATAACACCTAAAACTTAAGGTACACTTGGAAACCCTCCATTTCCCTGAAGAAGACAATTTTCCAATTGTGGAATTAAGAGAATTGCCCATTTATTGTTGAAACCTTGGTTATACGGGTTTAGTGACTTGCAACTACAAAATTGAATGGATCTTCCTACTCACAAAAAAACTACATAGAAAAACTAAAATTTTTGGCACACAAATTTCATGTATTTCTTCATTAACTCCATGATTACATTTGAAAATAGCCTTATAAGCACGGAATAAAAGTTTTCCACCCAAAACAATTGGCTTAACTACTATTCAAATTAGTTAGCCATTGAAATATAACACTTTACAAAAACTTGCAACTTTGTAATTTTGAAATTTTTTTTACAATTTGGCCTTATTACAAGCCTTGACCATTCATAGGTGATTCATGTAGGGATTCCAAATTAAAATGAAGGGGAATCTCCCAAAACTGAGATGGGTAATTTTAGGCCTCCTTAACACAGTCTTGTAGCACTTGGCAATTTGTTGATACCTCACACAAGCTCCAAGATATGCCCCAAGAAAGATTGATTCCCAATGTTTCTTAGTGATCTTTAGGGACACTTTGGTCAGGTCTTCTTGTGAATGTTCGAGGGACTCTGTGGGTGAAATGGGGTTTCCACTATCATTTACATAGCCAATCAGAGCTAATGGAGTAGATGATTTGATCCCACAACAAACAGGTTAAAAGATACCCATTGTTACTCATTTCAATTGAGTAACATTACAACTTTTGACATAAACCAAGATAGGGATGCCAAATTAAAATTAAGGGGAATCTCCCAAAACTAAGATGGGTAATTTTAGACCTTCATAACATAGTCATGTAGCACCTAACGATTCATTAATACCTCACATGAGCTCTGATATATGCCCTAAGAAAGATTGTTGGCCAATGTTGTTTAGACCCTTAGGAGCACTTTGGTTAGGTGTGCTCATGAATGTTCGAGGGACTCCATGGGTGAAATGGGGTTGTCACTAGCATTTACCCTACCAACCAAAGCACATGATTCAGTCCAACGATGAATGGATTGAAAGATACCCAATGTTTCTTATGTCAATCGAGAAACATTGCAACTTTTGACATAAAATGAGGTAGGGATCCCAAATTAAAATGAAGGGGAATCTCTCAAAAATGAGATGGGTAATTTTAGGCCTCTATAACATGTTCATGTAGCACTTGATGATTTTTTGATACCTCACATGAGCTCCAAAATATGCCCAAAGAAATATTGTTTCCCAATGTTTCTTAGTGACCCTTAGGGACACTTTGGTCAGGTGTGCTCGTGATCGTTTGAGGGACTCTGTGGGTGAAATGGGATTTTCACTAGTGTTTACCAAGCCAAACGGAGATAATGGAGCATACGATTTGATCCCATGATGAATGTATTGAAAGATATATGTAATGTTTCTTCTTTCACTTGAGCAACATTGTAACTTTTGAAATAAACCAAGATAGGGATGCCAAATTAAAATGAAGGGTAACCTACCAAAACTGAGATGGGTAATTATAAACCTCCATAACACAGTCTTGTAGCACCTAACGACTCATCAATGCATTAGTTGAGCTCTGAGATATGCCCCAATAAATATCATTTCCAAATGTTTCTTAGTGACCTTTTGGGATACTTTGGTCAGGTGTGCTAGCGAACATTCGAGGGACTCTGTGGTTGAAATGGGGTTGTCACTAGAATTTACCCAGCCGACCATAGCTAATGGAGTAGATGATTTGATCCCATGGTGAATGGATTGAAATATACCCAATGTTTCTCATTTCAATTGAGAAACATTACAACTTTTGACATAAACTGAGATAGGGATGCCAAATTAAAATGAAGGGGAATCTCCCAAAAATGAGATGAGTAATTATAGGCCTCCATAACACAATATTGTATCTCTTGATAAGTCATTGATACCTCACATGAACTCTACGATATGCCCCAAGAAATATTGTTTCCCAATGTTGCTTAATGACCCTTAGGGACACTTTGGTCAAGTGTTCTCACAAACGTTCGACGAACTCTATGGGTGAAATAGGGTGGTCACTAGCATTTGATTGGCCAACTAAAGCTAATGGAGTAGACGATTTGATGCCACGAAGAGAAGATTGAAAGATACCCAATGTTTCTCATTTCAATTGAGCAACATTACAACTTTTGACATAAATCAAGATAGGGATGCCAAATTAAAATGAAGGGGAATCTCCCAAAGATGAGATGGGTAAGTGTAGGTCTCCATAATAGGATACTATATAACCTGACTATTTTTCAATACCTCGCACAAGCTCTGAGATATTCCCCAAGAAAGATCATTTTCCAATGTTACTCAGTGACCCTTAGGGACACTTTGGTCAAGTGTGTTGGAAAATGTTCGAGGGGATCTATGGGTGAAACAGGGTTGTCGATAGCATTTAATCGGCCAACCAGAGCTAATGGAGAAGACAATTTGATCCCACAATGAATGGTTTTAAATATATGAAATATGAAACATGGAACATGAAACATGAAACATTAAATATGATACATGAAATATGAAACATAATATATCTGTCCATTCTTTGAACTGGGCTGGGAAACCTTGAAGTGGACATTGGCTGGTTGGACCTCCATAATTCATTGGGTGTTCCTATACCAATAGTCTTTTTAACAATATATAGTCATTAAATCAATTCCAATAATGACATTTCTGTTGGAAATATAGATGCAATAGCTGAGATGGGGGGTGAATCAGTTAACCACAAAAATATTACCACTGATCCCTTGAATATCTTAACAAATTATTTACTGTGCCACTCGGTAATTATGCTGAAAACTTGATCCTTGAAGTGTGTAATAATTAAACTATTCTTAAGCATTCATCACTGATTAACTTACATGAATAAAGAAAATAACATGAACACAAGAGACACCAGATTTACCATGGAAACCCAATATGGGAAAAACCACCAATGTAACTAGTTACTATTTTTCACTCTTCTGAAGTGATGCCCGGTTAGAAGCCAACCCGGTAAAAGGTTACAAAACACACTGTTAGGTGTGACCTTGTTAGAGGATTTAATCACCCTGCTAGGAGTGGCCTTGTAAGAGGTCTTGAAACAATTCAATAGAACTGTTACTTTGTTAGAGGATTTATAAAATGGTTGTTAAACCAACTCGGTTAAGAGATTTTGATATCATTGCTACAATTGCTAGAGAGTAACAATGAAATAACCTACAACTGAATTGCTGAATATAGATCTCTGTTCTGTTTCACTAGATCCTTACTGATCCATTAAATCTTTATTGTTCCTCAAGGATATCTGACCATCCTTTAAAATTCGCACACACCTTTCTTCAAAAATGATTTCTGCATGCTGTATATCTTTTATTCACCATTTGACCTTCTATATATATATGCCATTTCATAATCATTTAGATTGACAAGTCGGCACTAATAATTATTATAACAGTCAGCTGGGATAAACAAACTGTGACAACAAAATTCTTTGAAAGGGTCGACCTTGCTCGGTAAACATTAATCCTGAAAAGATTTCCTTCGGTGATCGAGAGAACTCGGTAACCACATCGAATTCTGCAACATCCTTTGGAGACCGAGAGAGCTCGGTAACCACTAATTTTCCTTCGATAACCGAGGAGGCTCGGTTAACACTGTTATCTGTCATGTTTCCTTTAGACACTCGAGAGAACTCGGTAGACACTAAAAACCACTTAGCTGACCGACTGAGCTCGGTAGATACTGAGAACCGCTTAGCTGACCGACTGAACTCGGTAGATACTGAGAACCACTTAGCTGACCGACTGAACTCGATAGATACTAAGAGCGATAATTGATATGACATTTGTGTGACATCAAGGACAACACATAGCTAATCCAAAAAATGTCCTTCAGACAATTGTATCCAACAATCTCCCTCTTTGGCATTGATGGCAACACAACATGTTATAGCATAATAAAATTTCACAGATAAACCAAGAGTAAGAAACATATCCTTAGCTTCATTCTGATTCTCATCATCTTCGAACTTCTTTCTCTGACTGAGAACTGTCCCTCTTAACTTCTCAAATTATTCTTCTTAGAAATTTCTTAAAATGACAGCAAACTCTCCCTCTTTGACAACACATGCCAAAGACAACTTACACAGTTTCGGTAAATATCAATGTACCTTATGTACTGATTCATATGCAATGATTCCCTACCTATGCTGCATCAATTGATTTATCTTCAACATGTTCTGGTTGATGCATCACTAAAACTTTATTTAGTGAACCTCGGACAGGGGAGTGACCCCTAACTTGCCTCTTAGATACAAGAATGCATCCTTAGGTAGTGGCTTGGTGAAAATATCTGCAATTTGTTATTTTCTATGAATATATTCCAATCTGATTTCTTTGTCCTGCACCAATTCTCTGACAAAGTGATATTTAATTACAATGTGCTTGGTTTTGGAATGCATTACTGGATTCTTTGAAATATTTATTGCACTTGTATTATCACAAAACATAACAACTGGTTCTTTGATCTCAACCTTCATGCCTTCCAAAAGCTGTTTAAACCATATAATATTAGAGCAGTTTACTGCTGTAGCAACATATTCTGCTTTTGCTATGGATTGGTGTAATATCCCAAAAATGGGCTATATGTTCATTAACCTCCTACATCGACAAATCGAATGAAATCAACATCAAAGTCCTAACCTAAGGCACATCTAAACGTCATCGAATCATAATTGATTATCTTAAATTCTGCATCAGGGAATATTCCTAGTAATATTCCTAATCATCATAATTATCTTTAATTTTATAATTATTTGGCAATAAATCACATTTATCCTAAAGTTTGATTAATTGAATATTTTCATATTTAATTAATTAGATTTAATATTTGCCACTTAATTGTGTAATTAAATTTAATTCTATCTATTATTAATTGTATTATTTAATTTTGACAATAAATCCAAATATCCTATGAATAATTGATTAAATTCTTATTTAATTAATTAAAGCAAGTTGTCATTATTTAACAATATAGTTTTTAATAAAAGTTTGATTAAATAATTGATTAACCCATAAATCAATTATTTTATTTTTAAAAGCAGTTAAGTTGGAAATAAATCAGTTTATTCTTAAATTAATTCATAAATAAAACATGCACAATCATAAAAGTAGACAACTATCAATTATCAATTAAAGCTAAACTCTATTTTGAGTTAAAACTTAGCTTTTGCATATTTTTGTGAGTTAATTATCTTTTATTTAAAAATAACTCAAAAATCAACCTGAGTTATTTGAGTGATTTATGGTTTTTATCCATGCACCTCCAAAGCCCTGAATTTCTATAAATTAAAGCTCAACTCTTAGCAAATCATCTCATATTTTTGCACAATCACGCTGGAGAATTGGAATTGAAGAATCAAAGCTCTTGCAAATCGACATCTTTGTGAGATCAATCTTATTTTTGCATTCATATTGCATATCATTGTTAGATTAGCATTGCATATCAATTTTCAATAGCATTTATAGCATATCAATTTCATCTAGCATAGATTCATATCAGTTTTTATCATTCTTATTGCATAGAAAATATCAAAAATATAGATTAATTGCATTCAATTTCATATCCATCTTTTGCATTCAAATCCTTCATTTAGGTGTCATCTAGGTCACTGATCTCGATAATAATCTGAGAACATTAATCTCGCACCTACTAGAAGGCAGTAAATCGCTTGGTTAGATAGCTTTCAATTTTGCACGATTTTGATTATCACTAACCTCTAATGTTTTACTGAGTGTTGTGTCTATAAATCAGGTACAATTTTCACACACACATTTCTGGCGCCCACCGTGGGGCAACCCACCTTTGCATGCTGGTTTTGATTTTTTTGGGAGCTAAAACCCCAAAGTTTCAAAGATTTAATTTTATCTCCCAAACGGCTTGGAATTTTAGTCTGAAATTTTTTTTTTAGGTTGGTGACATGTCAGGGAAGCTACCGTAAAAAATTTAGAATTTTCTGAGATGTTTTGAATTTTTAATAATTTTTTCTTGAAATTCCAAAAAAAATTAATATTTGATGCAAATCAACATATTTTTCAGAAATTTTTATATTTTTGGAAAACTCTTTAAATTTTATAGGGATTCCATTCTTCGTGTTTTAAATTTGGACATGATATCATAGCTCAAATAGTCAATTTACAAAAAATGGTCTGTTTTGATAAAATGGGTCTCTAGGGCACAAATGAAGAGATTTTTCTAAAATTTTTGTATTTTTGGAAAGCTCTCTATTTTTTATCAGGGGTCTCTATTCTGAATTTCTATTTTTGTGGCCAAAATCATATCAAAAAAATTAGATCTTGTTGACTAGGTCAAATGCAGTGCAAAAAACTTAAAATTTTGTGATGGGTATGCACTTATTTTTCATATGATTCAATGCATGATATGAGTTGTCATTTGGATTAATTTTTAGTTATTATTGCTCCTAACAATTGATTTTTAGATCTAACCCTAGGGTTTTCATAAGTTGAATATACCTTGCATATCTTGTTTGCTTGTTGGCTTGTTGGAGAGTTCGTAGCTTGCTTGCATAGTAAAGCTCAACAAAAATTGTTAAAAATCAGGTAAAATCTACTAAGCGCGTTGCAAGGATCCAAGGTATTCTCCTTCATCTGTTAACATTTCAATTTGGACTTAAAATAAATCTCTTATGTGTCTGGCTTGTGTGCATCCTTTCATGCTTTTATCTATTTCTACACAGTTGCATAATTGATACTAGGTTGTGACCTTTTAAGGATTCATTAAGTAGTCTTAGAATACTTGTGATTGATCTTGATTGCTATCTTGGGTTATTGGACTCGCTAATCCACCAGCCCCTCATTTCCGCCCCGTGGTTGCAATCTCAGCGCTATAAAGGGGAGGGGTCAACAGGACATAAGCGTTAAGTGTTCCACTTGGCAACCCTTTTGTGCTTTTAGGAACTCACTTGTTTTCTAAGTTGGGGACTTGTTTTCAGCTTGTGTGAGGTGTTAAGTGTTCCACCTTGTGGACTCATCTCATATTCACTTTAAACGTTAAGTGTTCCTCTTTCTACTTTTTGGATGCTTTTGGTAGATTTGCTTTCGGAACATACATCTGTGCTCACATAGTAATTAGGCCCTATGAACACTATTCGTGATTCTTGAGAGATTGGATTCCTAGCGAAATCCTTCCTTGACGATGGAATCCTTGTAGGTAGGGAGGATACTTAGTGCATTTCACATTCATCTTGGTTAGTGCGTCTTCTCTTATTGATCGACACATTCTCTCTCCGGAGAGGTTGATAGATCACGTGGGGTTGATGTCACAAGCTTTGGTGAATCAAAATTGGTTAGTGCATCTTCTCTTATTGATTGATACATTCTCTCCCCGGAGAGGTTGATAGATCACGTGGAGTTGATATCACAGACCTTGGTGGAACAAAACTTTGTCTTAGCGTGTCGGATTAATCTGCTTGCTTTGTTTGGGTTAAAAGTGAAGAGGTGTCGAAACCTTGAATCTGGAGCCAAGTCCCCTTGTGGTATACTATTGTGAGTCATCTTTAGAGAGGGTTAACCGTAGCGGACAATCCCTTCACAGGGCAAACTACGTTGACGGAACCTCAAGCGGTCATAGCCATTTTCGCCGTGGTAGTGACAGCCGCTATATAAATGTCCTTGTGGAAGAAATCTCCATGGGTATGGTTCATTGTTGGGTTGTCAGATCTCCCTAGCAGCTCTTGAAGATTAAGTTCTCGGACTGTGTCAAAACCCTGGTGCGCCGGGATTGGAGTTCACCCCTTTGAATCATAAAAGTTGCAGAGTCAAACCATTACTAAAAACCCTAGAGAGACCAATTTTTCACTTTCAGGTATATGTGTGTTATTGCAAAACTTTTTAGAACATACACAATTAGTACTCTCAGGGATTAGCACAATTTGGTCACTTGATTGTTCATGCACAAGGTTGCTTTTGCCCTTGTTCATTATTTTCAGACGTGCTTGAAATCACTTGCTTGCTATTCTGCGTGCTTGTTTATCTACTTGGCTATTAAAAATGATCAAATCTGGTATAACCTTCAAAATCTGGATAGTACAATTTGCAAACAATCTAAAACTGAAGACCTTAAATTTTGCAAAAATTGACGTAAAATCTTTCTGGAGTCAAAAGTCATTTCAAGAAGTCAAAAGTTGTATGAGTTTTGTCAAGTGTCATTTCAGTATTGCCCATCTGTCGTACGATTGAGAACCTAGTGTCGTACGAGTTTTCAAACCAACAAATTCAAGAAAGTCAAAGCCCTGTTAGCAATTGTCGTACGAGTTTTGTCAACTATTATTTCATTGCTACCCAACTGTCGTACGAGTTTAGCAACTATCGTTTCATAGACTACCCAGTGTCGTACGAGTCTGCAGAGTGTCATTTGGAAAAATTTGAGAGAGTTGTCAGAAATTGTCAAATTGCAAGATATCCAATGTTTCCAGCCTAGTTCCAGAATCTGTCAAAAATATCATTGTGTCAGGAATAGAGCAATAGCTATTGAGAATCAGTACACATGTCTCAAAGAATTAATACACAAGAGGAAGAAGCTATAATCACCGCTATGATGAAGCAGCTGCAAGCTATGCAAGTCCAACTTGACAAACTTGAGAAAGAGAAGGAATCTAAAAAGTTCTCCATGGAATCTCTATACTCTTTTCCATTTGATAAAGACTTGTACATGTCACCATGCCCCCGGAAAAAAATTGAGCAATATGATACCTCTTCCACGGAGAGTGACACATCTAGCTTTGAAGACTATGATGACTATGACGACAGACAATGTAATGATACCTATGACACCTCTGTTCCTAAGAGTCCTCATCGTCCATTCCTACTTACTACAAATGGGCTGTCACATTGGATAGATCGTGATGGTGATCCATATGATTCTGATTATGAAAGAGACTTTGATGATTTCTATGCACAATACCTAGATGATCCATCTATTTCACTTGAGGAAGAGAAAGTTTACCACGCTGATTATAAACATGCATACTATAAGGATCTCTCCTCTAAGAACTCTCAGGCTGAAAATAAAGATTACACTCTCAAGAAAGATCATGTTAATGTTGGACCTTTGTCTTGTGATGGTTCCCTTCCATCCCCTACTTCCTCCAATACCCATACATTTCCTAAAGCTTCCAAGTCTTTCAAATCTTTCACAGAACCTTCATCTGACACAAGCCCTGATACTTTTCATGTGGTTCCCTATAGTTATCCCCCAGGGCTACCTCTTAAAGAAACTCAAGCTAACCTTCACTTGGCTGCAAAGACTTTCAATAATGATAAATCTAAAGAGCCTAAGCCTTCATATGCTATAATCCCTACTTCAGCTAGTCCTCCACCATCTCTTCCAAAGTCATCCATACAATCCCAACATGCTTCCTTGTCCTTAGAAGTGGCTCCATGTCAAGAGGACTCTAAAAATGATAAAGAGAAGAACATAAAGAAAGATCAAGATCAAGAACCCTCCATGTCATCCACTTCTTTTCCCGATGTCTCTTATCCGCTTCATGGTTCTTTTGATCCTATACACCCTTTTTCATGCATTCCACCATGTCTTAAGTCTTCTCTTAAGAAAGATCAGGCTACTACTTACACTAATGAGCTTATTGACAATCAAAATGACCTTACTACACTTGCGCTTTCCAAAGATGATACTTCCATTAAGGTTGGTAAAAATGGTGTTCCTTCCAATGTTAAGCCTATTGAAAAACAAGAGAAAAATTATGCGCTTATGCTATCCGAAGATCCTTGTCAAGATCAAAGTCTTTCATCTTCTTGTTCTACCACTCCATGTTCACTTCCACTTTCTACGCTTCCTAAGTCTTCGCAAGCTTTGAATGATCCTATCAAAGAAAATGCTCTTATTCAAGATGTCCATGATTTTATTGAAAATTCTAATGCTCACTCTAAAGATGCTAATATCTTTGGTTGTCATATAGATGATGATGAACTTATTGATTATCCTTTTGCATCTTCCACTTCCATCCTTGGACCTCTTCCACCACTACTAAGGGCTTCATGCCTTCCTTCCATCTTGGGTCCTTATGTCCCTTCACTTTTCCCTCCTAGCTCTCTTGATTTGCCATCCATCTTAGGTCCTTACATACCTCCATCTCCCATCTTTCCTCAAGATCAACATAGATGCATACCCTTGAATCCTTTTCATCCACCCACCCATCTAAACCAGTCATATCCTCCCTCTTCCACAAATCCCAAGTCTTTTGGAAGTAACTTGAATGTTCAATACAAGAAAAAGAAGCAATGCAAGAATCCATCAAAAAAATAAGACCACCATGTCTCCTCTAATCGACACGGAGGCATAAAGTCAAAAGAGATATCTAAGAAAAAAATTACAAGACAAGTATGGGTTCCAAAATCCATCATTGAAGATATTATCTCTAAATCATCAAAAGGAAATAAAAAGCTTATGACTATATGGATTCCAAAGTCTCTCTTGAAAGAGTCTGGTGTTGAACAAAAAGTGAAATTGACATTCAAGCTTCCAAAGGCTTCCACTACATCTCCTTCCAAAAATATTCTTCCATTTCATGCGCCCAAACCTCAACCTCTGCTATCCATTCGCCATATGCCTTCACGTATTCTTTCATTCACGATTCCTCCATCCTCTCACCACCCTTCAAGGTATGTGTTGACGTTGATCTTGCCTTCCTTTCCACCTACCCTTTTACAATCCTTCCATGCATTATCCTTTTACCTTCTATCATTTTTCCTCATTTTCCTATTCCTCCTATCTTCCAACCTCACTCGCTTTACATAAAACCTTATCCTCCATTTTTCTCTTCCATCTCCCTTTCCCTATCAGCATCTTTGAGCATATCATTTTGAATCTTTGGCATATCATGGTTTATCCTTTCAAGGAGCATTAAATAAAAAGCTTGCCTTCTTCCAAAAAAAAAGAAATGAAAAATAAAATAAATTGAAAATGTGCCTTGGTGAAAACCTGGAAACAGGCGCCTTGGTGGCAAAAGTAAAGAGAAATAAATTCATCCTATGGTGAAAACCACTCCCTTGTGGCACCTTGGATAAGTACCATGATGAAAACCTGGCAATCAGGCATCATGCGTAGTTCTTCTACATATTTCATCCATTTCATCTTCTCTCTTTGATCTTGACAATGTTGATCTATACACGAACATTTGGCTATTTTGTGAGTTTTCTGATGATGATCTTTCAATCCCTTCCTATTTAGCCTTCATATTTATTTTCCTTCATTCATTTTCACCATATCCCAAGCCTTTCCCGCTTTGACTATCCAACACCCTGATCTTATCGACCAAACTTCCACAAACCCAAACCATGGTATGTATACCTTCCCAAATGACTATGCACTTGCCTGCTATCTCAATGCAGTTGAGCCTATGAGTACTTCCATCAGTGAACCGAGTGTCAACATGACCGAGTCGGACATCAAATATCTTAGTCAGAAAAACAAGAAATGAAAAAGAGTTCTGAGGGTGAAAACCACTTTGTGGTAGTCTCAGAACTGACAAAAGTAAAAAGAACAGACGTATCTGAAGGTGAAAACCTCTCTGAGGTGCCTAAGGATGAGATATTTGATGTCTTTCCGAGTCATTTATAGGATAGATCTCCAGTTCTGATTGAGCCAACTCAATCCATCAATTTGGGTACAACAAAGGAACCACAATTGGTACATGTAGCACAATCTCTATCAGACGAAGAGAAATAGAACTTCACTACCTTCTTATCAGAGAAAAAGATCAACTTTGCATGAAAATATTCAGATATGCCAGGATTGGATCCCAATCTCATTATGCACCATCTATCCATTGCTCCCGGAGTAAAACCAATCAAACAAAAATTGAGAAAGATGCATCCTCATGTTGCACTCTTAGTCAAAGCAGAACTAGAAAAACTCCTAAAAGTTGGATTCATCCATGTCATAGACTATGCTGAGTGGATTTCCAACATTGTACTTGTTTCCAAACCAGATGGTTCAATCAGAGTATGCACGGACTTTAGAGACGTGAACAGAGCATGCCCTAAGGATGACTTTCCACTACCTAACATTGATATGATAGTGGACATGATTGCGGGCTATGAAATGTATTCCCTTATGGATGGTTTTTCTGGATACAACCAAATCAAAAATGCTCCAGAAGATCAAGAGAAAACAGCTTTCACATGTGCGTGGGGAACCTTTTGTTGGAATGTTATGCCATTCAGACTCAAAAATGCTGGAGCTACATATCAAAGAGAAATGACATCTATTTTTCATGATATGATGCATAGAACAATGGAGGATTACGTGGATGATACCTTGGCAAAATCCATGATTAGAACTGAACATCTAACAGACTTGAGCATGATCCTCGACAGAATGGAAAAATTTAGTCTTTGACTAAATCCTACAAAGTGTGCTTTTGGAGTCACTTCTGGAAAGCTCCTAGGATACATCATCTCCAAGAAAGGCATTGAAGTTGATCCAGCTAAGGTCAAGGCTATAATAGAGATGCAACCTCCCACAAATATCAGTCAAATGAGGATGTTGCAAGGCAGAGTTCAATCTATCAGAAGATTCATATCACAGCTAGCGGACATATCACAGCCTTTTACAAAAATATTACATAAAGGTGTGACCTTTGCATGGAATGAAGAATGCGAGAACAACTTTAAACATATCAAGAAGTATCTTTCAAATCCGCCTATATTGATGCCTCCTATTCATGGGAAGCCATTAATATTATATGTCTCCGCAACAGATTCATCACTGGGGGCATTGCTAGCACAGCATGATGAGAACAAGAAAGAAAGAGCCATCTACTATATTAGCAAAACTTTAGTGGCCTATGAGAAGAACTACTCAATGATAGAGAAGGCATGTCTAGCTGTGATCTTTGCATCGCAGAAACTGAGACACTACATGTTAGCTCATACTACTCATTTGGTAGCTAAAATTGATCCATTGAAATATCTCCTAAGCAAAGCTGCCCTCACAGGTAGACTAGCTAAATGGGTCATGCTCTTGAGCGAATTTGACATTGAATATGTTGAAAGAAAAGCTATCAAAGGACAGGTTATTGCTGATCAATTAGCTGAAGCACCATTGTTTGATGATACACCCATGCAAATGGAATTTCTCGATTCCTCTATCATGCACCTCTCTTCTAGAGCATGGCGGTTATTCTTTGATGGCTCCTACACACAGAATGGATCTGGAGCAGGCATATTGTTCATCACTCCTCAAGGATACTCGATCCCCAAAGCATTTAGATTAAAGTTTCCTTGCACAAACAATATTGCTGAATATGAGGCACTTCTCAATGGTATGAAAATGGAAATACAGTGGAGAGTTACAGAGATGCACATCCATGGAGACTCACAATTGGTCATCCACCAGGTCAATGATGTGTACCAAACCAAAGATGAAAAGCTCATTCCTTACAAGAGAATGGTAGATGATTTAAAGAAATACTTCATCTCTATCACATTTGAGCAAATACCCAGAACGGAGAATAAGGTTGCCGATGCAATGGCGACATTATCTACTCTTTTACAGCAGCCCGAACATGAACTATGCTACGAGTTCTTGGTGGTATCCTATCCTGCATATGACTCCCCTGAAACCCGCATGATCTGCACTATTGTAGGTTATGACTCATCTGGCTACAAAAATCTATTCTCCTATCTCCACGACCAAATCATCCCTGAGTCCTTTAACCGTTTTGAGAAATGAAACCTTATCTGATCCGCATCCCAATATGTCATCATTGGTAATGATCTGTACAAATGAGGTCTAGATGGTACACTGCTTAGATGTTTAGAATGGGAAGAGTCTCAACATGCATTAGAGGAATTCCATGAGGGTATATGTGGGTCACACTCGAACGGTTTAACGCTAGCTCGAAAATTTATTAGGGCTGGGTACTATTGGCCTGAAATGGAAAAAGAAGCTATTAAATTTGCTAAAAATTGTCAACAGTGTCAAGTACATGGCAACTTGATTCATGCTCCAGGGAGAGATCTGATTCCCTTTACTACACAATGGCCTTTTCAACAATGGGCCTTTGATCTCATAGGTGCTATCCATCCGCACTCTTCTAATGGACATACCCATATAATCAACGCTACAGATTATTTTACAAAATGGGTAGAAGCAGTTCCTCTAACACAAGCAACGAGGAAACAGATCTTTATGTTCATCCGGAACTACATCATTTGCAGATATGGGATCCCTCACTCTATAATCATAGATAACGGGGGACAATTCAAAAACAAGGACCTAGATGACTTATGTGCTAAGTTCAAAATTACTCAACATTGGTCTTCTATCTACTATCCTCAAGGGAATGAACAAGCTGAAGCTTCAAACAAAAATCTCTTGAAAATCTTGCACAGAACAGTGAATAAAACAGGAAGAGACTGGCATCTCATGATCAATCCAGCTCTCTGGGCCTATAGAACTAGTATCAGAATGCCTACAGGGGCTACACCTTTCGCTTTAGTTTATGGGTCTGAAGCGGTACTACCTATTGAGGTTGAAATCCCATCACTCAGAATCAGAATGCATGGACTTGTCACTGATGAAGACTACAGAGTGTCTAGGTTACAAGAACTGGAATTACTAGATGAGCGCAGGCAAGCAGCGTATGATCATCTCAGAGTATATCAGAAAAGAATGTCTAGAGGCTATAACAAGAAAGTCAGACATAGAGAATTTTAGGTTGGCGATCTAGTGTTGAGAGAAAATCCTAAAATCAATCACATCAAGAATGCAAGGGGAAGTTCAAACCCAATTGGCTGGGTCCCTTTGTAATCATTGCTACTTTTGGCTCTGGTGCTTATCAACTCTCAACGACTGAAGGAGAACAACTCTGAGAACCAATCAACGTTCTCCATCTGAAGAAATTTTATGCCTAAGGCATTCAGTGCTTGGTAAAATGTCCTAAAAAAATCTTTAAAATCAGAAAAAGTCCTGAAAAAATGAACATCTTGGTGAAAACCTAGCAATAGGCGCCTTGATGATTCACAAAAAAATCAAAAAATATCAAAAGTACAAAAAAATTGAAAAATACAAAAAAATGAAAAAAGAAAAAAAAAAGTGCCTTGGTGAAAACTTGGAAATAGGCCCCTTAGTAGAAAAAATAGAATCTCTACCAAGATGGTGAAAACCTGACAAACGGGCACCACTTGTTCCAAATGCTCCATCTATCAGCACAATCTTGGTCTTTCCCAACTTTCAGTCTTGCTTTAGTTGTACATATCTCCCAGTTTGTTTCAACATTTCCAGTTTTCAATAAGTCAGTTTGTACACCAATCAGCTTGCACATCTGTATCCTATCAATGTTCAAACTTGGGGGCAATCAATGTCATATCCTATGGCCTCCAATGTATCTTAGACGTGTCATATCTAGCCAGAGTCCTTTGAAGCTTCATGTGAGTCAGTCAGTCAGTCTTGTCTCCAGAAATGATTTTGCATCTATAACAACGCAATCAAACTCAACTGAAAATAATCTATGCTTTTCATGCTTTTATCTCCTTGTATGCTTACTGATTCGCATTGAGATTTTTGCATATTGTGTCCCTTCGAGCTCTTCGATGATGTCTTTTATAGGATTTAGAGAGTGATGACTGGGGGCATAATCTTTTCTTTGTCTTCTGCTTGTATGTGAAAATCTAACAGCTTTGGAAATTTTGGATTGAAATGGTGTCCGACTGTAAGAGCCTCTATCTCGAATTGGATGGCCATGCATACCTCGACCATTGATACCCCAAAAAAATTCAAGGACGTTTGATCTAACTATTATCTTTTTAAATTAAATTCTTTCTCCTATTGTGAAACGCGCTCTTGCCTAAGGAGGTGAACGATAAAGGGTCACTACGGGTAATTCACACTGGATTTAGAATGATCTTTTGATTGTTTGATGTGTTTGCAACGCAAGGCGTACTCAGGTCATCACAATGTTTATGTTTTGATGCTTATACAAATTGCTATATCAAAATGGACATGATATTCAGGTCATCTTGGCGCTTGTGCCTTGGTACTTATATCTAATCCGACATTTCGAAAATAAAATCAATATTCATATATCCATGGTTATTGACCAGTGGGTGTTGTATTGATTCTTGCGCATACAAATCGATATTCATATGTCTATGGTTTCATGGCTAGTGGGCATTGTATTGATTTATCCGGTTACCTAAAAGTTCAATGATGATAACAAATCGACATATGATCAGTGACTAGGTCCTAGGTCTTAGGTTGCATTTCATTTTGCATGTCTCATTGCATTTTGCATGTTTGCATGATCTCACAATGATTAAATGAACTTCAATGCTTAAATGATTCTTCAAATCGCATCTTCAAGTCTAACAAGAGCTAAATCTCACACGAAGGTTCCTCCAATGAAATAGCAAGTAGAATCCTTTTTTGGGATCAAAATTCAAATCTGAGATCATTCATATTATTAATTGCTTACATAATCAACCTTCAATCATCACAGAAATTTAGTATTCAACTTAACTAATTAGCTTTCATCAAACTATCAAAATTTCAACTTGGTCAAACATGGTCAACTCATGGTCAAACCTAGTCAAATTCGGTCTCCAGGACCTCCAAACGATGCAAAATGCATTCTCAGACGTGTTTCACCACACTTCTCAAATCAGTTAACATGCTTCTAAACTATAACGCTGACTTTTCTTGTCAGATTTCAATTTTAATCCCGAAGGGGGCATGGTATTGCACATCATTCAAAGTCTGTAAATCAAAATTCTATCGATCAAGTCTATCAATATCTTTTATCAGTGATCAAGACAAACAATCACGTCTAGTTACTGATTCATCAAAAGTCCTCATCGCTCAAGGCAAATCTATCATCACTTGGGGCATATCAGATTCATCAAGATCCATATCAATCTGGTATTCTCCTAATCTTGTAAACTGTATCAGTTTTTGTAACCATCGGATCATAGTGTTCTTTCCTTGGTTCTTCGGCAATTGAAGGGTTTGGATGTGATACTTGCTAGTTTTGCTAAGACAATCCAGTCTAGAACGGGTCACTCACTTCTTATCAATCCTAAGGTTTAGAATTAGGCATTTTGACACTTCTTCACAATCATCGGTTCATCGCTGCTACAGTGAACATTATCTCTGGTCATTCAGGACCTCCTATCTCAATATCTCTCAATCGGTTTCTATCTTGAGATCGGTTTATCTTTCGAATCAGTTTCATATCTCTATCAAACACAGACTTTCTTTGAACCACTGCACTTCGCACAGTAATTCAAAGAGGGGCAAAATGTAATACCCCAAAAATGGGCTATATGTTCATTAACCTCCTACATCGACAAATCGAATGAAATCAACATCAAAGTCCTAACCTAAGGCACATCTAAACATCATCGAATCATAATTGATTATCTTAAATTCTGCATCGGGGAATATTCTTAGTAATATTCCTAATCATCATAATTATCTTTAATTTTATAATTATTTGGCAATAAATCACATTTATCCTAAAGTTTGATTAATTGAATATTTTCATATTTAATTAATTAGATTTAATATTTGCCACTTAATTGTGTAATTAAATTTAATTCTATCTATTATTAATTGTATTATTTAATTTTGACAATAAATCCAAATATCCTATGAATAATTGATTAAATTCTTATTTAATTAATTAAAGCAAGTTGTCATTATTTAATAATATAGTTTTTAATAAAAGTTTGATTAAATAATTGATTAACCCATAAATCAATTGTTTTATTTTTAAAAGCAGTTAAGTTGGAAATAAATCACTTTATTATTAAATTAATTCATAAATAAAACATGCACAATCATAAAAGCAGACAACTATCAATTATCAATTAAAGCTAAACTCTATTTTGAGTTAAAACTTAGCTTTTGCATGTTTTTGTGAGTTAATTATCCTTTATTTAAAAATAACTCAAAAATCAACCTGAGTTATTTGAGTGATTTATGGTTTTTATCCATGCACCTCCAAAGCCCTGGATTTTTATAAATTAAAGCTCAACTCTTAGCAAATCATCTCATATTTTTGCACAATCACGCTGGAGAATTGGAATTGAAGAATCAAAGCTCTTGCGAATCGACATCTTTGTGAGATCAATCTTATTTTTGCATTCATATTGCATATCATTGTTAGATTAGCATTGCATATCAATTTTCAATAGCATTTATAGCATATCAATTTCATCTAGCATAGATTCATATCAGTTTTTATCATTCTTATTGCATAGAAAATATCAAAAATATAGATTAATTGCATTCAATTTCATATCCATCTTTTGCATTCAAATCCTTCATTTAGGTGTCGTCTAGGTCACTGATCTCGATAATAATCTGAGAACATTAATCTCGCACCTACTAGAAGGCAGTAAATCACTTGGTTAGATAGCTTTCAATTTTGCACGATTTTGATTATCACTAACCTCTAATATTTTACTGAGTGTTGTGTCTACAGATCAGGTACAATTTTCACACACACAATTGGGATGTGCAATTTTGCTTTTTACTAGTCCAAGATACTCACCTCTTGCCAAGAAAGAATGCTCCACCACTTGTACTCTTTCTGTCATCAATGTTTCCTGCCCAATCAGCATCAGTAAACACTTTTAAATTCAGATTGCCTCCAAATTTATACCACAAGCCATAATCTTCAATTCCCCTTAAATACCTCAAGATTCTTTTGATTGCCATCATGTGATTTTCTCTGGGTTTAGCCGAGAATCTTGCCACTATTCCAACTGCTAAGGCAATGTCAGGCCTTGTGTGTACCACATACTTGTAATTTTCTAATCATTCATCTATATAAGGTCTAATCTACTTCTTTTGAATCATCATCTTTGGTAAGCTTCAGTCCAGTACACATGGGTGTACCAACTGGTTTTGAATCTTCCATACCAAATTTTTTAAGTATTTCCCTGATATATTTAGACTGAGTAATGTAGATACCATTTTTGTTCTGCTGAATCTGAAGTCCAACAAAAAATTTTATCTGACCAAATATAGACATTTTAAATTCTTTGTTCATAAGCTCTGAAAATTCTTTGCACTGATCATCATTTCCTGTAAACACAGTATCATCCACAAATATTTCTGCCAAAACAATTTTGTTATCTTATCCTTCTTTTATGTATAAATTGCTATTGTCATTAGCCCTTTTGAAATTAATCTGAGTAAGATAGTTATGTAATCTTTCATACCATGCTCTAGGAGCTTGTTTCAGACCATACAATGCTTTGTGTAATTTGCAGACCATATCCCTTTTGTCTGGATCAATAAAACCTTCAAGTTGCTCAATGTAGACTTCTTCCTCAAGAATACCATTGAGAAAAGAAGATTTGATATCCATCTAATATACCTTAAATCTTTTATGTGCTGCATATGCAAGTAAAGTCCTCACACCTTCTAATCTTGCAACAGGAGAAAAAGTCTCTCCATAATCTATTCCTTCTTCTTGAGAATATCCTTTACATACCAATCTTTCTTTGTTTCTTGATACTTGACCATCTTCATTCAACTTATTTCTGAATACCCATTTTGTCCCAATTACATTTTTATCTTTAGGCCTAGGTACAAGAGTCCATGTCTTATTTTTCTCTAATTTCTCTATTTCTTCATTCATAGCCTCAATCCAAATTTCATTTTCTAATGCATCTTTGACATTTTAGGTTCAAAATCAGCAAATAAACATGTACCTTTTAGTTTACTTCTTGTCATAGTACCATCTGATTTGTTTCCAATAATCTGATCTGGTTTATGATGCTTTCTGACGTACTTGGCTTTAATATAAGTTCCTTGCTTCTTGAATGAGTTACATTGTCATCTTCTTCATCTTCAGGTTCAGATTGCTTGGGCGCGGTACTTACTTGCTCGGTAGCTTCAGACTGAGACTCGGTACTTTGTGACTCGGTCTGAACTTCTTCTTGTGACTCGATTACTGTATTGGGCTTGGTAGATGTAGTCTCCTTACATGTGTCTGGCAATGTATCAGGTTTGATGTAAACAAATTTTCTGTAGTCCTCTGGTTCCTTTTTGCTTTCTTCTTCAATCTTTTCTACAAACTCATCAATTCTCACATGTGCACTTTCTATGATTTTGTGAGTAGACAAATTTAGACATCTATATGCCTTACTTTTGCAAGAATATCCCAAAAATATTCCTTCATCACTTTTTACATCAAATTTTCCTTTTCTAGAATCTTTCAAGATGTAACATTTACTACCAAATACTTTTAGGTAACTGACATTTGGTTTGTAGCCATACCATAGCTCATATGGAGTCTTGAATGTGTCTTTTCTCAGCTGTACTCGGTTCAAGGTATGAACTGCAGTGCTGATAGCTTCCTTCCAGTATTTCATAGCAATGTTCTTTTCAATCATTAGAGTCCTTGCACAGTCCATGATAGATATGTTCCTTCTTTCAGCTATAACATTCTACTCAGGACTTCTCAGGGCTGATACCTGTCTTTTGATTCCTCTTTCAATGCAGAAATTATTGAATTCATGGGAGATGAATTCACCACCTCTGTCTGATCTCAAGCATTTTATTCTTTTTCCTGTTTCCTTTTCTACTCTTGCTAAATACCATTTGAACTTCTCAAATGCTTCAGACTTTGCTCTTAAATACATAACAATCATCATTATAGAATAATCATCAACAAAGAGAATAAAGAATTTTTCTCCGGTATAGCTCTCAATTCCAATAGGTCCACATAAATCAGTATGCACAATTTCCAAAATATCTTCAGATTGATAGTTTTTTCTTTTGAAACTAGACTTTCCCATTTTACCAATTTGACAATTCTTGCATAGACCAACATTAGGTTTCTTTAAAGTAGGAATACCTCTTACTTTCTTGAATTTGCTTATTTTCATCATGTTGTCAAAATTTACATGACATAACCTTTTGTGCCATAACCAACTTTCTTCAATTTGAGAAATAAAACATGAGTAATCACCAAGATCAAGATAAAATAGGTTACCTTTGGTTTGTTTGCCTGATCCTATCAATTTTCCTTTGTCATCCAGTAGTCTTGCTTTGCCATTCATGAATTCAACCTTGAATCCAATGTTGATTAGCTATGCTACACTTAGAAGATTATGCTTTAGTCCTTTGACCCAATATGCATTATCACATATAAGTTCTTTGGTTAATGAAATTCATCCTTTTCCTTTTATACAACAGGGTTCATTGTTTCCAAACCTTACATTACCACCATCAAAGTTTTCAAAGTGTTCAAACTTGGTCCTGTCACCAGTCATGATGTGAGCATCCACTGTCTATAATCCATGTATCATTCTTGCTTATATGAGAGATAAGTGCCATCTCATCTTCATCATTATTAGATTCATCTTTTACAGCAATGAAAACAATTTCTTCTTCACTATCATCCAAATCTTTAGCTAAGAAACATGTTTTCTTACCTTTGTCCTTGAATGATTTGAAATTTTTCTTGCCATTGTACTTGTAATTTTTCTTCTCATCTTTGCTTTGCTTGTTTGGACACCTAGCTGTAATATGACCAATTTCTTCACATGAAAAATAGATTAAGGGAGTTTTACCTCTATATTTTCCTCTGCCTCTTGAATACTTCTTTGCCAGTAATGCTTCAATAACTTCAAGATCGCTATCAGAACTTTCCTCTGATTCTTCTTCACTTTCTGATTAGATTTTCTTCCCTTTCTTGAGTGAAAGTTTGGCCTCAAAAGATGATTCAATATTTTTAGAAGTTGGAACATAGTTGTCATAGTTATCCAGTTCAAAGGCTGTCAATCTTCCAACTAAGGCATCCAAAGTTATATTGTGATTTTCTTCACATCTTCTTTCTTGAACAACAGAAACTCTTATTGCATAAATAGGGAGTAATGTTCTAAGAACCTTACTTATAACTGTTTCATCATCAATTTTTCCTCCAGAAGCTCTGATTGCACTAACACTTGTCTTGATCCTTTCAACATATTTTGCAATGTTTTCTTCTTCTCTCATTTTCATTTGATCAAACTGTCCTCTTAGGCTCTCTGCTTTGGCTCTCTTCACATTGTCATCACCGCCATAGATTTTCTTCAGCTTGTTCCACATTTCATGAGTAGTTGTGCAGTCTTTGATTTCATCAAATTATTCATAGTTAAGAGCTGATGCAATGTCTATCATCATAGTGTTATGGTTCTTCTTCTCTGCAATGTCTTCAACAGTTAATGTGCTAGTAGGAATTGTATATTCTTGATCAATATATTTGCATCCTGAATCACCAAATGTAATCTCATGAGACCTTGCCATGTTGAAAATTTATTTCTGTTAAGCCTTGGAATTTCTCTTTTGTAAGACATCTTGATCTTTAGCTTAGGTCCTTGAAACCCTTCCTGCAAGCACCAAAAGCTCTGATACCAATTGTTGGAAATATAGATGCAGTAACTGAGAGGGGGGGTGAATCAGTTAACCACAAAAATATTACCACTAATCCCTTGAATATCTTAACAAATTATTTACTGTGCCACTCGGTAATTATGCTGAAAACTTGATCCTTGAAGTGTGTAATAATTAAACTATTCTTAAGCATTCATCACTGATTAACTTACATGAATAAAGAAAATAACATGAACACAAGAGACACCGGATTTACCGTGGAAACCCAATATGGGAAAAACCACCAATGTAACTAGTTACTATTTTTCACTCTTCTGAAGTGATGCCCGATTAGAAGCCAACCCGGTAAAAGGTTACAAAACACACTGTTAGGTGTGACCTTGTTAGAGGATTTAATCACCCTGCTAGGAGTGGCCTTGTAAGAGGTCTTGAAACAATTCAATAGAACTGTTACCTTGTTAGAGGATTTATAAAATGGTTGTTAAACCAACTCGGTTAAGAGATTTTGATATCATTGCTACAATTGCTAGAGAGTAACAATGAAATAACCTGCAACTGAATTGCTGAATATAGATCTCTGTTTTGTTTCACTAGATCCTTACTGATCAATTAAATCTTTGCTATTCCTCAAGGATATCTGACCATCCTTTAAAATTTGCACACACCTTTCTTCAAAAATGATTTCTGCATGCTTTATATCTTTTATTCACCATTTGACCTTCTATATATATATGCCATTTCATAATCATTTAGATTGACAAGTCGGCACTAATAATTATTATAACAGTCGGCTAGGATAAACAAACTGTGATAAAAAAATTCTTTGAAAGGGCTGACCTTGCTCGGTAAACATTAATCCTGAAAAGATTTCCTTCGGTGACCGAGAGAACTCGGTAACCACAGCGAATTCTGCAACATCCTTTGGAGACCAAGAGAGCTCAGTAACCACTAATTTTCCTTCAATAACCGAGGAGGCTCGGTTAACACTGTTATCTATCATGTTTCCTTTAGACACCCGAGAGAACTTGGTAGACACTAAAAATCGCTTAGCTGACCGACTGAGCTCGGTAGATACTGAGAACCGCTTAGCTGACCGACTGAACTCGGTAGATACTGAGAACCACTTAGCTGACCGACTAAACTCGGTAGATACTGAGAGCGATAATTGATATGACATTTGTGTGACATCAAGGACAACACATAGCTAATCCAAAAAATGTCCTTCAGACAATTGTATCCAACAATTTCATGTCTTATCAACTTAATGCATTCCATTACTTCATATGAAATGAGCTTTTTAAAGAATTTATGTACAAATATTTTCAGATTTTGCAGTCACATTCATGTTATGGTGTTTAAAGAATAGATTTTTTAAATATATGTCTAAACATGTTCTTAATGGTACTCAATATTTAAGTAAGAAATTTTAAATAAATTTCACTTATTTATTGTTGAACATACAAAATAAAATGTAAAGTTCAAAAATAAAAGTTAGATTCTTTTGAGGTAGGGATTGAGAGGATCGAATACATGTATTTCAATAATATATTTGCAAATCAGGTCCATTGCACCTTTTATATACTAAACTTGGATTCTAACATGCAAATGAGAGCTCATTACCTTTTTACACATAAAATTAGCATCTAATATGCACATGGGAGCTCATTGTACCTTTTATATATAAAATTTGGCATCTAACATGCACATAGAAGCTCATTGTCATTTTTTTACATAAAGATTAGCATCAAATATGCACATGGAATCTCATTGCCTTTTTTATATACAAAATTTGGCATCTAACATGCACATGACAGCTCATTGCCCTTTTTTTACATAAAAAATTAGCATCTAATATGCAGATGGCAGTGGTTTTTTTATACAAAATTTGGCATCTATTTATGCACATTACATCTCATTGTCATTATTAAGTACAAAATTTGTCCTCTAAATATGCACATAGAGAACCTTGAAGATATAAACAAAATTAACAAAATCATTCTACCATATTGTAGAATCATTCTTCTAGATTACCCAAAATTAATCAAGAGAACCTTCTACATCAACTCTAACCTTTATTGTGTCAAGTATTGCCTTGTGGTCAGATTCATGAACTTTCCACAAATTATTGTTAAGAGGTCTTCCATGATACTTAGGAATTTGAATATTTGTTGCAATAATAATATTAGAGTAATGAAGAATATGCCTGTGTGTCTCAAAGTCCTCAAACAACCAAGCATTGGAATTATTGATAGGATACCTGCATTTTATAGAGTTTAATATCCAAATCAATGCAAAGTGTAATAAAAAGAGTTTACTAGGTATGCATACAACTAGACACAATGATGGTACCTTCTAAGACATGTCACTTTGACAACAACAGATCTTATTGGGTACTGAATACCCTCTCCATCAATGACTGTAGTTGTCAATTTCTTTTTCAATACAAAGACACAAAAATTAATATGTTCCTTCTTCATTGTTCTCATCTACAATTACTTCATATACATGCCCTTCATTTAATATAAGGATTAGTTAATGCAAAAATCAACATTTAAAGAACTAATAAATTGAGATTAAAATTGATTCAACCTATGAAATCTAGAGAAATTGCCTACTTCAACTATGTCTGGTACATGGTCAAAATCCACTGATGCTTCAAACTGGTTCATTTGTAGTTATCTGAGAAGTTGGTATGTATGTAGGGTTTGAAAAGGTCTAAAAGACCATTGGTCAACCCACTCTTTTCATTCACATTCATCTCACACAAAATGCATACACAAAGAGAAAAAACATGCAATTTTCCTAATATAAATATCTAATGATGTTGCATTTGAACTTCTAGATGAATGCATGTCACTTGATCATATAAGTGTACATCAATCTAGATAGTTTTCAATGTTATATTCATGTATCAACCAGGAGTACATCCTTGCATTCTTAAATTGTGAGGTGCAATTGTATGACCATATTAAGTGTTGGTTGTCTCTTATACCTATTTCCCTTAATTTATCATAGAAGTCTGTAAAGAATCCTCACACAAATTATAAGAAATGAGTATGATCATCATTGATATAGAAGTAATACTCTCTTATAACCCTTATTTCCTCCTTTGTGCCATCATGTGCATGCATGAATGCTATGTGTATAAAAATTGTAACTTGTGTAGAGTGGTAATACATAGGTTGCACTTCATTTTGAGGTTTTAGTGTATAATTCTTAGCAAAATCAATGACAAACACAATAGTACCGAGGGTGAAAGTGTTCTTACACAACAAGCACCTTACAAAATTGGGCATCTATTTATGCACATTACATCTCATTGTCATTTTTAAGTACAAAATTTGGCCTCTAAATATGTACATAGAGAACGTCAAAGATATACAAAAAATTGTTGAAATCATTCTACCATATTGTAGAATCATTCTTCTAGATTGCCCAAAATTAGTCAAGAGAACCTTCTGGATTAGCTCTAACCCTTATTGTGTCAAGTATTGCCTCCTGGTCAGATTCATGAACTTTCCACAAATTTTTGTTAAGAGGTCTTCCACGATACTTAATCAATTGAAAATTTGTTGCAGCAATAAGGTTAGATTAATGAAGAATATGTCTGTGTCTCAAAGTCCTCAAACAACCAAGCATTAGAATTATTGATAGGATACCTGCATTTTATAGAGTTTAATAAACAAATCAATGCAAAGTTTAATAAAAAGAGTTTAATAGGTATGCATACAATTGGACACTAAAATGGTACCATCTAAGCCATGTCCTTGTGACAATGACATATCCTATTGGATACTAAATACCCTCTCCATCAATGACTATAGTTGTCAATTTCTTTTTGGCCTCAATACAATGACACAAAAATTAATATGTTCCTTCTTCATTGTTCTCATCTGCAATTACTGCATATACATGACCTTCATTTAATATAAGGATTAGTTAATACCAAAATCAACACTTAAAGATCTAATAAATTGATTTAACCTAGAAAATCTAGAGAAATTACCTAGTTCAACTAGGTCTGATACATGCTCAAAATCCACTGATGCTTCAAAATAGTTCATTTGTAGTTCTCTGGGAAGTTTATATGTATACAGGGTTTCCAAAGGTCTACAAGACCATTGGTCAACCCACTCTTTTGATTCACATTTATCCCACACAAAATGCATACACAAAGAGATAAAACATGCAATTTGTCTAGTATAAATAGATAATGATGTTGCATTTAAAATTCTAAATGAATGCATGTTGCTTGATCCTATAAGTGTAAAAAAATATAGATAGTTTTCAATATTAGATTCATGTATCAACCAAAAATATTTAGATACCATAGACTTACATGCATTACCTGGTCCCATCGTAGAGTTACACCATAAGACAATCAATATTAATGTAATGTACATAGGAACATTAGGATAAATACACTAATTGGTATAAAACCAACATTAATGTATTTATCACTTATGTATTAATGTATTTGTATTAGGAACATTACGATAAATACAGTAATTGGTATTTACCCTAATCTAGTCCTAAAATAATTATTCCAACTTGAAATGAGAACTACAATATATTTATAAATATAATTTTGTTAAACACAAAGATATTTTATTATAATATTTAGCTTAAAAATTTAAGAAAATTCCAAGAAATATGACTTATCTTGATTTAGAGCCAAATGATTAGATGATCCCCGCACACTTTAGTCTTATGGTCAATAGAAGGGATGATAAATTCTAATAATGTGTAGATATCCTAGAGCTACTAAGCTCAACTACTTGGAATGATCCTCACGTATATAGCCAGGGAACTATCAAATAGGGTTAATCTTTAATTAGTGGCACTAGTAAAGTTTAATCCATATTATATAGTATTCAAACCTCCTATATTGTTTAAACCAAGAGTAATGGAGTGGACAATAAAGAATTGGATTACGAAGAGGGGGGGTGAATCAGTAATCCTTAATTCTCTGTACCTTAAAAATTTCTTTGATTAACTCAGTTAGACACACTTCAACATTTACCGATAACAGTAAATTAATTTTATCAATCAGCAATAACATTCACATTAATCATTCAGCACATATAACACCAATATTTAACATGAAAACCCAATTTGGAAAAAACCACTGTGGGAATTTTCACCATCTAAATAATTCACTCTTGTGAAGTGAGCTCAGTTAAAAGCCAATTTGGTTAAAGATTACTATACACATTGTTAAATGTGACCTTGTTAGGGGATTTACCTCAGATCTATTAGGATCTTCACCCTATTGGGAGTGGCTTGGTTAAAGGTCTTCAAACACTCTTTAGAATGTTACATTTTACAAAGATTTACAAATAAGACTATTAGGTCCACTCGGTTAAGATATTTTTCTATTACAAATGTTAATAAGATAAAATGAATAAATTGACCTATAAATTAGCAACTATCTTTTCATAATCATATCCCTTGTGTGCTCTTTGTCTTCACTTAAATCCTTCACTTTCTACTAGCTTCAACACTTCATCAAATTCTACTTTTTGACTCAAAATTCAACCTTTTCTTCACTGCATCAGTCGGTGACTCGTCAACCCTTCAATTTGTCAACCATTTGTTCATACAAATTCATCCTTTATATAGAATTTTTTTTGCCTCTTAATCTCCTTCATTACATTTTTTTATTAATATCATCTGTCAGATTAAACTCACAAACTATAAAATGAATATAGATCTACGTAAAACATTTTATCATCACCTCAAAACTTGAACTTTCTTGAAACTTGTTTCTTCTCTTTTTTCCACTTAGATCTATACCATAGATCATCACCTTGAATTTTCTCGATTGTAGATCTCTCCAAATAACTCTTCCTCATCATAAAAATCTTCCAGCTCATCATAGCTCAACATTAAATGTCATTCTAATCCTTGTATTTAATTTCTATTCCTTCCTCAGTGGATATCTCTTTTCTTTCAATTGAATTTTGGTTAACTTCGTTTGGTGACTGAAACCTTCTACTCGGTGTCTTGAGTTCCTTTTCGTTTACCTAAACTTACTTTCCTTTTACCGAATGACTTTTTCATGCTTAGTAGCCAAATTTTTTTATTACCGACTTGACTAATCTTCTTTACTGACTTGATATAATCATATGTTTAGTAGAAAAAAATTATATCAACATAATCTTAACATTTTTTGATCTATATCAATTTCCCAATTAAGCTCTTCAACTTCATAACATCTCACTTCTTCTTCTTCTTAACTCATTCAACTTATATCATACTCCAAATGATATGGCAACATAATATAAATCATGTATCAATTTTTTGACATTAATGACAAAATAATAAATGATCTAATCATTCTACAAACTTGTATACCTATGATAATAATCGGTCTTCATCATCATCACCATCAATTATAGTAACAATTTCCCTATTTGGAATTGATGGCAACACTCACTGTCAATTGATGATGGCAACACTTACTGACTTGTCTTTTCCCTTTACTCCATCTGAGCTTTATCTTCTCCTTTCAATTTGTACATATTCTCCCTCTTTGCAATCTTTAGTAATCTTCTCCCTTTATCACTATTCAATCCTCTCCCTCATAGTAGTCTTTCATAGTAGTCTTCTCCCTCTTTGACAATAATGCCAAAGACACATACTCCTAAAAAAATTTCATAGTCAGTGAATTATACCTCAAATGTATTGATTTCTCATTATAGACATAAACATCTTTCACAACTTTAGGCTTCACCCAAAGAGTGAACACTACCATCAACTCACAAAATAGATATTCTAATAAAATTCAAAATTGATGCAACATGCATCTTGCCTTAGTGAATATTGGATGGAGGAAGGACCCCTAATTTACCTCAGAGATACTCAAAAGCATCCTTTGGTAGTGGTTTGGTAAATATATCATCTATCTTCTCCTTTGAATTAATATATTGCAATATCACATGCTTGTCTTGAACTTTCTCTCTCAAGTAATGATACTTGATAGAAATGTGTTGGGTGAACCCACAATAGTGGGTTACACTTTTTTGCCTGAATGGACACTGAACTCTACTTTTTGAAAAAAAAATTTAGATTCAGATGCATATTGTCATTAAACCATTTGAAATCAAAAGATGAATTAAATTAGAGTCTTTTAGTATTTTCTATCTAGATTTTAAATATATTTTTAATTTTTATTTTTGAATTGATTTGAATTTTTTTTTCTTTCTCCCATGAAAACAGGTATGTTGCTGAAAATGTCATTTTCAAAGAGTTAAATTATTTTCATAGAACATAACTTTTTTTCTAGAATAGATATCAATGTGATTCTTTCAAAATTAGTTTTGTAACATCCATATGGAGGGCATGCAATTGGTTTGATGACATTATCATTATTATTTCATATTTTATTAACATTTGAAGTTGACTAAACCATAATTTTGACATACCTTGACTACATAGCTTATAACTTGTCATGTATTTGTTCAATTTCATTTTTTGTTTTTTAATGGAAAGAGAAATTAAATACCTAGGGCATGGATATTTTTTTAAAATTTTTTTCTCTAATTTACTATTTTTCCATAAGCGTCAAACATAGAGGTACACATACAGTGAAATATCTATGTTTAGTAAAACTAAAAATACAAAATCATAATAAACTTAATATATATTAACATTATAATCATTGGAAAGATTTTTCTCACTAGTACCATAATACATAGATAGGTTTTTCAAATTGATTCATTTGATCTCCCAAAAGATAAAATCAAAGTGATTTTTTGTCAACATTTTAATAGGTGTGAAGGAGACTCCATTGCAGGTATGAATGAGGAGTATAGAGGTTATATCAATATTTTTTTTTATCTAAGAGGCTTTGAGCTAACTATTTGTAATTAATTCCTTCAAATGGAACCTCTCAAGGCTTAAATAATCATATTTTACTAAAAATGTGTGATTTCAACAAAAATCAACATGTCTAAAAAAGTGTAACCCACTATTGTGGGGTCACCCTGTTTTGTCTTTGAATGTATCACTAGATTATTTGATATGTTTATAGCACTATTATTATCATAGTAAATAGTAACTAGATTAGTAATATCTTCTTTCATACGTTCATGTAATTATTTGATCCACACAATGTTTGAACAATTCATAGCTGCATCAACATACTTAGCTTTGGTAGTAGACTATGAAATACAACTTTGTTCCTTGCTTAACCATGTCATTAACCTTTCTCCAAAAAAGAAAGCTCTGCCACTTGTGCTTTTCCTATTGTAAGGTAGGAAAATATGGAGAATGGGGGTTTAGAACAATGCACATAAAAGAGACCCTAAACTAAATCTAACCACCTACATGAAATTATAATGATATAGAATATAAATCTAGAAATACTAGCAAGGAATAATGAAATAAAGTACATACCTCATAACATAGCTAATCTAAAAATGCCTATTTTCTACTGTCTGTACCATGTTTCCAAAAACTCTGCAACTGCATCTCACCTTGAAATAGAGAGAGAGAAAACCCAAAAATATTTTCCTTTACTGAGAAAGGTCGACCTTGACCTGGATAAAGGTTGACCTTGACCTGCACTGCTCCGATGGAAATTCTATTTGTGGATCCCGAAAGTTTGTTGAAAAGGGTATCTAGATCTGCTCTGCAACACCCAAAATAGCGACTATAAATATTTGAAAATAGTGTTTTGAGGTGGCTATATAGGGTTTTGCCTTAGTCAAACCCCCATTTTTGTGATCTCCACCTCCATGAATAGTTGGATGTAATAGAATCTGTGTGTGTATTTCTCATAGGAAGAGCTTTGAATGTGCAATGCCAAGATCTAATCCTCTAGATTAAAACCCTAGCATGAATTGAAATGAGAGAGCAATGCGTAGATTTTAATATGATAAAGAAACCATACCAAGCCCCCAAGGCTAAAGTACTCCTACCAAAATCGCAATCCATAATTGCTACCCCATGATTGTATATTTGAATACTTGAATGTTAAAAATGGTAGATCAAGAAAGAAGGAATCTTTCTTGCTCCAAAGGAATGTCCACAATATCTTGTCCACAAAATGTTTATTTTCATCAAGGAATAAACAATATCTTGATCTTCTATATCATCCTCTTGTAATCCTACATCATCATCTCCTCATCATCACTTGCTTTCTTCTTGAAGGCACTTGATTTACTTGATCACTTGATGGAAATGAAGGCAAAAGAGAGTGCTTATATAGAGATTTTTAGGGAAAGGCTCCTCAGGAAATGTAAGGGCCCCTCATTCAAATTTCACCTTGAAATATGACCCAATCACAATAGCCAACTAAGGAGGGAAAATAATTAAATGAATTTTGAATAAAAACCCTTCCACATTCAGATCCAAAGGCCCACTTTCAATTTTGGGACCCACTATGATAAAAATTTGAAAAGGGGGACCAAAAATTGACAAGGGTCAAGGTTGACCTTGACCCTGACCTAGATCAGGGTCGACCTTGACCTTGACCCAAAGTTTTAGGCCTAATCAACATTGAAAACAAGGAAGTTCCTGGGTTGGCCAGTAACTTGGAATGATGGGAAAACCTAACAGAATAATGGGAAAGGCCCCGAAGGCCTAGGAGATATGTGATGAAGGCTAGGAGGGATAGTATATAGGTCCTACCTATAAAATAGAGCCACAAAGAAGGAAATCAAGAAAAATCCTCAGGATCCTAACCCTAATTTCACTTAGAAATAAAGAATCAAGTGCAAATGCATCCTAAATGAAAATCTATCATGAAAAATGCACTAAATGAGGGTGCTAAACCTACCAAAATGGAAGTTCTTCCATTTTAAGATGATACATTTAGCCCCCACTTTAGCTTAGATATCACACTATGTGAATATGCAAGCTAAAGTAAGAAAACATCATAGTAAATAAAAAGGATATAACCAAGTCCTCAATGTAAAGATCTTGAAAAAAAATTGTTAGTACCTGCAACCTACAACACACAAGGTTAATGAAAATCCATAAATCACTAAGGACTTACTAAAATAAAATTGAGAAGTGCATAGAGCCCCTTATGCCCCTCTTTTTTGGCTTTCTACTTCTGAAGGGTGAAACAGGGTGATAAGGATAGCCTTATACACTGGATATGTAGTTTTTTGAAAAACCCTTTCCCTAAAATAATTAGAAGGATTCATATCCTTCCTAAAATAATTCAAGGAGTTAGGTATCTGAATCATGATTCCAACACCACTGACAGCACTGAAAACGGAGTTATCGAACTCAAGATATGATGAAAAGAGTGAATGTCTATCTAAATGCATATGAAGGGAAATTCAAATTTAACCTAAATAAACCCTAAAAAACCCTAATTTTGAACTATAAATAATGAAAGAGAGAACATACCTACTCATTCTTACCATTTTTAGATTCTAGAAGAGAAAGAAGAATGCCGAGTAGAGAAGAACTTCAAGCGACACATATGGAGGTCCTGAGACAGTGCCTCACTTTTGGACAGCCACTTCCCGAGGTAAGCTTGTTGTTGTTGATTTCTGTGATCTCAAATTATTTTTTTTATAGGCAAGGTGGACCTTGAACCTTAAAGGTTGACCCTGACCCATTTATGTTGACCTTAACCCTTAAAGGTCGACATGAACAGGGAAGATCTACATCTATTCTGGAGTGACATTGACCTTGATAGAAAAAGGTTGACCTTGACCTAGTCAAGTTGGATTTACATATTTCTGGTTCTAGAGATCTGATATGATGTTGGTTTGTACTTACAAGACCTAGTTCATCTCTGAGAGCACCCCTTTGGAGGGCCACTACTGGTTATCAAAGAGAGACTGTCTGAGCTAAGAGAGGATGAGATATAGTTATTGAGAGATGTGGAATTGTATTGGGTAACAGTCCTACCATAGATGAGACTCCACCGAGTGATGTTATTGACTCTTATAGAGAGGTGGGATTGAGGACACATGTTCCTTTCATCTTCCCTTAGGTGAGATCATGGTTACACTAGAGGATGTATAAAGGATCCTATGACTTCCAATTTGAGGAGAGCCTATTAGACTGAGAGCATAAAGGGGTCTTGAGGATATCCATCTAGATGTAGAGTATTTATTAGAATGTGTTCCACAGATGTGAACCTAAGCATATCATATCAATCTATCAGCCATACTGGCAGGACCGACATCCTTGGTATGGAGGGTGATGCTATGTATACTTTCCTTGGTTGTAGTACCCAAAACAAAGGGTACAATATTTTTAGCACCTTTGACCCATCCTATACATAGAATGGAGAGTGAGAGGACTATCTTTGTGTGGGGCTACAACATGCTAGCTCACTTATACCACAAGCTATGTCAATTGGTGAGATGTCAGTGAGAAAGTCTCATGGTATGCCCACTTTTGTAGATCTGGTTGTTTGTGCACTTCAAATGTACATGACCACATCATGTTCTAGTGATGGTAGATGCTAGCACATCGCGAGCCTTTTCTTATCCACTAAGAGATGTATGGCAGCATGAAGATAACCTTTATTGGAGGGTATGTCTAGACCGTATTCCAAGCATAGATGTGATATGGAGACCATACTATCGCATGATAGAGTGGCTGGATATGCAACACTAGATGAGGCACTCACAAAAACACAAGGTGCTAGAGGGTCATTAGAGTCACATAGTGATGCCATAATACTATGACCAAGTGATGAGACAATTCGGTCTTATATATGGGGGTCCCTAGAGTAGTACCTCAATATGTACATCCGATGAGGTATTATCAAAGACCCAATACTATACCCCAACCATCAGTAGAAGACATTATAGATAGTGATGCAGATGAGACATAGGATATAGAAGTAGCCCCAGATGTGGCCTATTCATGCATCAGTAGAGACTACATCAGATACTAGAGTCTGAAGGGAACCCATCCCATCTTCCCTGATGACTATCCCATAGGTGATCCAGACCTTTCAGAGAGGACACACCAAGATGATGGCATACCAAAGGAGGAGGATCCCACCTCCATAGGAGATCCTATGGAGGAGGAGAGAGAAGAGGAGAGAGCAGATGAGATGCCCCTAGCTGATAGTATCAGTGCAGATGTGCATATTTTTCACACATCACCACTAAGATCATGATGACCTCCACACACCCATATAGAGATACCACCTCTGAGACCTAGACAAAATCAGAATGGAGAGAGTAGTTGCTCCATGAACCTACCATCTAGATCCTCTAGTGATGCCTAGGAGGGAGATCCAGGTATAAAACATGCATTTGATATAAATATTTAACTTAATTTGTGAAGAGAAAGCACTAAAAGAGAAATATATTTTGATTCTGCAGCTAGCATGGCAGAGTGGAGGAGTTTTGTATCCAAAGTTCTGAAGGATACATGTTTGTCCTACCAACTACTAGCCAATGAGTGATAGTTTCCCATTGGTCACAGAGATCCCAACAGGCATGCCGATATCTTTGTATGTGTCTAGTGAGAGATGAGGTTGTGTAGAGAGAGAGAAGAGAGGCTTATGGCTGACTTATAGAGAGAACAAGAGTGCATATATGAGAAGAGCATATCGAGGAGAAACTCACCAACCATCAGACAGAGATATGCATCTTCTCTTCATAGATCAGAGAGATCTGGGAGACCTCGAACACTAGAGCATATAGATATATAGGGTGATAGATAGGGCCTTGTGCCACATATGTATCAAAATTAAAAGAATTTATAAATGAAAAACTTTCTTTTCTAGTTAGTTATGTGATTGATTACTATATTTTCATCAATAACATAAAACTTAATAGAAAGAAAGAACATGTATAAATGCATTCAAATGTAATTTTCCAAAATCATGTAACCTATAAAAAAAACAAAGCTATTTTATAAGGAATACATAAATACACAAGGAAAGAAAGATGAATTAGGGATAATAACATTTGAGATGCATAATATTGATAGGTTCCTTAAAAGGCACACCATCCATATCAGCAATTTTGTAAGCACCTGAACCAAATTCCTCTATTACAATAAAAGGTCCAAGCCACTTAGGGCTAAACTTTCCTTTTTCACTAGGTAAAGCATTCACATTTCTTTGATTCTTGTATAATACTAAATCACCCACTGAAAATGATCATTCAATTACCTTATGTTTATACTACTTCTGAAGATATTTATGATAAGATTTTATATGTTCCAAAGCATTTATTCATTGTTCATCAAACATTTCCAGTTCTTGTAATCGTTGTTGTCAAAATGTATCCTTGTCGATTATTGCATGAAATAAACCACGTAAAGAAGGTATTTCTAATTCCAAAGGCATAATAGCATCAATACCATAGACAAGATTATAAGGAGAAGTACCCATGGTAGTACAAACACTAGTCCTATAAGCCAATAAAGCATAGGTAAGTTGGGTATGCCAATCTTTCACATTCTTATTAACTATTTTCCTCACAATTTGTTTAATGACTTTATTTGATGCTTCAACTTGATCATTAGATTGAGGATAGTAAGGAGTCAAAAATCTATGTTGAATTTGATATTTCTCCAAGAATTTCATGACTTCTTTATTCTTAAAATAGGTACCATTATCCGAAACTATCGTCAAAGGAAAACCAAATCTTGCTATAATATTGTTAAGGATGAAATCACAAATAACATCCACAATAGTTGAATGGAGAGGGATAGCTTCCACCCAGTTTGTAAAGTAATTTGTAGCTGTCAAGATATATGTATGTCCTTGAGAAGAAGATGGTGAGATTGTTCCAATAAGCTCAAAACCCCAAATACTAAAAGGCCATGGAGCAACTTGATTACGAAGCTCACGAGTAGGAGCATGAATCAAATTACTATGTTGCTAACATTAAGGAAACTTCTTAACAAACATGAAAGAATCTTGTTCCATTGTTTGCCAATAATATCCATTCTAAGAAGTTTATTGACTAAATATTTTCCACCAAAATGTCCCCCACAAGAACCAGAATGAGCTTCTGCCAAAGCTACTGGAATTTTGATTCTACCAAGACATCTTAATAGTAAACCCTCATAAGAGCATTTGTAAAGCATATCTCCTAAAATAATGTAACGCACTGCAAGCTTCCTAATACTATTATGCATTTTCCTTGTTGCTGATTCAGGAAAAGTACCATCTTTCAAAAAATGAAAGATATGACAATACCATTCATCCAAATGCAAATTGAAACAATCAGAGGTAACTTTATTAGAAATTACAGGGTTTTGAAGAGCATTTATAGTAAATTCAAATTTTTTAGCATCATTCTCAAGACAAACCAAAGAAGTTGCACTTGCCATGGCAGCCGCATGTTGATTATCTTTTCTAGGTAAAGTTTGAATCATATAAGAAGAGAATTGTGAAAGAACATCAAGAGCTAACTCTCTATATTGTGTCATTTTATCATTCTTAGTCTGACAACCTCCTTTAATCTATTCAACAATCAATTGTGAATCTCCATAAATTTCCAAGGTTTTAATGTTAAGAGATGAAGTTTCTCGTAGGCTAGCTATAAGAGCTTCATACTCCACAATATTGTTAGTACAAGGAAAAGTCAATTTGTATGATAGAGGGATCAAATTTTTCATAGGAGGGATCAAGATAATGCTAGCATAAGAACCTGTCTTACATCTAGATCAATCAAAATATAACTCCCAAACATCATCCTGTTTAATAGCTAGAACATTTTTATCAGGGAATTCTATTGAAGTAACGCATTTATTGGAATGAGGACAAGGAGCTTTAGCCAAATAATATGTTAAAGCTTGTCCTTTAATTGAATTTTGAGAAATGAGATTAAGATCAAATTCTGTAAGTAACATCACCCACTTCGCAAGATAGCCAGAGAGATCAATTTTTGAGAAAAGATGTTTCAAAGGATCAAATTTAACAATCACATTGACTTCAACATTTAAGAGATAATGCCTGAGTTTCTAACAAGCAAAAACTATAGCTAAGCATTGTCTTTCCAAATCTGTATATCTTGTTTCGTAATCAAGTAAAGTCTGACTAATGTAGTACATAGGTCTTTCCTTACCTTCACTATCATGTTGAGCCAACATCACACTCACCACCTTTAGAGTAGCCGAAGTATACAAATAAAAGGGTTTATCAAATTGAGCGGGTTGCAAAATAGGAGGATTGGCGAGATACTCCTTAAATTGATCAAATAATTGTTTACATTCTTCATTCCAAGAGAAAGTGGTGTCCTTTCTAAGAAAGGAAGTAAAAGGCACAATTCTATCAACTAAGTTGGAAACAAAGCGATGAATAGCTTGAATTTTTCCTTGTAAACTTTGTAACTGAGAAATATTCTTAGGAGGAGGCATCTAAACAATAGCTTTGATCTTTTCAGTATCCACCTCTATGCCTCGCTTAGAGATTATAGACCCTAATAATTTACCGGAATCAACTTTGAAAACACATTTCTTAGGATTCAATCTCATATTGTAACTTCTAATCCTTTCAAATATATGTCATAAAATACTAACATGATCTTCTCTTTGTGTAGATTTTTCTAGGATATCATCCACATAATCCTCGATAATCTTATGAATGTAATCATGAAAAATCAAAGTCATAGCTTGTTGATAAGTTGCTCCCGCATTTTTTAATCCAAAAGGTATCATGACCCAAAAAAAATTTCCCCAAGGTGTTATAAATGCGGTCTTAAATTAATCTTCAGGAGGAATAAAAATTTGATAATAACCAGAAAAACCATCCATAAAAGATAATAAAGCATGACTCACTATTGAATCCACAATCATATCAATATTAGCTAACGGGAAATCATCTTTTAAGGATGCTTTATTTAAATCTCTAAAGTTAGTGCACATTCTTATCTTATTTTCTCCTTTTGAGATGAGCACAATATTTGAAATAAAATTAGATTAATCGATAGAGAGGATGAATCTAGCATCCAATAATCTTTCAATTTCAGCCTTAACTAATAAAACAATTACTGGAGTAATCTTCTGGATTTTCTGCTTCAGAGGTTTAACATTTGGTTTGAGAACAATATTGTGAGTAACAATCTTAGAATCTATACCTGGCATATCCAAATATGTCCAAGAAAAAATATCCTTAAATTCAAGTAAAAGGGAAACCAAATGATCACGTTCATCCCGATTCAAACATTTCCCAATTTTTATCATCTTTTCAGAGTCATTTTCATCCATTTTAACCTCAATAGTCTTAGTTATTAGAAAATTACTTTCTATTAGAGAATCCATTGGTAAAGTTGAAATATTCAGCTCATCATGTTCTCCAAATTAAGCTTCTTTATTTAGATAATAAGGCTTCTATTGTTTATGATGAAATGTAGGTAAGTTCTCATACACTCCTAAAAAATCCACTAAGTCTTCATCTTCAAAAAAATATCCAAGATAGGTTTTTGATCCATGTCAAAGAGGAGTGGGTTAACCAACTTCAAATGTCCACCACAGATATGATTAATATTGAGAGGAAAAGTCGATGGTTGTTTATAAGGATTGAACCCCAATCCATATGTACAATCATAAATTTCATTGTCCAAAGGTGCTTGTATACCTTGTTCCTATTTACCACATCCTTTCCCATTAAATCCTGATTTCTTGAGCAAATGATAACCAGAACCATATCTATTAGCCATATCAAATTGAGTCCAAGGAGAGGCATATGTCATAATATCATAGCAGTCATGTTTTATTGTTTCAATTGTTTCTTCAATTGAGGCAGTAACAAAGTTACTTTTTCATTCCCCAGAAAGCAGGGAAGGAGTAAAAAATGGTTTTTAAAACTTACTTTGTTGTTTCATGAATTCCAAATCAAAGACTTTATATTCTCCAATAAAAGAAGGATTAAAATCCAGTTTTCCCCAATCATCACTAGTCAAAGAAGAAGATGGAGCTTCCATTTTTTTAATCTTAGGTGGCCCTTCAGGCTCTTTACTTTGTTAGAGAGGTTCGAAAACTTTAGCATATTCCACATTTAAGCAAGGATTCGACACATCATCTGCATGTAGCGTATACATCAAATTGTTATAAATGAACCTAACCTTATGATGAAGAGTAGAAGGAATTGCATGCATAGTATGTAACCAAGGTCTTCCTAAAAGAAGATTATAATTGAGAGGTCTAGGTATAAAATGATAGGTGTATTGAGAATAACCAGTCTAACTTTAACATGTAAGGTAATAATGCCCAAAGTTTTGTTTCTAATATTGTCAAATCTGTGAATAGGGACATTATCAGGTTGAATAGTTGTAAGACTAGCCTTAATTGCCTTAAGCATATCCATGCTAAAAACATTAAGCCCATATCCATTGTCAATTAATGTTCTATGAATGACACTCTGATTAATAGAAACAACAACCATAAGAGTATCATATTGATTCTGCACCTCAATAGAAGGTAAATTATTATCAGTAAACACAATAGTAGGTACAAAAGGCATATTATGCATGCACTCCAAAAAGGAATTAATGTTCTCTTGGTTAGGAAGTGGAGTAGGAAGGGTAGATAAAGCCTTTTGCAATGCCTCATGATATGTCGGAGAAGTTTGAAGCAATTCCCATAAAGATATCTAAGTAGGAGTAGCACGCAATTGTTCTACTAAGTCATACTCCTTAAAGGTAGATGGAAACCTAGGAACTTGAGGAAGTATATGTTGGGAATGAGGTAAATAAATCATAATAGTAGGTTGAGGGTTATTCCGTGTGTGATAATCATGTGAAACAGAATCTGTGTTATCAAAGAAATCCAAATGATCTCTAGGTTTTCCCATAATTATTATTCGAGGACATCCTTTTACCATCAAAAAAGGTTTAGGATATATCATTTTTGGTTTATCAATGTTGTAAATACTGGAACATGAAGCTAGCCATGCACACACCCTATGGTAAAGGTCAATTAAAGAGGTTGTGGAGGAGGGAGAAATAGGAATAGGATCAATGAAGATCTCATTCAAATAATTTTCATCCTCACTTCTATGTACCTCATTAAGGGATCTATCCTCTTTTGTAATAAAATCCTCATCAAAGTATTCAAAACAAAAACCATACATGTTGAACACAAAATAACACTACAAGCATGAAAAATGTAAATGTTTTTGTATTTTTAAAGAAATTTTGCAATTTTTTTGTTTTTTCTGAAATATAAATATAAGAGCATAAAAGAAATCTACTTTTATATGCATCTAAGATCTAACAAAAAATGTAAATCTAACACCAAAAAGAAAGAGTTGTCATAAACAGGTTCACCAAAATGTAAGGGTGGAAAAATATGGAGATGGGTGGGGCTTAGAACAATGCACATAAAAGAGACCCTAAACCAAATTTAACCACCTACATGAAATTCTAATGATATAGAATATAAATTTGGAAATACTAGAAAGGAATAATGAAATAAAGTACATACCTCATAACATAGCTGATCTAAAAATACCTATTTTCTGTTGTCGGTAACGTGTTTCCAAAAATTCTACAACTGGATCTGGCCTGGAAACAGAGAGATAGAGAAAACCTAGAAATCTTTTTTCTTTTCTGAGAAAGGTTGACCTTGACCCAGATAAAGGTCAACCTTGATCCCTTTATGTCGACCTTGACTTGCACTACTTCAACAAAAATTATATTCGTAGATCCCAGAATTTTTCTGAAAAGGGTATCCAAATCTGCTCTACAACTCTTAAAACAACAACTGTAGATATCTAAAAATGGTGTTTTGGGGTGGCCATATAGGGCTTTGCCTTATTCAAACCCCCATTTTGGTGATCTCCACCTCTACGAATAGTTGGATGTAATAGAATAAGTGTGTGTGTGTGTTGCTCGTAGGAAGAGCTTTGAATGTGCAATGGCTAGATCTAATCATCTAGATTGAAACCCTAGCATGAATTGAAATAAGAGATAAATGCATAGATTTGAATAAGATAAAGAAATCATACCAAGACCCCAAGGATAAAGTACTCCTACCAAACTCATAATCCATAATTGCTACCCCATGATTGCATCTTTGAATGCTTGAATGTTGAAAATGGTAGATCAAGGAAGAAGGAATCTTTCTTACTCCAAAGGAATGTCCACAATAGCTTGTCCACAAAATGTTTTCTTGCATCAAGGCATAAAAAATATCTTGATCTTCTATATCATCCTCTTGCAATCATGCATCATCATCTCCTCATCATCACTTGCTTGCTTCTTGAAGGTACTTGATTTACTTGATCACTTGATGTAAATGAAGGCAAAAGAGAGTGCCTATAGAGAGATTTTTAGGGCAGGGCTCCTCGAGCAATGTAAGTGCCCCTAATTCAAATTTCATCTCAAATTATGGTCCAATAACAATAGCCAACTAAGAAATTAAATGTTGGAGTTGATGAAAAATAACCCATAGCTCCCAAGAACACCTACACGCAAACACTTGTCACAGAAAGAGAGAGAAGAAAACAACTATGGAGGCCTGAATGCATTGATCCATTAGAGAGGAGAAGTCCTTGATGTGCAAAAAAAAAAGTTTCAATCAATAATAAAATGTTAGAAAAGGTTACAAAGTGTTATGAGATCAATCCTTATAAAAGGAGATCAAAAACCTTAGGTTGCATAATAATAATTAATAAATCTATTAATTATTATATGTCTAAAGTTTAGCTTAAGTTGAAAGAGGTAATAAGTGACTTAATAATTAAATCAATATGATTCAATTAATAAGAAAACACTTTATTACTCTAACACCTCCCTTAAGATAAACTTTGGGAGAAGCTAAAAACTTAGAAAGAACAACTGAAAGCAAATGGGTCCTGGCAACAAAAGGCTTGATCAGGTACCCAAGTACAAAAGAGAGTCTCTAAAAAGTAGAGAAATAGAGAAAACCACATGGGAAAAACTCTACTCCAAAAAGAGACAAAGACTAGTCTGAAGGATTGAAGAAGCCTCCAAAACTAGGAATGTTCTAGAAAAATAGGAACAAAGATGAACATGTACAACATCACTGAAGCATGAAACTGCAAACTCTATCAAGAAGAAACTGATGATCTTAAGATCCTCCATAGAAATATGACCAGGTAGAGAAGACTGTAATCTACATGAGTGCCCTCAAAAAACACTACTAGAATTAGGAGGGAAACAAAGGCAAACACCTGAACTCGAAGATACAGATGGCATAAACACCAAAAGTCTGAAGAGATAATTAATCAAAGCTGGAAGAGTGCATCCAAAAATATGAAAGAAAAGAGTATCCATATGGTAAATGATCCATCTCACCGGAATGCATAGGTACCCAGCCACTACAACTGCCTAGTACATATAATCAAATAGTGAATACATAGGTCACACTATCGAACTAAGGAAGTAGTAGAACCAACAATAGAAACCCCCCTATACTGCTGACAAGGGAGTAATGACAAATACACTAAAAAGATCATCCAATATGAACTACATGATGAAGATGAATTTGAAACATTGAATGTGCAGAGAGAGTACAAACACATATAGAGATACCCGAGGCTAATGTCATTGGAGGAACACTCACATGACAAAAGAAGATGGCAAATAAAGGAAAACATCAAAACCCCCCTGACATTTTATAATGGAGTGTGAGTACATATAGCATGAACATGTGCAAGATCCCATCATACAATAGAATGGCACTTTATCTCAGTGTGTGTGCATAAAAGAATGCTACAAAAGTGAAGTATACATTGCTCAAAGAAGAGCGAAGGCTGGTGAAACAAAATAAAAGCATAAGACGAGCCATTCCTCAAAGGGAAGAGATCCTAGGACATGTAACAACCAAGATATCCACCAGACTGCAAAATTGCAAGAATCTAAATAAAATGAACCTAGAGAAAAATCTGGAAAAATGACTCATAGAACTGAAAATCTCTCTGAACAAGCTTTCCAACGATATATCATTTTCTGAAAATGGAGTTTGTATGCGCAAGATAGAGCTCCCAAAGTGCAGAACTAAAGATCTAGCTTTGACAGAAACACACCATCAAAAAAATAAAACTAGAAAATATAACATCCATATCTGGAAAGAGCTCAGAATCATCTTTCTGATGATATCTTGTTTGCCAAATTTCAACAACGTATGCTCAAGATATGAGCAAAACACCAACAGCTGCATTGGAGGGCCCAAAGGAGGTGTCTGAAAGGATATGAGGATGGGTGATGTCATAAAAAGGATAAAATCACACATGAAACCATCAGATCTGATAAAAGCTCAGAAAGATTTTTCTGACAATATCTCATTTTTTGAAAATGAAGCTCGAATGCAAGAGAAACGGATCCCAGAATGCAGGAGATCTGAAACACCAAGATCGCAGAGAAAATCTAACTTTGACAAAAAAAAATAGCATCAAAATGGTAAAATAACAAAACCATACTAGAAAATTCAGATTGGGTTCGTAACCATGTTTCTGACGGTATATTGCACGCCTGACTATGATCCCAGATGCCCAAGATATAAGTCGATAACCAATAGGTCACGCTGGAGGAAAGGAAAAACAAAAGCCCTGACTTTGAAAGGCTGGTGCGAAAAATAGAGGAAAAAACTCAAAAATCTGAAATGCCAAAAAGATCCTCCTCTGAACTAGATTTCCAATGTATCTCATTTTCTGAAAAGTGATACCTGGAGCTCCAGTTACGCCCAAATAACTGACACCCTATCTGAATTACTTCTAAAAGCAAGCAAAAGGAAAAAAATATATATGTAACCTTGGCGGTTAGGGTAACTGCCGGTCACCTTGGTGGTTACCACCGGTGGTGACCGCGGGCCGTCAACGGTAACATCGGCGATGACTGCAAGCCGTTGGCGGTTCCTGCTGGTGGTGGCACCCGGGTGGCTGCATGGTGGTGCTCGGGTGGCCGCTTGGCGGTGCTGCTAAAAGATTTTTTTTTTAAAAATCATGCTGTGTTGGAATGCGTGCCAGGCCATACGGCCTGGTACGCCAATTTTTTTTTCCTTTGAGGCTAGCTTGTCAAAAATTGACAAGTTTTATATGAATTTTGACTATCTCGGGCATTCTAGACATAACTGTGAGATATGTTTGGGCCATAAGTGCTCCAAAAAATAGTGATCACCTCGAGATCTGTGTCAGGGCTGATTACAAATTTTTTTTCTTAAGATTCCAACTTTCTCCAAATTGGACAAATTTTATATGGATCTTGGGGTTCTTGGGCCTTCTACATGCAACTGTGAGGTCCGTTTGAAGCCAAGATGACCAAAAAAATAGGTACCCCCAGATCTAACAGGAAACCCTCTCTGAAAATGTAGATCTGATGAACACGGTTGAATCTCTCAGAAAGAGGATAGGGGAAAGTAGATCTGAAGCTTTGATACCATGTTGGAGTTGATGAAAAACAACCCACAGCTCCTAAGAACACATGCACGCAAACACTTGTCACAAAAAGAGAGAAGAAAATAGTTATGGAGGCCTAAACGCATTGATCCATGAGAGAGGAGAAATCCTTGATGTACAAAAACAAAAGTTGCAATCAATAATAAAATGTTAGAAAAGGTTACAAAGTGTTATGAGATCAATCCTTATAAAAGGAGATCAGAAACCCTAGGTTGCATAATAATAATTAATAAATCTATTAATTATTATATGCCTAAAGTTTAGCTTAAGTCGAAAGATGTAATAAGTGACTTAATAATTAAATCAATATAATTCCATTAATAAGAAAAAAATTTATTAATCTAACAATAAAACCCTTCTGTATTTGGATCAAGAGGCCCGCTTTCAATTTCAGGACTTGCTATGATCAAAATTTGAAAAGGGGGACCAAAACTTGACAAGGGTCAAGGTCAACGTCAACCCTGACCTAGGTCAAGGTTGACCTTGACCCTGACCTAGGTCAGGGTCAACCTTGACCTTGACCCAAAGTTTTAGGCCTAGTCAACATTGAAAACATGGAAGTTCTTGGGTTGGCCAACAACTTGGAATGATGGGAAAACCTAACAGAATGTTGGAAAAGGGCCCAGAGGCCTAGGAGAGATGTGATGAAGGCTAGGAGGGATAGTATATAGGTCCTACCTAGAAAATAGAGCCATGAAGAAGGAAACCAAGGAGAATCCTTGGGATCCTAACCCTAATTTCACTTAGAAATGTAGAATCAAGTACAAATGCATCCTAAATGCAAATCTACCATGAAAAATGCACTAAATGAGGGTGCTAAACCTACCAAAATGGAATTGCTTCCATTTTAAGATGATACACCTATCATCAATGTTTATACCCCAATCAACATGAGTATACACCTTAAGATCAAAATCTCTTCCTTTTGTATATAGAAAACTGAAATCTTCAGTCCTTTTCAGATATCTAAATATTCTTTTCACTGTAGAAATGTGTGTTTCCTTTGGATTGGCAGAAAATCTTGCAACAATACCAACAACATGAGAAATATCATGCCTACTATGTACAACATACTATAGCTTACCAATCATTAATTAGTAGAGTGTTTCATTTACTTCCTTTGTCTCATCTTCCTTTGATAATTTACAACTAGTAGCCATAGGTGTACCAACTGGTTTTGACTCTTCCATACTAAATGTCTTTAGGATCTCCTTGATATACTTTGACTATGTTATGCAGATTCCATCTTTAACTTGTTGAATCTGTAGTCCAGTAAATAATTTAATCTCTCCTATCATGGACATCTCAAATTCCTTTCTCATCTCTTTAGCAAATGATTTAGACATTGATTCATTTCCTCCAAATATAATATCATCAACAAAAATTTCAGCAATCAAAATCTTATCAGTACTATCACATTTCATATACAAATTGTTGTTGTCACTTGTCCTTTGAAATCCAATCTTTATTAAATATGAGTGTAGTCTTTCATACCATGCTCAGGGTGTTTTCTTCAATCCATATAGTGCCTTGTGTAGTTTTCATACCATTAAAAAATTCTCAACAAATCCTTTAGGTTGTTCAATGTAAACTTCTTCTTCAAGAATTCTATTAAAAAATACAGACTTAACATCCATTTGATAAACTTTGAATCCTTTATAGGAAGCATATGAAAGTAAAATTCTTACACCTAATCTAGCAAGAGGAGCAAATGTCTCACCATAGTCAATACCTTCTTCTTGTGCATACCCTTTGCATACCAATATTTCTTTATTTCTGATCACATCTCCATTCTCATTGAGTTTATTCCTAAAAATTCACTTTGTACCAATTACATTCTTGTCCTTGGGTATCAATACCAATGACCAAGTGTTTTTATTTTCATTCTAATCAATCTGTTCTTTCATTACATTAACCCAATCTTCATTTCCAAGTGCATCCTTGACTAGTCTTGGCTCAAATTCAAAAATCAAACATGTATTGTCTTTCAATGTACTTATTGTCATGACTCTTGTATTCTTGTATCCAATGATTTTTCTTGGTGAGTGTTGTCTTCTCACATATTTTTCTAAAATGGGCTCGGTAGATAATTCTTCAACATTTTCATCTCTTGGTGGAGGCTCAAATTTCTTCTCGATTTCTTCTTGTTGCAACTCAGGTGAAGTGCCTGAAATTCTATCCTGTACATATACAAATCTTTGATAATCTTTTGGTTCCTTTTTTCTATCTTCGTCATTTCTCTCTGCAAATTCATCAATCCTCACATTTCACTTTTCACAATTTTGTTAGTAGCCTTAATTAGACATTTATAGGCTTTACTCTTTGAGGAGTATCCTAGGAATATACCTTCATCTCCTTTCGAATAAAAATTTCCATTCCTAGCATCTTTCAGTATGTAACACCTACTTCCAAAAAATTTAAGTAACTAACATTCGGTGTATGCCCATATTAGAGTTCATAAGGGGTCTTGTTGGTACCTTTCTTCAATTGTATTCAGTTGAGTGTGTAGAAAAAAGTACAAATGGATTCTCTCCAGAATGTTTGTACAACCTCTTTGTCAATCAACAATGTTATTGCATAGTCAACTATTGATTTGTTCCTTCTTTCACCTATGCCATTTTTTTGTGGAGTCCTCAGAGCAGATACTTGTCTTTTGATTATATTTTGATTACAAATGACAGTAAATTTATCAAAGATAAATTCACCTCCTCTATCTAATCTTAAACATTTCAATAGTTTACCTGTTTCCTTTTCAAATCTAGCCTTATACCACTTAAACATTTAGAATGCATCAGACTTTTCTTTTAGAAACATTACCAACATCATTCTTGAATAGTCATCCAAAAAAAAAATGAAATACAGATCACCATAATAGCTTTTTATTATCATAGGACCACAAAGATTAGTATGAACTAATCCAAAAATACCATTAGATGAGTAAGACTTACTTGAGAAACTTGATTTTTTCATCTTACCAATATAATATTCCTTACACATCACTTTATCAAGTTTGCTTAATTTCAGTAGACCTTTGAATCTATTCTTTTTTCTCATCTTAATCATGTTGTCAAAATTTACAAGACATGGTCTTTTATTCCATAGTCATACATCCTCAATTTTAACAAACAAGCAATTCTTTGTAGCAGTATCAAGGTAGAATAGGTTACCTTTAGATTGTTCACTGGTTCCAATCAAATCTCCATCAAGACCATAGATCTTCACTTTTCTATTTTGAAATTCCAATCGATGACCACTGTTGTTCAGTTGTGCAATACTCAACAATTTATAATTAATCCTTGAACCCAACAAGCAACATCACATATAATCTTTTTATTTAGTATAATGGATCCTTTAACTTTTATAGAACATGGAGCATCATTTCCAAATCAAACAAATCCTCCATCATACTCTTCTAGGTTCTCAAACTTATCAATGTCACCATTCATATGATGTGAACATCCACTATCAATTATCCATGGGTCAGTTTTGATAACATGAGAAATAAGAGATTTTTCATCTTCATACCTCTCTTCTTCTTAATCATCCTTCATAGCAACGTAGACAAATTCCACATTTTCTTCTATGTCATTAGATTCATCATCAGTTACTCCTTTCTCAACTAGGTAACATGATTTCTTTCCTTTATCCTTGAAATCTCTAAACCTTCCGTATTGGTTCTCCTTCTTGTCACTTTTATCATTCCTATTATTGTTAGGACATCTAGATGCAACGTCGCCAATTTTCTTGCAATCAAAACATTTCAGAGGCAATTTAACTTTATACTTTCCTTTACCTCTCGATAGCCTCTTTGCTAGCAGTGCTTCCAACTCTTCTTGTTCTTTTTCTTCGATTAAGATACTATCATAGTCACTTCCACATAAACTACTGTGATTCTCTCTTTCTCTTCTTGAGGTTCTAATGCTTAAAGATGATTTGAAAGTTGTTTCAATAGTTGGTAGACTATTATCATAATTACTAAGTTCAATGGAAATCAACTTACCGATCAAGGCATCAAGAGTAACAGTTTTATTCGATATGGATCTCAGTTCCTAAATAAAAGATAATAAAATAACATACTTGGATGAAAGAGTTCTCATAATTTTTCTTACCACTTCTTCACCAGTTAATGTTTCACTAGAAACTTTGATGCCAAAAAAAATTTCCTTAATTCTAAAACTATATTGAGCAATGTTCTCTTCATCTTTCATCCTCATTTCATCAAATTTTCCTCTGAGAATCTCAACTTTTTCTTTTTGTACATGTAGATCACCTCTATAAACAAGTGCAAGCTTATCCCACATCTCTTTTGCAATAATATAGTCCTTAATGTCATTAAATTCAATATCGGTCAGGGAGGAAGCAATTTCAATCATTATCGAGTTGTGTTCCTTCTTTTCTCTCATTTGGTCAACTATCATAGATCTAGGAGGTGGTGGAGTATAGTCATTATCTAAAAGATTGAGTGCAAAATCTCCAATTTTAGATAGGTATAACCTCATTCTTCTTTTCCATATAGAGAAACTTTATTTGTTTAGCTTAGGTACTTCTCTCCTATACATCTTCAGATATTTTACTCAAGTCAAACTTATCCCTTTGGAGTAATTATCTCTAATACCAATTGTTGGATTATGGAGAGGGAGGGTGAATCTGTAATCCTTGATTTTCTATACCTTAAAACTTTCTTTGATTAATTCGGTCATATACACTTCAACTTTTACTGACAATAGTAAATTAACTCTATCAATCATCAATAACATTCACATTAATCATTCAACACATATAATACTAGTATTTAACATGGATGAGAATTGTCACCCACTAAATAATTCACTCTTTTGAAGTGAGCTCGGTTAAAAGTCAATATGGTTAAAGATTACAATACACATTGTTAAATGTGACCTTGTTAGGGAATTTACCGAGCAGACTTGTTAGGATCTTCACCCTATTAGGAGTGACCTAGTTAAAGGTCTTCAAACACTCTTTAGAATGTTACCTTTTACAAGGATTCACAAGCAAGACAGTTAGGTCCACTTGGTTAAGAGATTTTTTTGTTACAAATGTTAATAAGCAGCAATGAATAAATTGACCTGTAAATCATCAAGTATCTTTGCATAATTAGATCCCTTGTGTGCTCTTTGTCTTCACTTCAATCCTTCACTTTCCACTGGCTTCAACACTTCATCAAATTCTTCTTTCTAGCTCAGAATTCAACCTTTTCCTTCTTCACTACATCAATCAGTGACTCATCAACCCTTCAATTTTTTAGCAATTTGTTCATACAAATTCATCCTTTTTATAGACTTTGTTTTGCCTCTCCATCTCCTTTATTACATTTTCTTTTGACTAATCTCATCCATCAAATTAACCTCACAAACTAATTCAATGAATATAGATCTCAATAAAACATTTTATCATCACCTTGGAACTTGAACTTTCTTGGAACTGGTTCCTTCTCTTTTTTACACCTAGATCTATATGATAGATCATCACCTTGAATTTTCCTAGTTGTATATCTCTCCAACTAACTCTTCCTCATCATCAGAATCTTCCATCTCATCATATCTCAACATTAAATGTCATTATGATCCTTGTATTTAATTTTTGTTCATGGCTATGTGTATAGCTTTTTTCTTTCAACTGAATTTTGATTAACTTCGGTCGGTGATTGAAACCTTCTGTTCGGTGTCTTGAGTTCCTTTTCCTTTATCAAAGCTTACTTTCCTTTTATTGAATGAATTTATCATGCTCAGTAGCCAAACTGTTTAGCTTACCGACTTGACTAATCTTCTTTACCGACTTGATATAATCATATGTTTGGTAGAAAAAAATTATATCAACATAATCTTAATATTTTATGATTTTTATCAGTTGCCCAATTAAGTTCTTCAACTTCACAAAATCTCAGTCTTCTTCTTCTTAACTCATTAAACTTATATCATACTTTGAAAGATATGGAAACATAATATAAATCAGATATCAATTGCTTGACATCACTGACAAGATAATAATTGATCTAATCATTGTACAAACTTGTATACTTCTGATCATAATCGGTCTTCATCATCGTCGCCATCAGTTATAGTAACACAAAGTGTTCCCACTCTAAAGCCTTTCCTTCTCATCCTTGGTAAAAAATATTTATTTATGTCGTTTCCATCAAATAAGTCTTAGATATGAGTGAGTTTGTATTTTGACTGCCAGCCAAGTAAATATATAAGAAAATAATTAGCAATCACACCTTGGTATGCAATGGGTACACTATATGGAAGGGGAGCATAAAATGTGAAAAGGTACAGTCATATTAATGTAAAATGGGAAAAATATATCTAAATATTCAATTTTTATTATTATATGTTTAAATAAATTATCATTAAAATTAAATCTTAAATCTAACTTTCATTTATCTTCTCACTTTAACATATAATCTTAAACAACAATGTAAATAATCATTTATGAGAATCATGAATATAAAAATCTAAATGTAATCTTAAATCAAGGATCTAGGCTAGGATCTTTATTTTGTCAAAGTTTTTCTCTCTTCCTATTGAAAATGATAAGGTTTGTTGGAACTATTGAATTACTTTTCCTTTTCCATTTCAAAATACAACTAAAAATTGTGGTTTTCTCATGCTCACAATTCTCTAATCTTCTAAAGCTATTTTTTTTTTTTTTGTTTTCAATTTTTTGTATTAATATTAAAAAAACAAAAAAAAATATAAATTAATTTTTCTATTCACCTTCATTTTTTCCCATTTAAAGTAGCACGGTGTTTTGTAAAAAGATCTAGAGATTTTGAAAATTTATCAAAATAGCTAAAATAAATAATAAACATTATTATATCTATTATTAGAAATCATAAAGATTGTACAATACACTAATTTTTACTTTAAATTGTTAAAACCAATAGAAAACAAGATTTATTAATAAATTCCCTATATTTCAATCCTCGAATAGCTCACTACCTATTATTGGGAATTGTGTGGGAGGCTTGATAAGTATTTGATGTTCTTACTTGGGTGTGTTATAGAACTTGATCAATAGCGGTCAATAGATTCAACAACTTAACATAAAGCATGATTGTTGAAGGTGAAATTGAAAGTTGGGCCAAAACTAAACACTATCTTTGTGGGGGTTCAAGCACATGATATTGTAAATCACAAATTGAGTACTTGGAAGAGTTGTAGGAATGTTCAATTTACAAGTATCAGAATGTTACTAAATTTAATCCTAAATTATATGTTGGTGTTCAAATTCTTGTAAATCACAAATTGAGTACTTGGAAGAGTTGTAGGAATGCTGAATTTACAAGTATTGAAATGTTAATAAATTTAATCATAAATTATATGTTGGTAAAATTCTTGTAAATCACAAATTGAGTACTTGGAAGAGTTGCAGGAATGCAAAATTTACAAGTATTGGAATGTTACTGTATTTAATCCTAAATTACATGTTGGTGAAATTCTTGTGAAGGCTTGCCTTGCAAGTGTATTATAATATTCTATTTGATTGTAATAATTCTTTGAGGAAGTCCTAGAACAACAAGTTTTTCTCTAGAAAGGGTTTTTCACACAAAAAATGGTGTGATGTTTTATATTGTCTATGTTGTTGATTTTGAATTTTCTCTACTTTCTCTTACTTTTTACATCGAATTTGAACTCTTTTTGGACTTCTTTCAAGATTAGAACATGAAGTTGACTTTACTACTGCTTACTTCATAACATATCCTTGGTTGCATCAACACCTAATATAGTAATCTTCTAAAGAATAATTATTGACATTATCCTTTTCTCCAAATTTCAAATAAAATTAAATTTAAATTTATGTGCATAGTTTAAATGTGTAAATAGATTCAAACTTGCAATGATAAAAGTCTATTTTATAATTAAAAATATAATCCAATGTAACAAATAAAAAAAATACTTATTTAAAATATTTAATTTAGACCCAATACTTATTTAAAATTTTTTAGAAATTACTTATTTTCTACACATTTTTGTAATCATTTTGTTCATCCTTGAAGCAACTATAAAAGTTTCTTTAATTTTTTAATAAAAAATTACTTATTTAAAAGTATTTTAAAATTTCTTATTTTTTGTACACTTTTTAATCATTTTGTTGATCCTTGAAGCAACTATAAACATTTCTTTGTGACATTTTGTTAAATAGTTTGCTATCACAATGTCCAATATGTCCACTAGTTAATGTGCTTGCTTCATTATGTCCAACAGATAACATGCTTCTTCTAAACATCCCATTTTACAAACCTATCCACATGTCAAGACATTCTATCAAACAACTTACCTGCTTGTCAAATACTTTAACATTTTGTGTGTGTTTATTGTCTAATGTGACTACAATCCAAAGTGTTGGAATTAGTAGAGATAGGTTACTGAGAGGGGAGGGGTGAATTAGTGCCCACAAAAACTTTTACTTGTAAACCTTTCGGATCTATGACAGTAAATAGTAATAACCTTGCAAAATAACTTGTATCTAATTGCATGTATCATTCATCCATTTAACTCGTGAAAGTAAACAACATGAAATCAATATATCAATCACATAACACAAGTATTTGGGTAATGCAGAAACCCTTGTTAGAAGGTAAAAACTGCAGTGGGGATGACACCCACAAATTCTTCACTACTATAGATGGAGAAGGTTTTCCTATTAGGGCTACAAGTTTTGATCACTTCTGGTGATCTTACCCTGTTAGGAGTAACATATTAGATCAGCTAGATCTACCTAGTTATAGGATTTTAACAACACTAATGAAGTGTGCACTCGGTTAAGAGATTTACATAAGACTGTCATGTCTACTCTGTTAAGAGATTTAGCCAAAAACTCTATTACAATTGTTAGAAAGCAATAGGCAATTATCTGCTAATTGACAACTTAACTTGTCTAATACAAATCAATAAGTACTGAATATATTTCACCTTTACTATGATGAATCTCTGCTTTGAACTTCTTAGTTAGCCTCCTCTGATTCTGCTTAATCTGATCTCCTCTATATACTGTTCTGCTCTGTCAATTGATAGTCTTGAAGTTAGGAAAATTCTTCAAGTGCTCCTTAATTCATACATCAGTTCACATCACAAATGATGCAAACATACAATTATATAGCATACTACTTTATGTCACTTAAACAAAATTAGGTTACAAATCTTAGACAAAACCCTAAGATCTACGGTATACAAAAATGACCTAGATCAAACTATTACATAAGATATATATTGCATTTAATGAATATCTTGACAATAAATATTCCTCAATCTTGGTAAAACATTTTCTGATTTGTTGTAACTATTTGCATAGAAGAATGTGCCATTCCTGATTACTATGCCATTTCCTGTGATCCTCGGTAAACACTGTATAAATTGATCGGTGTATATTGGTGCTCGGTGTTTACTATCACTAAGTGTTGGTGTCTGCTGATCCTCGGTAAACTATCTGATGCTCAGTGTATATGCTTAACCAACTGGTCTATTTTTCTTCTAGTTACCGACTAGCTCAATATAAGTAACCGACTGATATCTTTGATAACCTTTGATACTAATGACAACCTTTAATGCTCAATAGAGATAAAAATCTCCCCCTTTGGCATTAGTATCAAAACTTGAATGTATATAGACAAAATTTTCTACATATAACTTATATCTCCACCATATACATATATACTTATCAAAATTTCTATATAATCCCCCTCAGTGCATGCTCTTGGTAATATGTAGTATACGTAGCATTTATGTACATATTTGGCATATTGACATATACATTGATTTCCCCCTTTTTGATAGTAATGCCAAATACAAAAATTAAACTGTATACTCACATCTTGTCAAGAATGTGCTAATGGGTTTTCTTCACAGACTCCAAGAGGTTTTCCCATTCCTCTTTCAAGTTGGTGAGAGAAATGTGCTCAAGACCGACTTGTGCATGCATGTCAAAGATGTTTTCCAACACATAAATTTATGGTGTTGCAACAAGTTGTTCTACTTTGACAATGTGTTTCTCAAAAATCTTTAGGTATGGAAGGAGTTCTATTTGTAACTCTATGACCTGATCTATGATCTGCTCTTCTTGTTTCTTGAGATCTGCTATCAACCGCTTGAGTTCCTGAACTCTGTGAATATGATTTGAAAAATCTTGTGGCTCGATGATAGCTGCAGTTGCACTGGTCTTGATTTCATCTTCTAGACCTTTGATCTTTTCATTGATTTTAGTAGTGAAGGTTTCCACAGTGCATAGCTTCAGTAAGAATTGATAAATTAACTGGGTTATACATTTGATCTCAGTTATTACCTTAGATAATTTGACCTTGTTTATTGCCACTTCTTGGCTGATTCTTTCTGCAAGTTTATGTTGAATCCTTAACTCTACCCTTTCTTCTATTTGCTTGTCGGTGTCCATGTCTGGGGCATTGATTCCTTCGGTAAGAGTGGCAAGTTGGTCCATTATTGGTGTGTCTTCATCTATATGTACTTTAGGTACGACCTATTGTAAGATATCTCTTACATTTTCCAATATTTCCTTGCTCTTACTCTCTTGCCTCAATTTTTCTTGTGTCGCTTTCCTCGTGCATAACTCCCCATATTTTATGAGTTCTTCGAGACTAAGGGTCCTCGGGTCACACTTGGGTATTACTATAACTTCGTCTAGAGTGACTGGTCCTTTTCCTTTCTTTTTCTTCTTCTTCTCTGGTGCAAGGGGTGACTTCTTCTCAATGGTGACAAGAGCCTTGTCTTCTGCCTTTGGAGTATCCTTCCCAGTTGACACATTCTCTTCCTTCCTTTGCTCCTCGATAACCTGTGTGTCAGTTGAATGAGTGGGAGACTCAGATGTGGTGTCAAGTGGGATCACCTTGTTTGCCTTAGGCTCATCTTGTGCCTTTGTTTCTATAGTAGTTGCCTATGTTCCTTCAAACTTATTTGTCTTTACAGGTGTTTCGGTGTCTTGTTTCCCTGTTGTATCTTTATGTTGCTCAGGGTTTGAGCCGTCGGGTTGTTCTTGTGAAAGAATTTCTACTGCTTCTGCAAGTATAGGAAGCTCACCTGGTAATGATGTAAATGCACATTCAATGACTTGTGCTTCATCTTGAGTCTTTGTTGCTGCAATATTTACATCCTCGTCATCCTTGTCATCAGGATCACCATTTGTGATGTCCTCAATGAGTACATCATCGTCATTTTTCTTCTTCATTTGGATCTCTACTGGATTCGGTGTATCCTATGAAATATTTATGTCTTCCTTTTGTACAATGATATCAATTACCTTGGTAACTGATATACCAGTGTCCTTTGACTTCTCTTATGTTGTTTCATCAATGTAGATTCCTTTTCCTTTGGAAAGTTGTCTCTTTTTAGACAAATTTAAGAATGCACTTTGCTCAGCTTGTTCTTTGGCTTTAAGAATTTATGTCCATAGGGAATAGCCAGTCTCATCTACATCCGCCATGTTCTCATCCAATATCCTCATAGCTTAGTTATTTACAGTAAATCTTGCTTGATAATTAGCTATGTGTTCATTAATTTCTACTAGGCTTAGATGTGTGGTTGCCTGAACTAGAGATCTTTCTCTCTTTCTCTTCTCGGTGTCTAGTGCATAAGCCCATTTTTTATTTATTCTGTCATTCAACTCCTTGGGTAATGATAGTGAAAACTCTAATGGAACTCTTTTAAATTTTATCATCATTGGATGACTACCTCCTCAATGTTTGTTTGACCCTCATTTGACATTTTGTCAAATCTGCTAAGTTCTGGATCAGCAAGGTCACCGTTCTCAATTATATCTTCAATGATTTCATCTATTGACTTTACCTTGTTGCTAACCACTTTGAATTGACTGATGTCATCTTCATTTTCATTATCCTCAAGGTCTTCTTTACCTCTTATCAGTCTTCTCCTTTTCTTTGGTGCCTTAGCTACAACCTTGGCATTTCTCTTGGTATATGTCTTTGTCGGTGTAGCTGCCCTTGGTCTGTGATTTTCACTATTACTTTATTTAGTGGTGGCGAGGCTGCAGTTGATGATCTTTTCCTTGTACCTATTTGTAATAGAAACTGCTTCATCTTTTGAATTTTGGTGGGAGGAACCGGAGTAGGATCTTTCTCTTTTTCAGACTCGATTTCATCACTATCATAAGGTTTGTCGGCCAACAATAACTGACCTTTGGTTGTTGCTTTAATTGGTGACTCCTCAGATGAGTCAGAGACATCTCCAAATCTAGCAGTTAGGTCTTTCTTCATCTTCTTTTCCTTCCTAGTCATTTTATTAATGACCAAACCTGCCATGATTCTAGACTTAGCTTCTTCATAGGTTCCAAACCTAGTGGCCTTGGGGTCTTTTGGTAATGCTAGAAATGCTTTATTAGATTTCAATCTGAAATCATAGTTCATTTCATAGCCCATAGGTGCTAGCCATTTTATTCTAGGTTCAACTACTTTTATCATGGTATGATCTATGTCTACTAGAAAACATATATTTGTCTCAAATTTCTCAACTAATTCTCGTGGAATTATACTTCTTTGATTCATCTTGGCCTTAAATTCTTTAAAGTACTCATCAAAATCTTTATTCATATCATCTCCTAACTTGTTCAGCATCTCAGTAATCTGTACAGTTATTGATTTATTTGTTGTCCAATTTACTTTGTCGACGCTAGGGAGATACTTATGTAGATAGAAAAATAAATAAATAAGGAGTGATCCAAACTTACATGTGTTTGTCTTCCATGACCTTATAGTCTTCATATTTTCTTGTAATTGGTTCAACAATACCTCTACAAGATCAATCTAGTGATCTTTCTTTATAATTTTATGTGCCATGTCGACTACGCTATAGGGTACATTGTTTAATCTGCTTGATTGAAATATCATGTACTCGATCACATGTGACACAAATTTTACTGTTGGGTCTTTAATTGTTGAAATCTTCAATGTTTGACTGTCCCATGTAGCTCCAGTGCTCTTCTCAACATCAGCTCAAGAGGAACTTCAGAAAGCCTTTGCCTTGTCAATTGTAGGATAGCCAGTAACCCTACTGATCATTTTCTTTGTGACCTCTACTAGTTTATCCAACCAAAATTTTTCATCATGATACCGACTCAGTACAATCCTTATCCAATCTATTTTGAATGATTGTGGAAAGTGTATGGCACACAATAACCCTAATTTCTAAATCTGGTTATATTTTGGTTTCAATTTTCCATCGGTGCCACACAATTGTTGATATGCAAAAATAGTCTCAAAATCTCCTACTTCTCCAATCTTACAATGAATGAATGATCGTATGTCTTTTGTTAACAAAACCCTATCTGGGATGCTTGAAAAAGTGCCCATTGAATCCATTTGTGATGCAATCTTGGGGTGTGATTTGTACTTAGGTTCATCAAAATTCATTGTTATAATCAGATTTCCTTCTTCCTCAACACTGTGTGATTTGCTTGCAGATGATGTAGATGCCATAAATTGATTTAGGGTTTTGGCAAGCAACAGCTTAATAAAGTGTTCGGTAGCAAATGTACTTACTCGGAGTCATCAAAGAGTGATGTCAGTTCGATCTACAATAGCCTTGAATCCTTTTGAAAATCCTTTTAGCTCAAACTCTTTTTTGTGAAATCTTCACTCTTAGAGATCGCAATGTAAAAATGAACTATGCTTCCCGTGTATTTATAGACTTTTTGATATTCTCACTCAAACTTTGATGCAATAAATGCTTGACCTACCTTTTGGTTCATAACAACTATTAGCTCGGTAAAGATTGTAGGATGTCAACAGCTCAGTTAACACACAATTCCTTCGTCAGTTGATACATGTGCTCGCTTAACCTTAAATAGTGATTAACGATAGGTAACCAACTCTCGGTCTTGTTTTTATCGAATATGTAACTTTGCTAGCTCTTAACATATAAACCATAATGCATCTCTTCTCATGAAGATTTGGTATGTGCTCATCATATATAAGGAACTGTATGTAAGATATGATCATTTTGAAATATCAGTCCCATACATACCTGTACTGTCTTAGGTGGAGGTACTGATGTCACCCAATCCAGTGGATGAGGTTTCACCGATAGCATTACTTGACTCAGCATTCTCATTAGATGCCTTTCTCCACATAGTGTTCCTTATCTTCATGATATCTGCAATAGTGTTTCCACTCTCAAATACATGATTTTCCTGCGATGCTTGGTCTCTGCAGTCCTTGCTTAAATGACCGACTTTATGACAATACATACATGCCATTCTAGTGCTTTTCTAGCTTCTTGATTGTCCAGCCCATCTTTTCCTATTATAGTTTGCAGCAATGTGCTCATATCTACCACATGCAACACAATTAGCCCATGTGTTATAATCCCAAACATAAGAGTTACCTTGTTTCTTTGGTTGATAAGGCTTGCACTATGTTTTCAACTTAGGAGTCCATACTTGTTTCATTTTTGCCTTACATTCTCATGCAGTGTGTCCATGCTTATTACAGGTATAGAATAACTTCTCCATAGTAGTATTATTAGCATTTTGTTTAGCTCTACATTCATAAGCTTGATGTCCATATTTTCCACAATAGTAATAGTATCCATCAAATTTAGGAATAACATGAGGTTTACCTTGTGCTCTGCTTCTACAAACATTGGAGGTGTGACCTGGTTTGCCACAGTGATAACATGTCAACACTTTAGATTTCTAACTTTGATTGTTGTTGACCTGTTCAGCTTGTTGTGATGATTCTCCTTCATCGGTATAGCCTAGACCAACTTTACTCCCAAATCTTCTTTGATTAATCAAAAAGTCATCAATCTTCTTGGAACTATCCTTAGCCAATTTTTTCATTTCATTGTGTTGTTGTTGAGTTTTCACTTCATTTCTCAGCTTCTCATTCTCCTCTCTGAGTCTTGCAACATCTTCTAGTCTTCTTGACAATTCTCCATTCACTCAGTTTACCTCTTTATTCACAGTCATCATCTGATTAGATACTTGGAAGTGACGATCAGCGAGTCTTTGTATTTTATTTTCTTTAGCTTGAAGTTGTTCAATCATTTGTCTTCGGTCTTCAATAGCCAGATTCCTTTCTTGTTTAGTCTGTCTAGCATTGTTCATTATCTCTACCATTCTCACCATCTGAGATTCTTGACTGATTTGAAGTGCTTTCACTTGTTCAGATAGATGCTCATTCCTTTTAGACAAATCAGAGATTATACTTTCAGATCCATCAGAAATGCTTCTAGAACTAGATCCAATATGATCAAACATTTCATCAATAGATTCTTCATGATAACCGATCTCATTTTGTAGAATAGCCAGGTTCTTCCTTTCAACTAGTAGTTTCTTCATTCCTTCCTTAGCTTTCTTAAACTATTCAACAAACATCTCCATCTATATCTTTTGATTCTCAATAGTCTTATCTAGCTTATATCTCTCCATGACATAGATATTTACCCTTCAGTGGTCAAACTGCTCAATAAGAGAACTGAGCTCTGATACCAATTGTTGGAATTAGGAGAGATAGGGTACTGAGAGGGGAGGGGTGAATTAGTGCCCACAAAAACTTTTACTTGTAAACCTTTCAGATCTATGATAGTAAACAGTAATAACCTTGCAAAATAACTTGTATCTAATGGCATGTATCATTCATCCATTTAAATTGTGAAAGTAAACAACATGAAATCAATATATCAATCACATAACACAAGTATTTTGGTAACGCAAAAACCCTTCTTAGAAGGTAAAAACTGCGATGGGGATGACACCAACAAATTCTTCACTACTACAGATAGAGAAGGTTTTCCTGTTAGGGCTATAAGTTTTGATCACTTCTAGTGATCTTACCCTATTAGGAGTAACATATTAGATTAGCTAGATCTACCTAGTTATAGGATTTTAACAACACTAATGAAGTGTGCACTTGGTTAAGAGATTTACATAAGACTGTCAAGTCTACTTTGTTAAGAAATTTAGCCAAAAAATCTATTACAAATGTTAGAAAGAAATAGACAATTATCTACTAATTGACAACTTAACTTGTCTGATACAGATCAATAAGTACTAAATATATTTCACCTTTACTGTGATGAATCTCTTATCTGAACTGCTCGGTTAGCCTACTCTAATTCTTCTTAATCTGATCTCCTTTGTATACTGTTCTGCTCTATCAAGTAATAGTCTTGAAGTTAGGCAAGTGCTTCAAGTGATCCTTAATTTATACATCAGCTCACATCACAAATGATGTAAACATACAATTATATAGCATACTATTTTATGTCACTTTAACAAAAATAGGTTACAAATCTTAGACAAAACCCTAAGATCTATGGTATACAAAAATGACCTAGATCAAACTATTACATAAGATATACATTGCATTTAATGAATATCTTGACAATAAATATTCCTTGATCTTGGTAAAACATTTTCTAATCTGTTGTAACCATTTGCATAGAAGAATGTGCCATTCATGATTACTATGTTGTTTCCTGTGATCCTCGGTAAACACTGTATAAATTGATCGGTGTATATTGGTGCTCGGTGTTTACTGTCACTCGATGTCGATGTCTGCTAATGCTTTGTAAACTATCTGATGCTTAGTGTATATGCTTAACCGACTGGTCTATTTTTATTCTAGTTACCAACTAGCTCAATATAAGTAACCGACCAATATCTTTGATAACCTTTGATACTAATGACAACCTTTAATGCTCAATAGAGATAACACAAAGTTCCCAATTTGGTGTAGGTAGATGATATTCCATTGTGCACAAACAAGGAGAATCTCAACAAAAGTCATAGTTTTTGTTTAATCCCTGCTTGAATAGTAGTTCACAAGGTCATCACATTTTTATGAAGCATTTTGTAAAACAACTTTGCTCCTTTCTTTGAAATATTATGTCAAAACATTCATGGTTTTTTCTTGTTTTGAACATGGAAGCATTTTTTCAAACTTGAGGTGACTTGCTGCCAAAAGAATCTAGCTCAAATATCCAATGATTCAAGACATTCTAAACTATTCAAAATGGTTTTAAACAATTCACATGTCGTGTCTTTTATATCACTGTGTGGTTTATACCCAACCATATCTATGCTCTCTATATGCATTACTTTTTCTTAGACTAGCGTTTATGAGGATTCAATCATGGGACCTAGTAGAGTGCGATGGGTGACCCCAAGTGATTAGATTGTGGTTGAATGCTTCTTTCACCTTAGCTTATGCAGCTCTAGAGCTATACGGGTTGAACCTTTATGAAAATTCCTCCCATTATTTTTTTTTTTAATAGAATTGTAGATCGCTATGCCTAATAATACAGGTCTAACAAGGGTAGTGATCAAACCCTCAAGAAATTTTGAGGTGTCAAGTTTCATCAACGGGAGATGGTTATCTGAAATGGAGTTGGTGGAACTAAAATGCCTCATTCCAGCCACTTGCAACCTAGTCAGGATCTTCCTAGGGGTAATTAATTCTCTGGGATATTAGTTGTGGGTTTCCCAGTTGTGACTATAAATCCCCCAAAGCTCCAAATTGTGACTCCAATTAGCTACAATGATTTGCTATTGGAAAATTCTATGGACTCCACCAAATTGGGAGATGAACTAAGATACTTTGCCCTAAATTTTGAAACCCTAAACAAAATATTCGTTGTTCAAGATTACCGACAAATTTGCCTCAAAAACTACTCTTGTGCTGCATTTTTCTTCAACAACTCGACTTCTTGTCACGATATAGAAACTAAAATTAAATATGTGAGAACCAATAAATGGATGAGGCTCTTTGTAATTTTGAGCCATGTGACATTAGTTTTTCTTTTCATACCTCTCACTTACAAAGTGAAATAAAAAATTTGAAACAAAGAAACACTTCAAATTGATTCAATGGTCATGGTTTTGCCTGCAAGATTTTCTACCAACGTCACTCCTTATCTAACAATGATGTAAGAGATGCTAACAGATATTTGGCTGCTTCGAATAGATATGGTCACTAACACAAGTATTTTCACACAAGAAAAATGATGTAAAAAATCAAAAAATACAAGTTGAGAAGGAAAGTGTTTCACGTGAAAAGAAGTCAGAAGTGTGAAAATCGGACTAAAAAATCCAACAACCAACACAATTTCTATGGTCGACCATGCCTTTAGTAGGTTTTTGATTGTTGATCTTTAATTTCAAGTTACTCTTCTCAGATAAGGAAACACCTTCATCGTAACTTTTTAATTAAATTCTTATTTTATTCTAGATTATTGTATAGAATACAATTATATAGTTTTTTAATTTCTATATCATTTGATAAAATATAATTATATAGTTTTTTAATTTCTATATCTTTTTTTTTTTCAAATGACTATTAAAAATATTTTATTTTCATAAAAATATTTAGGAATTAGCTATTCAATTTATAGTACTCAACAAAACTCGACAATTATGAGATGGGAGAAAAGTATGAAAATAATGCGTATAAAACCTAGGGGAAATGACATGTCAAAAATGACTGGAGATAATTTGGTAAAAAAAGGTAATGAACATAACTTATTTTTTCGGACATGAAAGAACTTCTCGGCATGAGATTCACATCAAAAAAAATAAAATAAATAAAAATAGAAAACCAATAAGATGACCTAATCTACTCTTTTTAGTCCCTACCTATATAGGCAGGAGACTAATGTTTTCGATCAAAATATCAATTAATCTGTCTTGCAAGCCATGCCAACATGAAAAATTAAACACTTATCACATGGTTTGAGTCATTATAATATTTGAAATTAAATTTGTACACATTTTTATTATTTTCTTATTGGTCTGTCTTTAATTTGCTGGGTTTTCGACCTTTTTTAATTAACAAATATTGAAAAATAATATTTCATCCAATGAACGATGAGAATTTAAAGAAAGATTAATACTTTTTTAATGTTTTTTTTGTTGGATGTTGCTGATGCATTTAATATGTTTAATCACTACATTATCTTGTTGAGTGTTGTTTGAATTAATATTGTTGTCATTCATGTTTTGTCACTGATGTCAACATATGTTTGTATGAAGAGAACAAACTGGTTATTATAGTGTACGGATACTTTATGGATGATTCAAAATGAGTGAGCACAAATTTGTGTACAGGGTGCTGTTGTGATCTTATATCTAAGATCGCATGCTGTAATATTGCATATTGGTTGAGAAATAAAAGATTTGGTGAAGACTGGTTTCTGGAGTGTGACAACGGAATCTGACAAAGTAAGTCTCTGTGTTTTGAGTATATCTCACAAGTAATGTGGATTCAGTGTATGCGAGCTTAAGGGATGAGAGATAGTGTATTGAGGAATGTTCTATGATCTTAGCAGGTCGTGGGAAGTGTGATGACATCAATTGTGGCATGTATTCTAGAGGAGACCTATTTGGGGCCAACTTCAAAGTTGTAGCATGTATTATGGATAGAGAGCATGGATTGTGGATGTTGCACCTTAATTGCTGAATTATAATTCTTGTATACTTATTTTAGATACTGTGTGCTTCTTAGCAAGGGGTTATGTAATTATTTGTATATTGGGAAAGCCTAATTGGCCCCCCTAATCATTTAATTGTAATAAGGTATATATGTAAGATTTTTTCTTTTGAAAAGACATGTAGCATGGATGAAATGTAAAACAGGATTGTGGAAGCTACGAGCTTGTATCTATTAGATGTAGATTATAGGATAGTTTATATACTTCATTGGAACTGATCAAGCAAAGACAGTTGCTAACAGATAGTTCACAAGGATTGTGTATTTCCTTTATATACACTTGTGTCGTGAACAATGAGTTTTAAAGGTGGACAATACTTCTTTGGGCAGTGAGCCTACACTTTTCTTTGACTACTAACAAGGTTTGTCCTTCAATAGGGACTATGTACTATAATGTTTTAATAAGCTCTGAACAGGGCTAGATCTTTTAACATGGATACTATACTCTGAGTACAACATTAGTGGGTGCTAATTCCCACTGGGGTTTTACCTTTAACAGGGTTTCCTCAACAACAAAATATTGTGTTATTATGTTGGCATTTCCTGTGTTATCATTTGATTTGTGTAGTTGCTACTTAAAGTTTAAATTTTAATAATCTGACATACAAATGATTCAAACCCCCCCCCCCCCCCCCCCATGAGTTGTATTGGTGGACTGTTATTCTTAAAAATTGGTATCAGAGCTACTAGTCCTTAGAGAGAAAGCTTGAGGTGATCTTGGAGATGGCATTCTATATGAAGGATAGTTGGAAATTTGATCCTGAAAACTTTGACAGTTGGAAGAACAAGATGCGAACACATTTGATATGTTTAGGTATTGACTACTAGATGATCACAAAGAATGAGGTAACCATGAAGGATGAGGATGATTTAGATAAAGCTACTGATGAATAAAATAAGACATTTTCATATAACATGGTCACAAGGGAAGCACTGATTAGTGCACTCTCTGAAGGAGAATTTATTGAGGTGAAAGATCTAGATTTAGCACACAAATTTTGGGCAAGATTAGAAGCATTATATGAAGGAGACAAGTTTACTAAGCAAGAAAAGTTATAGAACTCAAAAATAAGGATGGAGAAGTTGAAAATCAAAGATGATGAAAATATTAGGGCTTATGTACAGAGAGTTACTGAGGTTGTGATTGGCATAAAATATTCCAGAGGGACTTATGAAGAGGAAGAAGTCATTACAAAGATCCTTAGTTCATTAACACCTGTTTATAGGGCCAAAGTTCAGGCTATAAAAGAAATCATACCTTTCACTAAAAATTTTAGTAGAGAGATGTTGATTGCAAAGCTAACTACCTTTGAAGCTGCAGAAATGGGAGATTCTTCACCTAGAGCTGAAACAACATTCAAGGCATCTACGCACAAAAAGACATTTGTGAGCACTAGCAGTGATAATATAAAAGAAGATCTTGGTGAGTATGTTGATGAATGGGAACATATACAAAAAGAAGAAAGAAAACTAGATGAACTTGTTTCCTTGATCGCTAGAAGAGAAAAGAGAGGTAAGGGTAAATTTGAAGGAAAGTTACCTTTGAAATTTTTTTCATGCAATAAGATAGGTCACTTTGCATCTAGATGTCCTACAAGAATTCCTAAGCACAAACGTAAGTTTTTCAAAGCTAAGTATTCAAAATAAAAGGAATTTTATTATGCTAGTGAAGGTATTTTTGATGATGATCTTGATGATGAGGAGATTGGATTTATTGCTATCAAAGATGAAAAACCTTTACATGAGGAAAAAGCTTTAGTGTCACATGTTGATAAGAAATATGAATGGGTTATAGACAGTTGTTTCTCACATCATACGACTGGAGATAAAAACAAGTTTGTTAAACTGAATAATTATGATGGTGGTATTGTAAGATTTGGAGATAATGTTCCTAACCTTATCATTGGAGTAGGATTTATTTATTTGGATGGAAAAACTAATACTGACAATGTACTACTTGTTGATGGACTTAAGCATAACTTGTTGAGTGTTGGACAGCTCATGGACAAAGTTTATCAATTGAAATTCATTGATGGGAAATATTTTATTAGAAGTAAGATGGGAAATTTGATTGCAATTGGTACTAAATCTAGAGGTAATGTATTTTCAAGTTAAATACATTTGAAGCTTCTTGTTTTGTTGCAAAGATAGATGATAATTGGTTATGGAACATAAGATTTTTTCATGTTAATTTTGATAATATTGTGAAGGAAAGCTTGGCTAATGTAGTGAGAGACCTACCTAAGATTGTAAAACCATCTAACACTATGTGTAGAGAGTGTGTTATGGGAAAGCAGAATAGAAGCATTTATAAAAGAAATTCATATTCAACAAAAGGGAAGTTGGATTTGGTACATACAGACCTATGTGGACCTACAAGGAAAAGATCATACTATGGTAAAAGGTACTTTATACTTTTTGTTGATGACTTTTCTAGAATGATGTGGATTACTTACTTGAAAGAGAAATCAGAAGCATTTGACAAATTCAAGTTATTCAAAGAAAAAGTAGAGAATGAATCAGGCTTAAAGATAAAATGTTTGAAATCAGACAGAGTTGGAGAGTTTACTTTAGATCTATTCAATTCATATTGTTAAGGTCATGGAATACACAGACAAACCTCTGCTCCTAGGACTCCACAACAAAATGGGATAGAAGAGCAAAAAAACATAACAACATTGGATGTTGCTAGGAAAATGTTGCTAGAAGGAAATGTATCTCATGTACATTGGAGAGAAGCTATTGGGACAATAGTATATACATTGAACATGATTTAAATCAGAGAATGTACAAGTAAGACTACTTATGAATTATGGTTTAATCATACTCCTACTGTAAAATATTTCAAAATATTTGGAAGTAAATGCTATATCAAAAGAGATGATGAAATAGGGAAATTTGATGCTAGAAGTGATGAAGGAATTTTTCTTGGTTATTTGACTAAAAAAAAGGCTTAAAAATGTTTTAACTTGAGAGAAAGAAAGATGATTGAAAGTAATAATGTGAAGATAGATGAAAATTTTTAGATACACGAGGGAATGTATGATTGTAATTAGAATACAAAAATGAGGGAAGTCGGTACTACAGAAGAAGAAGAAGAACATGTTGAGACTGATTGTGAGAATGAGATTTGTAATGATGACAAAAATGAAGTTACTGAGACTCCTAAGACTCCAAGTTATGTTAAGACAAACCATCCCAAAAATCAAATTATTGGTAATGCAAGTCAAGGAATAATGACTAGATCAAAGATAAGGGAAGAAATTTGTTTGATTTCTCAAGTTGAACCAAAGACTACTGATGAAGGTTGTAAAGATGAATCTTGGATCAAAGCCATGCAAGAAGAGTTTGATCAAATAAAGAAAAATAACACTTGGGAATTGGTTCCTAGACCTAAAGATAAAAATGTAATAGGAACTAAGTGGGTTTTTAGAAACAAAATGAATGAAGAAGGAATTGATGTAAGAAAAAATGCAAGACTGGTTTGAAAAGGCTATTCACAACGAGAAAGCATAGATTTTGAAGAGACATTTGCTCCTGTTGCTAGTTTGGAAGCTGTGAGACTATTTCTATCTTACGCTACACATAAAGACTTCAAGGTATATCAGATGGATGTAAAATCTGCATTTTTGAATGGGGATATTGAAGAGGAGGTATACATAGAAAACCCTGTTGAATTTCCTCTAACAGAAGATGAAGATATGGTTTGCAAGTTGAAGAAGGCATTTTATGGACCGAAGAAAGCACCAAGGGCTTGGTATGAAAGGTTAGATAAGTACTTACTTCACCTTGGATTTAGAAAAGGTAATGCTAACAATAATTTATACTTAAGAACTAATCAAGATGGAATTTTGATAAAAGAAGTTTTTGTTGATGATATTATTTTTGAAGGCAATGATGAGATGTGTAAGAGGTTTTTCTAAAGAAATGGAGAATGAATTTGAGATGTCCATGATTGGCAAGATGAAATTCTTTCTTGTACTTCCAATAAATTAGAGCAAGAATGACATTTTTATTTCTCAGAATAAGCATCTTAAAGAAATGTTGAAAAAGTTTGAAATGGAAGACTGTAAACCTATTGGTACACCCATAGTGATTGGTTGTAAACTAACAAATACTGATGAGACCAAGAGTGTTCCTTAGACCAAGTATAGATCAATGATTGGAGGATTACAATATCTGACTCACTCCAGACTAAATATTGCTAATGCTATTGGAATTGTGGCTAGATATCAGATAGATCCTAAAGAGACGCACATGACTGTTGTAAAAAGGATATTTAGATACCTAAAAGGAACATTGGAATATGACTTATCATATGGTAAAAATGATGACATTGAACTTCATGCTTATACTGATGCTGATTGGGTAGGAAACATTGACGACAGAAAAATTACTAGTGGAGGTGCATTTTTCCTTGGGAAAAGGTTGGTTTCATGGTTAAGTAAAAAGAAAGATTGTATAGCTCAATCTACTCTTGAATCTGAGTATGTTTTTTCTTCTATTAATTGCACTCAAGTTGTTTGGATGAAAAATTAATTCATCTTGCAAGTCGTGCCAACATGAAAAATTAAACACTTATCATATGGTTTGAGTCATTATAATTTTTTAAATCAAATTTTTACACATTTTTATTTTTTTCTTATTGGTCTGTCTTTAATTTGTTGTGTTTTTGGCCTTTTTCAATTAATAAATATTTAAAAACAATATTTCATCCAATGAACAATGAGAATTTAAAGAAAGATTAATATTTTTCTAATGTTTTTTTTGTTGGATGTTGCTGATGCATTTAATATGTTTAATCACTACATTATCTTGTTGAGTGTTGTTGGAATTAATACTATTGTCATTCATGTTTTGTCACTGAAGTCAACATATGTTTCTATGAAGAGAACAAACTGGTTATTACAGTGTACAAATACTTTACAGATGATTCAGAATGAGCGAACAAAGATTTGTGTATAGGGAGCATGGATTGCAGATGTTGAACCTTAATTGCTGAATTATAATTGTTGTATATTTGTTTTAGATACCGTGTGTATCTTAGCAAGGGGTTATGTAATTATTTATATTAGGAAAGCCTAATTGGCCAACCTGATCATTTAATTATAATAAGGTATATATGTAAGATCTTTTCTTTTGAAAAGACATGTAGCATGGATGGAATGTAAAAGAGGATTGTAGAAGTTGTGAGCTTGTATCTGCTGGATGTAGAGCAAAGGATAGTTTATATACTTCATTGGAACTGATCAAGAAAAGATAGTTGCTAACAGACAGTTTACAAGGATTGTGTATTTTCTTTATATACACTTGTGTTGCGAACAGTGACTTCTGAATGTGGACATAACCTTCTTTGGGCAGTGAGCCTACACTTATCTTTGACTCCTAACAAGGTTTGTCCTTTAATAGGAATGGTGTACTGTAATGTTTTAATAAGCTCTTAATAGGGCTAGATCTTTTAATAGGGATACTATACTCTCAATACATCATTAGTGGGTGCTAATTCTCACAGGGGTTTTACCTTTAACAAGGTTTCCTCGACAAAAAAATATTGTGTTTTTGTGTTGGCATTTACTGTGTTATCATTTGATTTGTGTAGCTGCTACTTAAATTTTAAAGTTTAATAATCTGTCATACAACTGATTCACCCCCTCTCCCCCTCTATCAGTTGTATTGGTGGACTGTTATTCCTAAAATTTTTAGTTGTTTTTTTTACTGGAAATATGTTAGCCCATTTGTGCAAGCTTGTTTGTGCAGGTATGAGTGTAGGTACATGTCATATATTAAGAGTGCAGCTAGCAATATTTAAAGTAGTGTAGGTGCCTTGTTTATGCTGCTACATTTCAGTTACATGCCACTTTGGCATAGAATTTTCTTAGAGCTATGGAGTATTCTAGATTGGAGTTTCAATGTTTGAGTTCTCAACTATTTTTGGAAGGTGAGTATCCGAAAATCTTTCTTTCCCGTGATTGATATTTCCAATGAGACTGTGGTTTATTAGTTGTTACAGATATAGATTTGGTGTGTTTTACTTATTCATTCTTTTAATACAAAATAACTATCTCCTCCCTATCTTTGTATTTATGCCTTCAAATTTACGTTTTCAATTCTAAAATTGTAGATGGTGATTTTTTTCTCTTTGAATTTATTGGGAAGTGTTTCAAATTTGGGTGTAACAACCTTTATTTCTCCATGGTGACAAATTCTTTAAAATTTTGGTGAAATTTATTCTTTGGAGAAAGTTTCTACCATCTACATATAAAGAATTCTAGGTTTTTGACTATGACTACAGAAAAGTAAGAATTTTCACTTGATTTTGGCTTTCATCATTACATTTTTTATTAAAATGATAATATAAATAGAGAAAATAGAGCAGATGAATTTGCATGTGAAATAAAACAAACCTTTTTTAGGGTTTCAATTAGTTTTTGCTATACTTTCTATTGGAGCGGTAAATATCTTTTTAGCGTGAATTATTTTGTTTATACTTTAATTTATGTTTGTTAAATTGGGGTTTTCAAAGACAAAAGACTCTATCTACCTTTAGCTAAAGAAATCTTGTTTGATTTTGAATTAATTATATGTATGTGTGTCAAATTTGGTAATTTTGATGGAAGAATGGAGGGTAAATAGTTTTTTCAATTAATTATGTGTGTCAAATTTGATAATTTTGATGGCAGAATGGAGGGTAAATAGTTTTTTGCTTCACATTACATACATACTTTTTCACATTCTTATTTTCTCATTGGTCAACACTAATTTTGCTAGGGGTTTTACTTTTTTCCATTAATAAATTAAGGAAAAAAACTTGCAGCCAATGAAGAAAGAGTAATAAAAAGATTATAACATTTTGTAATGTTCATTTTAATCAATAAATACATGCCCGAGATCAAACATCTCAGGCCTAAAGAGATGGATGGTGTCGAAAATGGTCATATAAACAAAAGCCAATTTTCACGTTTTATTTTAATTATTAAAATTGGACATGTTGCAGGTGAGGACATAATATTTACATGTTACTTAATATTTTTTAAATGATGCATTTAACACTCCAGTTAGTGTTGGTTAGCAAATACATTCCAATTGGCATTGGTGAATGCAGTATTCAAAAAAATAAATAAAACAAATCGCTTCAACTTCCCTTTGGAGTTTTTGCAAAACACAGTAAAGATTTCCAGGCTGGTGGGGGAATAGTGTTTTCTTTTGTGACTTAGCAAATCAAATTAGCGTAGTAACAAGGAGCAGTTTTGAGAATTTTGTATAAGTTACTATCTTTCCTTGTTTCGTTTTGTTGCTTTGTGTTAGTTAAAAAGTATTTTTATGGTCGTTTTCTTTGTATTGTTTGTGTCCTTGTGCTCAAGAGTTCCCTTCATCCTGTCCATCCTAGATTCATTAGTTTTTTATGGAATGCTTAGTGCATCTATGATTGGCACATAACCATTAAATTTTATTTCCTGTATATAGTTTATTTCCACTCCCCTGTTATCCAACTCGTCTTTAGGTACCATGGGTTCATGTTCCTCTCCTGGGTTGCTAACCAAATATTCCTCTATAGAATTCAAGGGTACACGACACACCCCCATTGAGAATTCTTAGCAATAACAACCATTGTTTTCCACTCAAATGTAGCCCCAACAACATAGTTTCCATTTCCAAGCTTCTTCAACTCCATGGGAATTATAAAAAATGCAGAGGACCACCCAAAAATACCCTTAGATTATCATTAGAACCCACTTCATATATTGCCCTCAAACAATGAAAACAACGAGGATGAAGCTTTTATTTCTATATTTTTTTTAAATTTCTATGAAGGGAAATCGTCACATTTTTTGGGATTTATTTGTATCCTTTAATAAGGCTTTGTTCATTTCTTACTGCTTGGCCCCCTTTGATTACCATCCCTTGTCTTCTCATTAAAATGCCATAGCTTTTCCCTTATGGAAAAATTTTCTCCTATCTTCAGCAGTATATCATTTCCATAATTCAATTCCATGACAAGGGCAGTTTGGCTGATTTCCAAAGCCATTTTTTGTTCTATCAGTGGCTATGTAGTTTCTTTCTTCATATTTTATATTCATATATCACATCAAAGTTGTGCACTTGATAGGGCATACTTCTTTCCATTTGAATCAGATTGCACATTTGAGGGATGTCAAAGGCTTAATTCTAGGAATTTCACACATGAATTTTATTCTACTACGTCTCTATGTTTGCTATGCCATTGATGTTGTTGTTAACACCCAATTCTGTTAACACCCACTAGAGTAGGGAAAACACTCTTAACAAATATGCAGAGGTGAGACTTGGAATTTTGTGCTCATAGAGCTAGAGCTATTAATTCTACAATCAGATTTGATCCCCACATCACTAGAATGACTGGCCAGTGGCCATTGGTAAATGGTGTGTACTACTAGCTCCTAGAGAATTTTCTTCAGTTGATCTTTAAAATCATACATTCTTCACATTATGGGTTAATATTAAGGCTAAGTGCCAACCAACTCCAAATCCAGGAGAGAGGGAGAACGAAAGGGACAAAGCAAGAGAGAAAAGGGAATGAGAGAGGGAGTAGTAGTGGGAAGGGAAGAGGGATACACACACACACAGAAAGATCCTTGATCCCAATTCCCTCTGCCTTAAATCTTTGTGAATACGTAGAAGATCATTTTTGTAGGTATATGAATTTTTCAAAATTTTCAAGTAGTAGGAGTCTAGAATGAAATCAACTCGATGTGGGATACCATTCTCTATGATACAAAAGCCTTCTTTATGCTCATTCAGAATAAGATTCTGGATGATTCTGCAATCAAAAAGAGAAAAATACCTCAACAATCTTCTACATCAATCATCAAAACATGTTTATGTATTGACAGTTGATCAAAAGATTTATAATACACTTTGTTTATTTATTCCGTCTTTCCAGGACAAAAAACCTACCTTCCAAGCCATTACCCTGCACTCAAAGAGGTGATAAAATTTCATATTCTGAACTCCTATTACGCACCTGAGAATAAGGACCACACTTCCTAACATACATCTAATGCAGATACATAGTTCTTAAATTACACTTTTGTTGCAAATTATATTGCCATGTGTATTAACTGCAACCATTTTATTTCCATTTGATTCTCCCTTGACTTCTTCGCAGTTTTTGTCTCCTGGCTATAACTGCTGGTTATTTACTGAATCTTTTGTAGCTCTGTTGGCTAATGAGTTTCCATTTGGGAAAAAAATTGTAACTCTGGCCATTGCATGGTGTCTATTTGATGCCTTCTAGGGGTCAACCATTAAAGGATGTTTATTGTTTGTGATTTTTGCTTCTCCAAACATCAAAGGAGGACTCTTCATCGTTGCTTTCTTGTCTTCAACCATTAAAAAATGACTATTTTGTGCAGTAAAATGATGACACTGGAAAGAAGAAGACCAGAGTCTAGTACCTTTCCTGTAGCTACAACCATGTAATATCAACAATATGACATAAAATAAATTCAATTGATATAAAAATATAATTTTTTTATTTTGAATCTTGTGTACCAAATTGTAACTATAAATCTTTGTTCTATTGTGTCTAGTATTTTTATACGCTAGGCACAACTTATGACCCAATATCATCGTATAGAAGATGCAGGTTATGGCTTAAGCATTTGTGTCATTCTCCCTGATTTTTTTTTATGTATGTGGGAAATTGCAAATAAATCTATACATTTTCTTAATTAAAAATTTAAAATAATAGTGCCTAATACCATTGTATGGCAAGCAAGGGTATCATTGTTAATATGTTTTGCACCGAATCTAAGCTTCTGCAATCAAAATTAATTAGAAAAGATAGCTTCAAAAGAAAATTTCATTGAAAATGATTTTGATTTGGCACATCATGCTAGACTATAAAAGTTCTTCTTCCAAATATCTATGTTCCACAGAGTTTCTAGGATGGGGACATTTTAGGGGACAAGGACGTGTGTCTGGTATAGGTCGAAGCCAAAATTGAGGGGACGAGACCTTAGGGGATGATGACTAAAAACATAGGGAATTTTTATATATAGAGACAAAATTTATATATGAATATCATAATGATAACAATGAACATTGATAAACCTTTCACCATAGAGTCATAGACATACATGGAAATTGAAAACTTAGCTATCAAGGATTCAAGATTGAAATGACAATATGATCATAATACAAATACATATATCCGAATATCACATACATATAGCAAAAATGTCGAAAGGCTCCAAGTATTAGTGTATCATGCATGAAATCAAATTATCAAAATGAAATAAAGTATCCAACTCCATAATAATCAAAAGCAATAATGAATCTGAGTATCTACAAAACCAAATATATGGTTGTCCTCTAGGAATCTAAATCTATATCTAAATCAAAATCAGATCTAAATCACTGGCAAGGGTAGGCAGAGGGTCATCATCGACCAATGGAACACCAAGCAACCCTAGACATGTGTCATTATCATCAATTTGCAATGCATCCTTGGAATTAAATCCCAACATAGTACTGGAGTCTATCGACACTTAAGACTTTGCCTCTCCTGTAGTCATAATACGTTGTGAACAGCCACAAGCTTCTTTGAACATCTAGAGTTAAGCCTATTCCTCTTGACTGATTGGATAAAGCTATATGTAGACTAATTCCTCTCTGTAGAAGAGGAACTCACAATCTATGAAATAAGATGAATGGCAAGAGCTTTCAGCTCAGGTGCATCTCTACCATGCCATGTCCACCATCCAATCGGGTCCTTTTGAGCTAACATAGCTCTATCAGTCCTCGCCTCTGGTCTACCAAAAGTTGGACCACAAAGATTGGAAAATTAAAGCCATTGCCCCCAAATTTTTGCACCATCTTCTACATTATACATTTTTGAAATGACATTGAAGAAGCCCTCCTTCACCTATATTGAACAAACAAAAAATTTAAAATTTAGAAGTTAGAATTTAGAAATCAGAAATTCAAATTACAAACATAATTTACAAACAAACATAAATTACACTCACCTCCTCATTAGCAGATGGAGGCACTCTCCCAGGCCTTGGTGCATACCATTTAGGATTGACTGCATAGGCTGCCATATGAAGTGGGGTATTCATAGTGTTCCACCTTTTCATCACAATGATAGAACTCCAAAGTAGGTTCCTTGTTTTTAATAGATTGCTTGACTTTCCCAAGCATGCTATCAAAGGTCTCATAAATCTCTCCAAGGCTAGGAGAGTTAGTATCAACATATCTAATGACTTGCACAATAGGGTCAATGAAGGAGCAAATGTATCTGCAAATGAAAGAAAATTACAAGTGAGAAACATCATAATCATTTAAAATTTTAAAAATTAAAAATCAGCAAATGGAAAATGCTAAAATCAGCAATAACAATTATAATATTATTTAAGTTTCTTACTTCATTGTTGTCCACCAGTTATCATCCAAGATTCTTTGTCTCACACTTCTTCGATCTGGGGTGCTTGATTCATGCCATCTATTCCACTCTACATTGACCACCATGGATTGTAAGGCCTCTTGGACCTCAAGCATCCTCTCCATCAAAATGAAGTAGCTAGCATATCTAGTCTCCACAGGCTTGAGGAATTCTTTCTTGGAAAATGTCCTAAATAATGCAAGAGACGTGTGATGATTGCAAATAAACATTTGCACATCTCTAGCCTTGGACACCATAGCCTTTATCTAATCAATTTTTCTATGTCCTTCAAGGTGTTATTCAATGCATGTACACAACACAGGGTCCAAAAAACATGTTTATAGGTTCTCTCTACTATCAATCTAGCTGATTTACACACCTGGGCTGAATCAGTGACTACTTGCACAACATTTGAAGCCCCTGCCTCTTTTATAGTATCCTTTAAAATCTCAAATTGGAAGGATGCATCCTTCCTTTTTCCTGAACAATCAATGACTCTAAGAAAATAGGCCCTTTCTGTACTAGTGACAATAAGATTGATGAGTGGTCAATGTTTGATATCAGTCCACCCATCCATGATGATAGAGCATCCATCACTTATCCATGTTTGTCTCATGTCCTCTATCAAAATGCTCACTTTTGAGTACTCTTTATCAAGGATAGTGGTGTGTAATCTAGTCTCTTCTGGTGGTATAAATGAGGGACCAACAACATATATATCTTTGCACATTTGTTTAAAATATGAGGAATGACAAACATGGAATGGTATACCATGAGCATAAAGAAATCTGCCAATTGACTCTTCAGCTTTCTCCTTTGCTTGTATGTTAAATAATTCAGCCACATTGGTATCTCTCTTGGTATTTCCCTTCCTTTTACTACTAGTGATGGTGTAAGTGGGTGTAGGTGTGGGTGTGGGTGTGGGTGTGGTACTTATTGGACCCCCCGCTTTCAATGTCTCCCCCTCCACATGCAACCTATTGGCCTCTCCTTTTTCTACAACTGTAATTTTTTTGCAACCTTTCACCCCTTGCCCACCTATCCATAAAAGATGACAATACACTCTTGTGTAACTCCCAAAATAGTGTTTCTTACATATATGGCACTCCCATTCCCTACTACCCCCTAATTTTTTTTTCTTATTGTTGTCTACTTTTGAGGAAAATTGTAGGAGAGGTTTCTTTGAGTTGAATGGGCCTTTCGCATACTTTTTGAGGATTGTGGAAGGGAATTGAAAAGGATTAGATTGTGACATTGTTGCATCTTCCATATAGACATGCCAGACATCTATATCATCATTTGAAGAATCACTATCAACCCTTCATATTTTTCTATGTCTTTGAGTTTGTGACATTTGAGCTGCTTGCATGGCAACTTCCATGCTATCACTACTTCCCTCACCCTCACCGCTACTCATGTTTTTTTATTTTGTAATGTATTTTGCTGCTGCAAGTTATTGAAATTTTTTTTTTCAAAGTTTCATTCAACATGCCCTCTCTATGTGATGAAAAAAAATAAAAAATAGAAACAAATAACAATAAACTTTGAATAAACAATAGGAAGATAAAATACATACCTGGAATGAAGAAGAAATGATGGCAAAACCCTCCTCTTGAACCTCCAAAATGCACTCTTCTATTGTTGCTATTGTTTGTCTTTCCTCTTGCAAAAAACTCCAAGTCCAAATGAACAAAATAGTTAAGCCTTTTGGTTTTTCTATTGTAAAATAGGGTTTGATTATTTTATTATGATCTACCTTTCATGTGGGGTCCGCATGGATGTGAAGGAAATTAAAAACAATAATTCTTTTTTGCATTTTTATGACTACCGCCGTTTTGGGAAATCGGGGATGGCGTTCAATACCGGGTAGGAACAAGGGATGAGTTTGTCGTCCTCAGTACGAAATTCCATACCCTAGTGCCCATTTGTCTTGGAAAGCTATTTTGGGGATACATCCTCGATTTCTCCAATTGGAGACTTCTCCGAGGACGGGAAAAAATTGTACCCGCATCCCCATTTCGTACCCGGTATGGGGACGAGGCAAAAAGTGTCAGGGATGCATCCCCGTGGAACACAACCAAATATTAATATCTTGATGTTCCTGACTCTGGTTTTTCAAATGTTTTCTCCTCTTATTGAATATCGAATGTGGTCTGATTGTTTTTTTTGTCCACTCTTGCTGTTGTTGAGATTGAGTAGAAACATATGTTTACAAAAATTATGTAGGCATGCATGCATAATGTGCTACTTGGGACAATGCACATAAGCCACTTTGCACAAGACCACCTACCCGCAATCAAGGACATGTACACACTAAAGAAACTTTAAAAATATCAATTTAATAGGATAAGTAAAAGGTATTATTTCTTTAGCCTATTTTGTACATAGAATTTGGCATGTATCCCTTAATCTAAAAGAAAATTTGTAGAGTTCACATTATTTCATTGTCTTTACTCCACAACACAACCAACTAGATAGAATTTAAGATTATTGCTTCCACATCTCACCAACTTTATAACTCTTTTTCTTCCTCTTGTTTATGAACAATAGAAAATGAGAAGGTGATGATTACCTTTTTCATGAATTTCCTTAGAATCCAACCAACCTGAAACTTTTAGATGAGCATAGGCCTGACTAATAAAGTTGAAGCTCAACTATCATGAGATTTCACTTCAATGGTTCCAATCTACTTGTAACGATGAAATTTTCATTTAAGCTCAACTAACATCTTCTAGTCTTTATCGATCTCTATTTAGATAGATTCCTACATGTTCATCTTGTTTATTTTTGGATATTTCTTCTATAGCTTTTAGCATGTCATAATCTTAAGTCATTTTCACGAATATGTGACCAATCTCATAATTATAGATCTGATTTAATTTCTTATATAAGATTTTAGCATTTCATAATCCTAAATTCACTTTCAACAGTATTTGGTCAATCACATGATTATAGATTTAACTTAATTTTTTTAATTAAAGTTTCTTTTTTTTCAATTTCAATCTGTTTTTCTTAGTTTGGTGTCAGAAGCAACAATATCCTTTGTTTGCTACTGTTCTACTTTATGTTTGTGTGTGGAAATTAGAAATTGTTCGCACAAGTTAAATAATTACTAGGCATTTTAATCTCACAAAGAGGACATGACCACTACCTACATCTTGCATACATGTCCATCCCAAGTAATATAGAAACTTTCAAAACTTAAGATGTTAATATAGTCTTTATTCTCTTCTTCTTCAGCACCGCACTTAAAAATGTTATATAAGTCTGAATTCCACACACAAAATGTATTCTATCATACTAACTTTTTCAATTTTGGTAAAATTGCAAGTTTTCAAAAAATGAAGCTAAAAGCAGCAATAAATTTTGTAGGCTTTTTGCACCAGCACCTCAGCACAATCAACATACTATTGAAAAACTTATACATAACATTATACATATACATTGGAACATATCATTAAAAACATGCTATCAATTTTGTATTTCGAAATTCAGCTTATACTTATGCCTTTTTTATACTATAAAAAAAACACTTACGTTATCAATTTTGTGCTTGTGCCTTCTACTCATGCATTGGTGTATATTTTTTTTGAAAAGTTCCTCCCATTTGATACGAAATATCCTGATCCTTGTCTTCTCATATGTCTATGATCTTTTCTTCTTGTACATGTCTCAGAATTGTATGCTGCTATTTTTTATGACTGTCATTTCTACAATCTTTTCTTCTTGTACATGTCTCAGAATTGTATGCTGATATTTTTTATGACTGCTATTTCTTACATTGCATTTTTCGAATAAAATTTTCTGAGCACATGAATTGAAAAAAGTAAAATCAAGGCACAAAGTCTTTTCTCCTTGTACATGTCACAGAATTGTATGCTGCTATTTTTTATGACTGCCTCAGAATTGTATGCTGCTATTTTTTATGACTGCCATTTCTTACATTGCATTTTTAGAATAAAATTTTCTGAACACATTAACTGAAAAAAAGAGTAAAATCAAGACACAAAGCAATACATCTACGAACCCTAGCCTACAGATTTTAATTTGGTCTTAATATGATTATGAAAATTGCATACAACTAACAGTCTCACATAAAATAAACATATCAACAAGTCTTTTGTATGGCTACGGATCATAAGACAAAATAGTACACATTATTTGATTGACCAACAGTGAATACAATGATCAAAACTAACACCAGATAGGACTGGTGTTAAGCCTGCTTTTTACACCTATCAAGTAGAGTTATACCCTCCCAAAAGAGGCGTTCTTCACAACAAATAAGCATTGCCTAGACTATGTTTTAACCATTTTCCTCTTCTTATTCCCAATGTTTTAACCCTTCATTTCTAACAAATGGCTGGGACTAAAGCTCCATCAGAGCTCTTGTTTTTATTTACTTTCTTTTTTTTACGACAGTGTTAGAAGATGGGAGTCTTCGGCCTGGCCCAGCTGGAATCACGGCCACTATAAGGCGATTCTTCACATAAATACATATAGTAGCTAGTAAATGCCTGATTAAAATCTGGGCACTCTAAAAAGTACTTTGTTGGGGGAAAATCCAACACTGGGTTAATAGATCTATATATCTTTAGCTCATTATAGACTAGCATAATTTTGCATTCGCCATTTTTTTCCCCTTTAGATCATTGTTCTTACATATCTGACATCTCAATCTGATTCAACGCCCTGAATAAATTACTGTCATAGGTGGACAAGTGTAATTTTCAGTGGTTTCCGAAGTATCATGGTTAAGTCTCCTGTGCTCCAGTACAAAACTAGCATCCCTGTAAAGTCCCGGTTGTTTTGTACCAGCTCGAATCCATGCAAGTTCCTCCACTACCTCCCTCATTGATGGCCTTTCATTTGCTTTCTCTTGCAAACATGCTTTTGCTAACCTTGCCATTTTCTCCATCTGCCCTTGGTTATCCTCTTTCAGCACGTTAAGATCTAAAATCTCTAAGAGCGGATTTTCATTAATTGTGGAGAGAAAATGGTCATACAATGCACACACAGATCCATGTACAGATAATATAGGTCGTAGACCAGTGACAATCTCCAACAAAACTACATCGAAGCTATAAACATCACTCTTGTCTGTAAACTGGTTGTTCCTCACAAACTCTGGATCCACATAACCTGGTGTGCCTGACGGAAACATGGTGCTGAGATGTGTTTCATCAGAGAGTCAGACACGAGAAATACCAAAATCTGCTACTTTTGGTGTGAATGTGTCATCTAGCAAAATGTTTGAGGATTTTATGTCACATGGAAAATGGGCTGAGAGGCTTCGCGATGCATGTATGCTATACCCTCTGCAGCCTCTATGGCAATTTGCCGCCTTCTTTCCCACGGAAGGTTCGACTTCTCTGGAGAGTGTAGGTAATGAAAGAGTGTCCCATTCGGCACAAATTCGTATACAAGCAATGTAAGCTCAGTACGGAGACAACACCCATTTAATTTCACTACGTTTCTATGATTGGTGTGGGATAAAATCACAATTTCGTTAATAAACTCTGGGGAAAATGATTTGGGTTTTTTGATCGCCACTGAGATGCCATCTGAAAGAAGTCCCTTGTACACAGTTGCAAAGCCACCTCTTCCTAACTCCGTTGAGTAATTATCGGAGGCCCTTTTTAACTCTGTTTCAGAAAACATTCGCAGGATCTTTCTTCCTCCCATGGAAGCAATGCGTTCTTGTATCTCTACTCCCCCATTTTTTATGAAATTCTTGTCTGAAGCATGTTTCAAACGGCGCCTCCTCAGCCACAAAAATACTACCCGCAATACAGTTAGAGTAATACGATCTTTTTTCCTTGTACATGTCTAAGAATGTCTAAGAATTGTACATGTCTCAGAATTGTATGCTGTTATTTTTTATGACTGCCATTTCTTACATTGTATTTTTCGAATAAAATTTTCTGAACACATGAACTGAAAAAAAGTAAAATCAAGGCACGAAGTCATTTCTTCTTGTACAGGTCTCAAAATTGTATATGCTGCTATTTTTTTATGACTGTCATTTCTTACATTGCATTTTTTTAATAAAATTTTCTCAACACATGAATTGAAAAAAGTAAAATCAAGGCACAAAGTCTTTTCTTCTTGTACATGTCTCAGAATTGTATGCTGCTATCTTTTATGACTGCCTCAGAATTGTATGCTGTTATTTTTTTTATGACTGCCATTTCTTACATTGTATTTTTAGAAAAAAAAATTCTGAACACATGGACTGAAAAAAGTAAAATCAAGACAGAGAACAATACATATACGAGCCCAATACATCTACGAGCCCTTGCCTACAGATTCAAGGCACGGAACAATACATTTACGAACCCTTACCTACAGATTTTAATTTGGTCTTGATATGATTATGAAAATTGCATACAACTAATAGTCTCACATAAAATAAACATATCAACAAGTCTTTTGTATGACTACGGATCAAAGGACAAAATAGTACACATTATTTGTTTGACCAATACTAACACCAGATAGGACTGGTGTTAAGCCTACTTTTTACACCTATAAATATAGTTATTCCCTCCCAAAAGTGGTGTTCTTCACAACAAAAAACATTGCCTAGACCAAATTAAAAGGGTATGCGTCTCTTACCCTTTTCCTCTTCTTAATCCCAATGTTTTAACTCTTCATTTCTAACAAATGGCAGGGACTAAAGCTCCATCAAAGCTCTTGTTTTTATTTATTTTTCCTTTTTTATTTGTTGCGGACAGTTTTTTTTTTTCACATTAAGGACAAATCTGAGAATGACAGTGTTAGAAGATGGGAGTCTTCGGCCTCTTACTGAAGTGTGCACCCAGCTGGAATCACGGCCACTATAAGGCGATTCTTCACATAAATACATATAGTAGCTAATAAATGCCTAATTAAAATTTGGGCACTCTAAACAGTACTTTGTCGGGGAAAATCCAACACTGGGTTAATATATCTATATATATTTAGCTCATTATAGACTAGCATAATTTTGCATTCGCCATTTTTTCAATCTGATTCAACGCCCTGAATAAATTACTGTCATAGGCGGAAAAGTGTAATTTTCAGTGGTTTCCGAAGTATCATGGTTAAGTCTCGTATTCTCCACAAAACTAGCATCCCTGTAAAGTCCCGGTTGTTTTGTACCAGCTCGAATCCATGCAAGTTCCTCCACTACCTCCCTCATTGATGGCCTTTCATTTGCTTTCTCTTGCAAACATGCTTTTGCTAACCTTGCCATTTTCTCCATCTGCTCTTGGTTATCCTCTTTCAGCACGTTAGGATCTAAAATCTCTAAGAGCGGATTTTCATTAATTGTTGAGAGAAAATGTGATACAATGCACACACAGATCCATGTACAGATAATATAGGTCGTAGACCAGTGACAATCTCCAACAAAACTACACCGAAGCTATAAATATCACTCTTGTCTGTAAATTGGTTGCTCCTCACAAACTCTGGATCAACATAACCTGGAGTGCCTGAAGGAAACATGGTGCTGAGATGTGTTTCATCAGAGAGACAGACACGAGAAATACCAAAATCTGCTACTTTTGATGTGAATGTGTCATCTAGCAAAATGTTTGAGGATTTTATGTCACGATGGAAAATGGGCTGAGAGGCTTCCCGATGCATGTATGCTATACCCTCTGCAGCCTCTATGGCAATTTGCCGCCGTCTTTCCCATGGAAGGTTCTTGTCTGGAGAGTGTAGGTGCTGAAAGAGTGTCCCGTTCGGCACAAATTCGTATACAAGCAATGGAAGCTCAGTACGGAGACAACACCCAATTAATTTCACTACGTTTCTATGATTGGTGTGGGATAAAATCACAATTTCGTTGATAAACTCTGGGGAAAATGATTTGGGTTTTTTGATCGCCACTGAGATGCCATCTGAAAGAACTCCCTTGTACACAGTTGCAAACCCACCTCTTCCTAACTCTATTGAGTAATTATCGGAGGCCTCTTTTAACTCTGTTTCAGAAAACATTCGCAGGATCTTTCTTCCTCCCGTTGAAGCAATGCGTTCTTGTAGCTCTACTCCCCCATTCTTTATGAAATTCTTGTCTGCAGCATGTTTCAAACGGCGCCTCGTCAGCCACAAAAATACTACCCCCAATACAAGAACAACTACGGTGGATCCAGTAATAGTAACTGTTCATCAGCAGACAGGAATTTGTTATTAACTATTTTTTTTTAATATATAATGAAACAATATAATTTATTCAATATAAAAGGACAGACATAATTGAAAGAAAGATGATAGTGGAAGCACTTTTAAAATATTTAAAAAGACACATGCAAAGTATTCATCAAAACGATATAATGTATACTGAATAAAAAACTCTTTTGAGTGTCTTTCTAAGAAGAAAGAAAAGGAAAAAAGTTCAGAGAAATTTTGATCATCCCTTACAACATCATACCAACTTACATCTCAAAATTACACATCATTAATAACATATATTGCTAGGACTCAAAAACAAATGAAACTACTAATGACTTTTTAAACTAATAGGGAAAATTATGAGCTTTAAAATAAGTGCCTAAATTAAGAAGAGTTAACTGAAACATAATTTAGAAATCTATCTTTCTCGTAATGGACACAAGCAAACTAATTATGTTTCTTGATTATTTCAAAGAATTGAATTTACTCACCTTTGTATGATCTTTCTAATATAACATTTCTTACACACTTTACAAGTTTTCATAATTGTATTTAGCAACTTCTATGACAATTATAAAATAACTTTAAATTGATAAATTACAAACTACAAGTGTCAACTAGTGTCACTCTAAGTGAGACATGTTAAAAAATTTCTAGCTTTGTCAATATAAGATTTAGAGATTTTGGTCTCTATTGTGCTTAGGGTTTATCTTTCTGTCCATGTCTAAAACCCTTGCTATCATCATACTTCATGACTATGTTGCATTGAATTTCTTTATTTGAAAGTGACTTCGTATCTCATTCAGAGTCTCTTAAGTCATGCAGCTCATCCATTCGATTCTCATTGATTTACTAGCCTTACCTTAGAGTAACTTGATGTAACTCATCTTTTCTCATTTATTATAGTCTCATGGCTTTTATTTACTATAAGCGGATCTCTATTAATTTTCGTGACTAATTTTGATTTCATTGATCATATATCACATTTTACATAATGATGAGCTATGTAGGTGACTCACCTCAAAGAAACTCATATTTAGGTCTCATTAACATCTTTTAATTGGCTACACATGATTTATTTTTTGTGTCATAAAGTGGGAATGGGTCACCTTGTTTTATTTGTCAACTAGATGACTTATATGATATTGTCAAGATATTTCCCATAACAATTTTACATGTGGGTCATTTGTATGTGCGCTAAAATATAATTTGTTGCAAGACCTTTTAGATCAAGTGTGTTGGCTTGCAAGTGGTAGCTTGCAATTACATCATGTTGAAGGTAATGCATCACAATTTGATGTTATATTTTTGTTTTAAGGTGACAAGCTAGCAAAATATTGTCATGTTTTGCTAAGTCAATGGGTTTTCGTGCTAAAATGGACACTATCTATTGGTTTGTGGAGTATTATGTGTTGAATAGAAGATTTTTCTTAAAGACTTGAATAGCTAGCGACATTGTTTTACATTGTCATGGCTCCTTTGCATTGTAGCTCAATGCTTAAGTTTTTTCATATATGTGATGAGATTGATAGCTTTAAGAAATCTATTAGGAAGAAACTATTTTGAATTGTGTGATGGGAAATAAGGACGTTTTTGTGAATATTTTACATGCTTAAATCTTTATTGCCATTCAAATATAAATATATCATTAGAACACATGATAGTATTTGATAAAAACAACAAAGTAAGGGTGTTGTCTCTTGCAAAGATTTAGCCTTAGGGGTGCAACCACTGAACAAGTCGGTCAGTACAAAAACAACATGAACAACAATAACAAATAGCTTTCAACAGAGGATTGAAAGAAGGGAGTGAAAACAGACAAACAACCCACACAAATGTGAATAATAACAAAAGACTATATGTTGAGTATTTTATTTTTTATGATTTTTTGAAGTGGGTGCATCCTAAAAATTAGGTGTTTGTTCGTGCGCTAGATATAACTTACACAAAAATTATTGAAAATGTAAACTTTCTTTTTTTAAAGTGCATAGAATCAAGTGTAGAACAATAGTATGTAATTTTTTAAAAATTTGGTCAAGCATATCAAAAGTTAGTAAGAAAATGGTACACATATGTTAATGTTGTCCAAAAATAGAAAAATAGGAAAATTAAACTTTACTATGGTAATGTTGTCCAAAAATAGAAAAAATTATATGGTTAGAAATCTTAGAGAACGTGTGAAATTATGGTGGTAATTTTACAAATACCCACTTGATGATGTGTTAACCTGATGATGAAGAAGTTGACAAAACTATTTTGAAGAGAAAACTATGAGAAAAAGGAGGGGAATAGAGGAAAATAAAGCTCCCAAGCCTCAACCTTGTTATCTAAGCCTATTAATTAGACCTGTCCTTAACTTATCCATTTATCAAACCTAATTCTGATTGGTTTATTTGTATTTAAAGTAAGTTGATCATGCTAGGGGTGTTTTGATATTTGTTTGGGCGGGTAGCCACTTTTTTGCACACCATCTTGGTCATGGTAATCAATAAGAAACCCCCCTTCAAAAAAAGTGTAAAAAATTGGTGAAATTTAGAAAACTACAGAGGAAAATATTAATTTTATTGGCGAGAAATTTTAGTTTTCAAAGGAAAAATAATAATCTCAATTGGTGAATCATTCATGCTTCCTGATGTTAGCTTATGGTCACTGATCAGGAAAGTATTGTACACTTTTCATTCCTCATGGGGTTCAGGGGTTAACTTGTCAAGCATTTTTTAGTTGACACATCAAATATTTCCCTAGGTTGACTCGTCAAGCCTTTTCTTAGGTTGACTCATCAAGTATTTTAGGGTTAACTTGTTAACCAACATATGCCTTGTTATATTGGCTTAGAGTTAGGGATTTCACATTTTTTAATGTATGATTTTAGTACTTGCAGCGATATTGAGCTGTAAGGGATTACAGATTGTAATCAGGTTGTAATCACTAGATAATAATAATATTGGACTCGTTGTTGGTGGACGTAGCCCAGGGATTGGGTGAACCACGTTAAATCTTTGTGTCTTGTGTTCTCTTCTGTGTGGTTTATTATTTTCTTATATTGGTTATATTTGCACATAATTGTTATTTTTGCCTTGTTAATCCTAACAAGTGGTATCAAAGCCAAGTTATTTTTTTTAGTTATCCTCTGCAGGAAGATCTCACGGTTGAGTGGGAACAATGGCAGACGAGGGTAGGTTGAAGGTTGACAAGTTTAATGGGTAGAACTTTTAGTTATGGAAAATGCAAATGGAGGACTATCTCTATCAGAAAGATTTATGGTAGCTGTTGGAAGGAAAAGCCAAGAAACCGACAAGCATTTCTGATGAGGACTGGGATATTCTTGAAAGAAAGGCTCTTGGTAGTATTTGATTATGTCTGGCACAATCGGTGGCATTCAATATTACCTCAGCAAAGACGACTGAAGATTTGATGAAAACCCTAGTGAAGTTGTATGAAAAGCCCTCCGCTTCAAATAACTTATTTCTCATGAAGTGTTTGTTTAATATGAAAATGGTGGAAGGTGGGTCAGTTGCTGATCATTTAAATGAGTTTAATACAGTTACCAGTCAATTAACTTTTGTCAATGTTATTCTTGATGAAGAAGTTAGGGCTCTCTTGATTTTGTGTTCTTTGCCTGAAAGTTGGAATGGCTTGGTAATGGCTGTTAGTAATTCGATTTTTGGTTCTAATACCCTACAATATGATGATGTTATTGGTGCTATTCTAAGTGAGGAAATTAGTAGGAAAAGCTCAGTGGATCTACATCAGAAAGTGTCTTAAATGCACAAAGCAGGGGTAGAACCAATGAGAGAGGAAACAACTCTGGAAATCATGGGAAATCAAGAGGAAAATCAAAGGGAAAGAGGTCTGAATCCAAAGAAACAAATGATTGCTGGTACTGTGGAAAACCAGGTCATAAGAAGAAAGATTGCTGGTCTCGAAAGAATAAAGGAGACAAACAAGAAGGTAACAAGGAGGTAAATGTGGTAAGTAATAAATCTGAAGAGGATGCTTTGATTCTTTCCTTAGAAAGTATTGATGATTCATGGGTTTTAGATTCTGGGGCTTCATTTCATGCTACACCTCATAGAGGTTACTTTCTTGATTATGTCCAAGGAGATTTTGGGCTAGTTTATTTGGGAGATAATGAACCTTTTCAGATAGTCAAAAAGGGGAAAATTAATATTAAGTTGCAGAATGGGAATCATTGGCTACTACAAGAGGTAAGATATGTTCCAAGGCTGAGTAGAAATTTAATTTCAGCAGGGAAACTGGGTGATGAGGGTTGCATAGTTACTTTTAATGATAGAAATTGGAAGGTTTCAAAAGGTTCCTTAGTAGTAGCAAAAGGTGTGAAAGTAGGCACCTTATATCTTTGTACAGGTCATACTATTCCTTCTACTTTAATTGTTTTAGAAGAAAATGAATGTTCAGGAACAATGGTTTTAGTTGAGCAGGAAGAACATCAAACTGTTCTTGTAGATTATGACACAGCACTATGGCACAACAGACTCGGACACATGAGTGAAAAAGGTATGAAATTAATTCATTCAAAGAAAGTTTTATCTAGTCTGAAATGTGTTAATATGGATTTCTATGAGAGTTGTGTGTATGGAAAACAAAAGAGAGTTAGTTTTGTAAAGACTGGGAAGGAAAAGAAAAATGAGAGATTAGAGCTTGTGCATACAGATGTATGGGGACCAGCTCAGGTATCTTCCCTTGGTGGTTCTCTGTATTATGTTACATTTATAGATGATGCAACAAAAAAAGTATGGATTTATTTCCTTAGACAAAAATTTGATGTATTTCAAACTTTTAAGAAATGGAAATGCTTGGTTGAGAATGAGACTGGTAAAAAGTTCAAATATCTTAGATTTGATAATGGTGGTGAGTATTGCAGCATAGAATTTGAAGAATATTGTTCCTCTAATGGTATTCGTAGGTAGAAAACTTTACCAAGGACTCCACAAGAAAATGGAGTGGCTGAACGCATGAACAGGACAATAATGGAGCATGCAAGGAGTATGATGTTGCATGCTAGGCTGCCCAAAAACATGTGGGCAGAGGCTGTGAACACTATTGTTTATTTAATCAATAGAGGCCCCTCTACTCCTTTGGACTATGGTATTCCAGAGGAAGCATGGAGTGGTAAGAAGGTGAGTTATTCTTTTCTCAAAACCTTCGGTTGTAAAGCTTTTGCACTTATAGATTCTGAAAATAGAACCAAGCTGGAAGCTAAGTCAAAGAAATGTGTATTTGTTGGATATGGCATTGATGAATTTGGTTATAGGCTTTGGGATTTTGAAAATCATAAAATTGTAAGAAGCAGGGATGTCATATTCAATGAGAAAGTATTGTACAAAGATCTGTTGCAGCAGCATGAGAAGAAAGAAAATGACTATGTAGTACTGGATGATACTCCAAAAGATGATGTTCCAGTAGTTCCTTATGCTCCACAACAATAGCAACAACAAATACCACACATCCCAATGAATGTTAGACGGTCAAAAAGGCTAAGTAGACCTCCAGAAATATTTTCCCCCTCTCTATATTCTATTTTGTTAATAGATGCTGGTGAACCTGAATGTTATAATGAAGCTATGTAGGTGGATACAAAGATTCAGTGGGAGTCTGCAATGACAAAGGAAATGGACTCCTTGCTGAAAAATCAAACTTGAGATTTATGTAAGTTACCTACAGGAAAAAGGGCTTTACATAATAAATGGGTTTACAAGATAAAAGAAGATGATGGAGGTAAGAAAAGATTTAAAGCCAGGTTAGTTGTAAAAGGATTTGCATAGAAAAAGGGCATTGATTTTGATGAGATATTTTCTCCAGTTGTTAAAATGACTTCTATTCGTACTGTTTTAAGTATTGTGGCTGCTGAAGATTTGCATTTAGAGCATCTTGATGTTAACATAGCTTTTCTTCATGGTGATTTGGATGAAGAAATATATATGGTACAACCACAAGGATTTGAGGTCAAGGGTAAGGAGAATCTAGTGTGCAGATTGCATAAAAGTTTATATGGCTTGAAGCAAGCCCCTCAGCAATGGTATATTAAATTTGACACTTTTATGAATGACCATGGATACACTCGGTGTCACTCTGACCATTATTTTTATTTTAAGAGGTTGGATGATGATAGCTACATTATTTTATGTTTATATGTTGATGATATGCTTGTAGCTAGGTCTAACATGGATCACATTAAGGGGTTGAAACAATAGTTAGCACATTCATTTGCTATGAAGGATTTGGGGGCAGAAAAACAAATTCTTGGTATGAAAATTTGCAGAGATACGAAAAATAAGAAGCTGACTTTATCTCAGGCTGATTATATTGAGAAGGTGTTACAACATTTCTCTATGGAGAATGCCAAAGCTATCAGCACAGCTTTTCTTGGTCATTTGAAATTGACTAAGGAGATGTGTCCTAAGACACCAGAAGAAGAGGCTAAAATGTCTAAGGTACCTTATGCTTCAGCTGTAGGGAGCTTAATGTATGCTATGGTATGTACTAGGCCAGATATTGCACATGCAGTGGGAGTCGTTAGCTGATATATGAGTAACCCTGGTATTGAGCATTGGAATGCAGTCAAATGGATTCTCAGATATTTGAGAGGTACATCCAGTAAGTGTTTACACTTTGGGGGTTCTACTACTACTATACAAGGCTATGTTGACTCAGATTTGGCAGGAGATATAGATAGCAGGCAGAGTACTACAGGTTATGTATTTACTATTGGTGGGACAACAGTGAGTTGGATTTCTCAACTACAAAAGGTGGTTGCTTTATCCACTACAGAGGTAGAGTATGTTGTTGTTACAGAGGCAACCAAGAAGATGATATGGCTTCAATTATTCATGGAAGAATTAGGACATCCATAGAAGGATAATTTTTTGCATACAGATAGCCAAAGTGCCATTCATCTTGCAAAGAATTCTACTTTGCACTCAAAGACAAAACACATATAGTTGCAATAGCATTTCATTCGGTTAGTTTTGGATGATGGGAAGTTAAGGCTAGAAAAGATTTGTAAAGATGATAATCCAACAGATATGTTTACAAAGGTAGTAACAAGGGAGAAGTTGAACTCATGTTCAACTTCGGTTGGTCTACTAGACTGAATAGAATAAAGGAACAGTTGAGTCCAAGGTGGTTGGATCCAGTGGGAGCCTCACAGGGTAGCGGTTTAGCTACAAGATCAGTCTCCAAGTGGGAGATTGTTGTTTGGTGTGGAGTCTAATCAGTCCCCAAGTGGGAGATTGTTAGCTTATGGTGACTGATCAAGAAAGTACTATCTAGGAAAGTACTATACACTTTTCATTGTACACTTTAAGAAATCTATTAGGAAGAAACTATTTTGAATTGTGTGATGGGAAGTAAGGATGTTTTCATGAATATTTTACATGCTTAAATCTTTATTGCCATTCAAATATAAATATATCATTAGAACACATGATAGTATTTGATAAAAACAACAAAGTAAGGGTGTTGTCTCTTACAAAGATTTATCCTTAGGGGTGCAACCACTGAACAAGTCAGTCAGTACAAAAATAACATAAACAACAATAACAAATAGCTTTCAACAGAGGATTGAAAGAAGGGAGTGAAAACAGACAAACAACCCACACGAATGTGAATAATAACAAAAGACTATATGTTGAGTATTTTATTTTTTATGATTTTTTGAAGTGGGTGCATCCTAAAAATTAGGTGTTTGTTCGTGCGCTAGACATAACTTACACAAAAATAATCGAAAATGTAAACTTTCTTTTTTAAAAGTGCATGGAATGAAGTGTAGAACAATAGTATGTAATTTTTTAAAAATTTGGTCAAGCATATCAAAAGTTAGTAAGAAAATGGTACACATATGTTAATGTTGTCCAAAAATAGAAAAATAGGAAAATTAAACTTTACTATGGTAATGTTGTCCAAAAATAGAAAAAATTATATGGTTAGAAATCTTAGAGAACGTGTGAAATTATGGTGGTAATTTTACAAATACCCACTTGATGATGTGTTAACCTGATGATGAAGAAGTTGACAAAACTATTTTGAAGAGAAAACTATGAGAAAAAGGAGGGGAATAGAGGAAAATAAAGCTCCCAAGCCTCAACCTTGTTATCTAAGCCTATTAATTAGACTTGTCCTTAACTTATCCATTTATCAAACCTAATTCTGATTGGTTTATTTGTATTTAAAGTAAGTTGATCATGCTAGGGGTGTTTTGATATTTTTTTGGGCGGGTGGCCACCTTTTTGCACACAATCTTGGTCAGGGTAATCATTAAGAAACCCCCTTTAAAAAAAGTGTAAAAAATTGGCAAAATTTAGAAAACTACAGAGGAAAATATTAATTTTATTGGCGAGAAATTTTAGTTTTCAAAGGAAAAATAATAATCTCAATTGGTGAATCATTCATGCTCCCTGATGTTAGCTTATGGTGACTAATTAGGAAAGTATTGTACACTTTTCATTCGTCATGGGGTTTGGGGGTTAACTCGTCAAGCCTTTTCTTAGGTTGACTCATCAAGTATTTTAGGGTTAACTTGTTAACTGACATATGCCTTGTTATATTGGCTTAGGGTTAGGGATTTCACATTTTTTAATGTATGATTTTAGTACTTGCGGTGGTATTGAGCTGTAAGGGATTACAGATTGTAATCAGGTTGTAATCACTGGATAATAATAATATTGGACTCGCTGTTGGTGGACGTAGCCTAGGGATTGGGTGAACCACATTAAATCTTTGTGTCTTGTGTTCTCTTCTGTGTGGTTTATTATTTTCTGATATTGGTTATATTTGCACATAATTGTTATTTCTGCCTTGTTAATCCTAACACCTGAAACTATGTGGAAAATCTTTGTGAATTGTGTTTTTATTTCAAAACTACCAAAATATATATTCGTGAATAAAAAACAATATTTATAGTATAAAATATATATATATATATATATATATATATATATATATATATATATATATATATATATATATATATATATATATATATATATATATATATATATATATATATATATATATATATATATATATATATTGGCAAATAAAAAATAGTATTTATAGTATAAAAATATATATATTAGCAAATATTCAAAACATAGTGATGGAACTAAGACCAAATGCGGACGGAGATAAATTGGGTGCTAGGTGTCATTTACTAACGGCCAGTTTGTGGTGACAATTTGTGTAGCTTCAACAGGCTAAAAGAAGGGTCGATGCTGACAGTTATGAATATACGCAATGGTCATGTTGATGGTGTGCATGACTTCGGCTGTTATGTTGGCAGTTTAGAGTTGTAGGCCACGAAGATACGCAAAGGTCAAGTAAGTTCGTGGTTGACAATTTGTGTAGCTTCGACATGCTAAATTGAAGGTCAATGCTGACGGTTGTATGAAGATATGCAAAGGTCAGGTGAGTGACTCAGTTTGTGGTGACTGGTGACAATGTGTGTAGCCTCGGCATGCTAAAAGGAGGGTCGATGCTGACTATTACAAAGATACGTAATGGTCTAGTTGATGACGTGCGTGACTTCAGTGGTTATGTTGGTAGTTTGGAGTTGAATGCCATGAAGATATGCAAAGGTTAGGTTTATAGTGTGCGTGACTTTGAAAGTTATAATCACAACTATGATATGGGGCTTCTAAGGTCATGCTGGTAGTTTGTGTAACTTCACCACAAAGTTACAGTGAAAATGAAGACTGAAGTACAATTAGGGACATTAATGAGACTTATCAACGATTTTAAATTATTCAGTAGTGTACATAATCTAGGCCAAGATTTTGATTAGACATTAAAAAGGATAATTTGTAGGAGATATGAGCTGTCATTCATCAACATTCATTATTTTTCTTTTCAGAGCCAAGCCAGTGAGTCACCTTACGTGAAACATTCCTTGAAAATTTAATGTGGCTGCCAAGTTGCCAGTAAAAAATTTAAAATCATAGCTAGAATATGGTGGTTCCGAGGTCACATTGGCAATCTGCGCAACCTCAGTAATACATAATCTAGGCCAAGATTTTGAGTAGAAATTAAAAAGGATAATTTGTACGGGATATGAGTTATGATTCATCAACATTCATTATTTTTATTTTCAAATTCGGAGCCAAGTTACGTAGGATACAAGTTACGCATGATACATCTGCAATTTTTCTTTATCGATATTCATTATTTTCCTTTTCCGAGGCAAGCCACCTTACGTGAAACATTCCTTCAAAATTTATTGTAGCTGGCAAGTTGGTGATTAATTTCTTTATATACTCCTTGGTAGTGGAATAGAAGAACACGGGGTGCTTTCTAAATTTTTAAATTTGGAAGACAGAATAGGTCTTCCAGTAGTTGGGGATCATCAAATGAGAACCCAAAACCTGTTATCCAACCAAATTTGGGTATTGAGGAGGAGATTTAGTAGGATGTGCTCAGTCATCTTATGTCTCCAGCATGGGATCATGCTACCAGTTACGCCAGGTACCAAAGTGACATGTTTGAACTTGAAGTAGAACATGACAAGGCGAAAATGTGCGCTACTTTTTAGGATCATGACTTTGACCAGGAGGGGTTCTAGGAGGAGATGATCCAGTTATTTGTTGGTCTTCACATCGACTGATATTTTTTTCTTTTTGGATAGTATTATACTATAACAAATTACTATTAGTATTAAGATATGCAGGAGTCTGACTAGGCTTTTCTAATTTCCTCTGAAAGGATCTTAGGATATTTTTTGTTACTTGTACATTTGTAATTTGTAAATATAAATATTCAATATACTTTTATTTTGGTTTTGGAAACAGTTGGAATCTTGTCACTTCTCCTTCTGGGGAAACTACAACCGTTCACTGTTCAGTTACCAGAATAGCAGAAATATAGAAAAACTAAAAATTTAAATTGATGGAATATGGATGAAGTGACTGAGAGGGGGGGGGGTGAATCAGTCAACCATAAAAAACACTTCTCTTTTAATTCTTTGCAGATCCCTTAGGATATCTTAACAATGTTATCTGTTTTAGCACTCGGTAAATAGATTGCAGTAACTTATTATCTTTATATATTCATCAGCACATGTATATGATTGAGAAATCAATTAAGAACACAAGAGACACAAGATTTAACATGGAAACCCAATATGGGAAAAACCACCAATGTATCTAGATACTGATTTTCACTTTTTTGAAGTGATGCCTAGTTAGAAGCCAACCCGGTAAAAGGTTACAAAACACACTGTTAGGTGTGACCTTGTTAGAGGATTTAAAACACCCTGCTAGGAGTGGCTTGGTAAGAGGTCTTGAAAACAATTCAATGGAATTGTCACCTTGTTAGAGGATTTACATTATGGTTGTTAAACCAACTCGGTTAAGAGATTTAGAATTCACTATTACAATGATAAGAAGGTAACAATGAAAAATGACCTGTATAATAATGCAACTGTCTTGCTGATTACAGATCTCTGTTCTGCATAAGTCTGATCCTTTCTGATCGAATAAATCTCTGCTGCACCTCAAGGATATCTGAACATCCTTCACAAATTCGCATACACCTTTCTTGCTTTTCTTCTGTAAATCTTCTGCTGTATATTTTTATTTTTCACATTTGACCTTTTATTTATATGATTTTAGATTTGTCAAATCGACATTATTTAGTATAACAGTCGGCTGAATTAAGCAAACTCTTTTTGCAAAAAATCCTTCAAGGGCCGACAGTGCTCGGTGACCATAACTTTTCATAATCTTTCAGAGACCGAGGGAACTCGGTAAACACCGACAATCCTTTTCCTTCGATAACTGACTGAACTCGGTAAACACTATCTTTTCTTCCATGACCGACTGAACTCGGTAAACACTAACTTTTCTTCCATGACCGACTGAACTCGGTAAACACTAACTTTTCTTCGATGACCGACTGAACTCGATAAATGCTGAATTTCCTTTGGTAACCGAGTGAACTCGGTAGACACTGATTTTCTTTGATAACCGAGTGGACTCGGTAATCACTAATATTCCTGTCTGGCAGACCGACTGAGCTCGGTAGAAAATGATTGCTGCAGACTATGACATTGTGTGACATCAAAGATAATACATAATTGAGTAGCAATTTCCTTCAGACAATTGTTTCCAACAATCTCCCTCTTTGGCATTGACGGCAACACAATATGTCATATCATAAGAAATTTGAAAGAGTTAGCTCGGTTTAGATTCAAATCTCCCTCTGTCAGCAAACTTCCTGTATCCTGAAAATTCTTCCTTCTGACTATTGAAAATTTCTTGAAATAATAGCAAAGACATAGCAAACACTCCCTCTTTGACAACACATGCCAAAGATAATTCACATATTACCGGTGAAAATTAATGTACCTCAAGTACTGATTCATATGCAATGATTCCTTTAATATGCTGCATCAACTCGTTGATTTTCAATCATGTTCTGGTTGATGCATCACTAAAAACTGTATTTAGTGAGCCTCGGATAGGGGAATGACCCCTAACTTACCTCTTAGATACACAAATGCATCCTTAGGTAATGGTTTGGTAAAAATGTCTGCAATCTGTTCTTTTGTATGAATATATTCTAATCTGATTTCCTTGTCCTGTACCAATTCTCTAACAAAGTGATATTTAATAGCAATGTGCTTGGTTTTGGAATGCATCACTGGATTCTTCGAAATGTTTATTGCACTGGTATTGTCACAAAATATAACAACTGGTTCTTTGATTTCAACCTTCATACCTTCTAATAGCTGTTTAAACCAAACAATATTTGAACAGTTTACTGCAGCAGCAACATATTCTGCTTCAGCTGTGGATTGAGATGTGCAATTCTGCTTTTTACTAGTCCAGGATACCAGTCTTTTTCCAAGAAAAAATGCTCCACCACTTGTGCTTTTTCTGTCATCAATGTTTCCTGCCCAATCAGCATCAGTAAACACTTTTAAGTCTAGATTGCCTCCAAATTTATACCACAAACCATATTCTTCAATTCCTCTTAAGTATCTTAAGATTCTTTTGATTGCCATCATGTGATTTTCCTTAGGTTTTGCTGAGAATCTAGCTACTATACCAACTGCTAAGGCAATATCAGGTCTTGTATGTACTACATACTGCAATTTTCCAATCATGGATCGGTATAGGGTCTGATCAACTTCTTTTGAATCATCATTTTTGGTAAGTTTCAGTCCAGTACACATGGGTGTACCAACTGGTTTTGAATCTTCCATACCAAACTTCTTAAGTATTTCCTTAATGTATTTAGATTGAGTAATGTATATACCATTCTTGCTTTGCTGAATTTGAAGACCAACAAAGAATTTTATTAAACCAAACATAGACATTTCAAATTCTCTGTTCATTTGCTCTGAAAATTCTTTGCACTGATCCTCATTCCCTGTAAATATAGTATCATCCACAAATATTTCTGCCAATACAATTTTGTCATCTGGTCCTTCTTTAATATACAGATTGCTGTTATCATTAGCTCTTTTGAAATTAATCTGAATCAAATAGTTATGGAGTCTTTCATACCATGCTCTAGGAGCTTGTTTTAAGCCATACAATACTTTGTGTAACCTGCAGACCATGTTCCTTTTATCTGGATCAACAAAACCTTCAAGTTGTTCAATGTAGACTTCTTCATCAAGAATTCCATTGAGAAATGCAGATTTTATAGCCATCTGATATACCTTAAATCCTTTGTGTGCTGCATAAGCAAGTAGAGTTCTTACACCTAATCTTGCAACAGGAGCAAAAGTTTCTCCATAATCTATACCTTCTTCTTGAGAATAACCTTTACATACCAATCTAGCTTTGTTTCTAGATACTTGACCATCTTCATTTAGCTTATTCCTGAATACCCATTTTGTTCCAATTACATTTTTATCTTTAGGTCTAGGTACAAGAGTCCAAGTTTTGTTCTTTTGTATTTGTTCTAATTCTTCATTCATTGCTTCAATCCAACTTTCATTTTCCAATGCATCTTTGATATTTCTAGGTTCAAAATCAGTAAGCAGACATGTACCTTTTAGCTTGCTTCTTGTCATAGTACCATCTGATTTGTTTCCAATGATTTGATCTGGTGTATGATGTCTTCTGACATATTTTGCTAGTATAGGTTCCTTGCCTCTTGAATGATTCATGCTGTTGTCTTCTAGGATCTCTTCTTCAGGTTGCTCAGGGTCGGTAGATATTTGCTCAGTAACTTCAGGCTGAGACTCGGTCTGAATTTCTTCCTGTGATTCAGTTTGAACTTCTTCCTGTGACTCAGTTTGAACTTCTTCCTGTGACTCGGTTTGAACTTCTTCCTATGACTCGGTAACTGTGCTTGGCTTGATAGATATAGTTTTCTTACTGATAGTTGTGTCTGCCAATGTTTCAGGTTCAATGTAAACGAATCTTCTGTAGTTCTCAGGTTCCCTTTTGCTTTCTTCCTCAGTCTTTTCTGCAAACTCATCAAAATTTACATGTATACTTTCTATGACTTTGTGAGTAGATAAGTTCAGACATTTGTATGCCTTGCTTTTGCTAGAATATCCTAGGAATATTCCTTCATCACTTTTCACATCAAATTTATTTCTTCTGGATTCTTTTAAGATATAACACTTGCTACCAAATATTTTCATGTAACTTACATTAGGTTTATAGCCATACCATAATTCATAAGGAGTTTTGAATGTGTCTTTCTTCAATTGTACTCGGTTCAAGGTATGAACTGCAGTGCTGATAGCTTCCTTCCAGTACTTTATAGCGATGTTCTTTTCTATCATTAGAGTCCTTGCACAATCCATAATAGATCTATTTCTTCTTTCTGCTATTCCATTCTGCTCAGGAGTTCTAGGAGCTGATACCTGTCTTTTGATTCCTCTTTCAATGCAAAAGTTGTTAAAATCATGGGAGATGAATTCACCACCTCTGTCTGATATTAAGCATTTCAATCTTTTCCCTGTTTCCTTTTCTACTCTTGCTAAGTACCATTTGAACTTTTCAAATGCTTCTAATTTTTCTCTTAAATACATAACAGTCATCGTTCTAGAATAATCATCAACGAAAAGAATAAAGAATTTATCTCCAGTATAGCTTTGTATTCCAATAGGTCCACATAAACCAGTATGCACAATTTCCAAAATTTCTTTAGACTGATAGTTCTTACTCTTGAAACTAGTTTTACTCATTTTGCCAATCTGACAATTCTTACATAGACCAGTGTCAGGTTTCTTCAAAGTAGGAATGCCTCTAACCTTCTTGAATTTGCTTATTTTTATCATGTTATCAAAATTTACATGACATAACCTTTTGTGCCATAGTCAACTTTCTTCTATTTGAGCAATAAAGCATGAATATTCACTGAGATCAAGATAAAATAAGTTACCTTTTGTTTGTTTGCCTGATCCAATGAGTCTTCCTTTTCCATCCAGCAGTCTTGCTTGACCATTCATGAATTCAACCTTGAAACCAGTGTTGATTAGCTGTGCTACACTTAGAAGATTATGTTTTAGTCCTTCAACCCAATAAGCATTATCACATATGAGTTCTTTGGTTAATGAGATTCTTCCTTTTCCTTTTATACAACAAGGTTCATTGTTTCCAAATCTTACATTACCACTATCACAGTCTTCTAGATATTCAAATTTTGTCTTGTCACCAGTCATGTGGTGTGAACATCCGCTGTCTATTATCCATATATCATCTTTGCTTATATGAGAAATAAGTGCCATCTTATCTTCATCATCATCAGATTCATCTTTTATAACAATAAAGACAATTTCTTCTTCACTATCATCAGAATCTTTAGCCATAAAACATGATTTCTTACCTTTATCCTTGTATGTTTTGAAATTCTTTTTGCCATAGTACTTGTGACTTCTCTTCTCTTCTTTGACTTGCTTGTTTGGGCACCTAGCTGCAATATGTCCAATTTCTTCACATGAAAAATAGATTAAAGGAGTTTTACCTTTATACTTACCTTTCCCTCTAGAGTACTTCTTTGCAAGTAATGCTTCTACAATTTCGAGATCACTATCAGAACTTTCTTCTGATTCTTCTTCACTTTCTGACTGAACTTCTTTAATTTTCTTGTTCTTCTTTAGTGAAACCTTGGCCTCAAATGCTGATTCAATATTTTTGGAACTAGGAACATAGTTGTCATAGTTGTCTAATTCAAAAGCTGTCAATCTTCCAACTAAAGCATCCAAAGTTATATTGTGGTTTGTTTCACATCTTCTTTCTTGAATAGCTGATACTCTTATTGCATAGATAGGGAGTAATGTTCTGAGTACCTTACTTATAACAGTCTCATCTGAGATTGTTCCTCCAGAAGCTCTAATTGCACTTACACTTGCTTTGATTCTTTCAACATATTTTGCAATGTTTTCATCTTCCTTCATATTCATCTTGTCAAACTGTCCTCTTCGGCTTTTTGCTTTGGCTCTTTTCACATTTGCATCACCACCATATATTTTCTTCAGTGCCATCCACATTTCATATGCAGTAGTACAGTCTTTAATATCATCAAATTCTTCATAGCTGAGAGCAGATGCAATGTCTATCATCATGGTGTTGTGAGTCTTTTTATCTGCAATGTCTTCAACAGTTAATGCACCATTAGGAATTGTGTATTCTTCATCAATGTATTTGCATCCTGAGTCACCAATGGAAGCCAGATGAAGTCGCATGAGACCTTGCCATGCAGAAAAGTTATCTCTGTTGAGCTTTTGAATTTCCCTCTTGTAAGACATCCTGATCTTTAGCTTAGGTCCTTGAAACCCTTCCTGCAAGCACCAAAAGCTCTGATACCAATTGATGGAATATGGATGAAGTGACTGAGAGGGGGGGGGTGAATCAGTCAACCATAAAAAACACTTCTCTTTTAATTCTTTGCAGATCCCTTAGGATATCTTAACAATGTTATCTGTTTTAGCACTCGGTAAATAGATTGCAGTAACTTATTATCTTTATATATTCATCAGCACATGTATATGATTGAGAAAGCAATTAAGAACATAAGAAACACAAGATTTAACGTGGAAACCCAATATGGAAAAAACCACCAATGTATCTAGATACTGATTTTCGAAGTGATGCCCGGTTAGAAGCCAACCCGGTAAAAGGTTACAAAACACACTGTTAGGTGTGACCTTGTTAGAGGATTTAAAACACCCTGCTAGGAGTGGCCTGGTAAGAGGTCTTGAAAACAATTCAATGGAATTGTCACCTTGTTAGAGGATTTACATTATGGTTGTTAAACCAACTCGGTTAAGAGATTTAGAATTCACTGTTACAATGATAAGAAGGTAACAATGAAAAATGACCTGTATAATAATGCAACTGTCTTGCTGATTACAGATCTCTGTTCTGCATAAGTCTGATCCTTTCTGATCGAATAAATCTCTGCTGCACCTCAAGGATATCTGAACATCCTTCACAAATTCGCATACACCTTTCCTGCTTTTCTTCTGTAAATCTTCTGCTGTATATTTTTATTTTTCACATTTGACCTTTTATTTATATGATTTTAGATTTGTCAAATCGACATTATTTAGTATAACAGTCGGCTGAATTAAGCAAACTCTTTTTGCAAAAAATCCTTCAAGGGCCGACAGTGCTCGGTGACCATAACTTTCTATAATCTTTCAGAGACCGAGGGAACTCGGTAAACACCGACAATCCTTTTCCTTCGATAACCGACTGAACTCGTTAAACACTATCTTTTCTTCCATGACCGACTGAACTCGGTAAACACTAACTTTTCTTCCATGACCGACTGAACTCGGTAAACACTAACTTTTCTTCGATGACCGACTGAACTCGGTAAATGCTGAATTTCCTTTGGTAACCGAGTGAACTCGGTAGACACTGATTTTCTTTGATAACCGAGTGGACTCGATAAGCACTAATATTCCTGTCTGGCAGACCGACTGAGCTCGGTAGAAACTGATTGCTGCGGACTATGACATTGTGTGACATCAAAGACAATACATAATTGAGTAGCAATTTCCTTCAGACAATTGTTTCTAACATAAATGTATGAGTATCATTTTTGAAATTAATACATATGAGAAGACTCTTTTTCAAATAGTGTTTTATGTGTTATTTGCTTATACTTCAAATTTCAATATAGTTACACAGTAACATATTACGTGAATCATGAACAATAGTAAATCCATTCAATATGTAAAACTTGACAGTCTTTCTCTTAAATTGAAAAATATGTAAATTGTAATTATTAGTATGAGTCAAGATTCAAGATTAACCACTCCCAACTCCAAAGTTACGCCTGGTTGTTTTGTAACTTCTCAATAGTTAAATTGTTATGATGGTGATGGGTTCTGAAGTTACACCTAGCTGTTTTGTAACTTCTCCACGGTTAAATTGTTCTGATGGTGATGGGTTGTGATGTTACGCTTGTTTGTTTCATAACTTCTCAATGGTTAAATTGTTATGATGGTAATGGGTTCCAAAGTTACACCTGTCTGTTTCGTAACTTCTCAACGGTTAAATTGTTATGATGGTAATGGGTTTTGAAGTTACGCCTGGCTATTTCGTAAATTCTCAATGATTAAATTGTTATGATGGTGATGGGTTCTGAAGTCTCGACTAATGACATGTGTAACTTTGGGAGGTGTTGAAAAGTTAGAGTAAGTCTCATGCCACGTGGAAAGTACTGAAGAATGGAATGTTTGCAAAGCTTTGCTAGGGTTTCTTGGCCATTTGTGATGGTGGTTATGAAGTAAAAGTGTCAAGACTCAAGAATAACATCTGAAGTCATGCTAGGATGTGTCGTAACATCTCAAGGTTTCTTTGAACCCTGGTCAGTTTAACAATCCCAAAGTTTTGAAAAGGTGTTGCATGACTTCACAAGTCTCAAAGTTTTAGGATTTCAAATTCAAAGGGCTAAGGCCCCTGATTTGTAGGTAGAAAAATTGAGATAGAGACCTAGGTTTAGATGTACCATTAGCGTAAATTCACCATGCCAATTATTTTCTCTCGGATTGCCACCAAATCTATGCTAGAAGTGATAGTTGACACTTTTCTAAAAAAGATAATTACTAATTTTGTTCGTGTGCACTTGATGAGGTTTTAATTTTTAATAGAGTAGGTGGCCTAGTGGCTGGTTGTGAGTTTCTTATTACTTATTAAAGATAGTTCACAGAGCATCCATAATTTTTAGAGTCGAAGAGCAACAAAGAGTTGAAAACTTTAAATGCAAAAAAGGAGCTTAGAGTTTAGTATACATAAAGAATGGCATAACAAGGATCTTGATGTTGTTGTAGTACCAGCAAAGACTATGCATTCAAGAACAAAGAGGCCAAACATATGTGCTGAAGGATGGATGAAACTGTTACATGGATCCTCAAATTTGCAATCAGCTAACACTTATGAATGGAGGACCCTTATGCATTCTGCAGGGATGTTGTCTGCCCAAATGCAACTTGGTATGAGCTCTTCATGTATTTCTATAACAATAGATTGAGAGGCCCTCCTATTTTAAACCCATGGGATGGGAACTTGGGAAAGTTATAGTACCTGAGGTATTTTTGGATATAGACTTGATGAAAGCGCTAATTGAAGCATACAATCCAGTGACACAAGCTTTCCACAAACATGACAAGTCTATACTCTGCATGTTAGACAAAGCAACTTTTATTCAAGCTTTTGACCTTCAGGGACCTATGAGCGTGGATATTGACCTAGCAAAAGAGGAGGCCCTATTTAATAGATAGAAAATTTACTACACTAGAAGGGTTATGAGGAATAATATTCCTAGAGAAAAGAAAGAGGCAAGATTGTTGCCGAAGAAGGTTGCAAATTCATTTGATATTGAGCTTTTCTTTCCCTATTTCCAGAATACCATCTACAGTCTACACAAAGTTATTGGAATAGATGGAGGTTTGACAGTGAGTCCTAACATTTATGTCATGGTTAAAGATGTTCAAGACCTGTACACCAACAAGGAGTTTGATTTTGTAGGGCACATAATCAATTTAATGCACACTAAGTTGATGAATGCAAAGACTGATTTGAAAATCTTCAAGTTCAATCACTACTCCATGCTGATGCACCTAATCCTTTATTGTAATATTGGCTACATCAACCCAAATTTCATCAATGAGACCGAGAATGCAAGAGGAACTATTCCACTTCAGCTTTGGACCAGGTTATGGGATAGAAGTTACCATTTCTCTAATTCCATTGCTTTTTATAGTGATTTTATGGATCCAATAATGAACATGTTAGGTATTGTGAGGGATAGATTTCCTTTAATTGTTAGAAAATCGCTTAGATCCTTTGCATTTCAAATTGACAATAAAATTAAGCACAATTGGAGTGATATGTTTATTTTTAAGAATTTTTTTGTTATGAGAGTGTATGCTTTCCCTCAACCTCCACACATACTACCAAAATTTCTCCCAGAAAGATTGGCAATAATAGAATTCATGTGGTAGCTTATCATGATGGATAGAGAACACTTAGGCCCTAAAAGACATTAAGGAACCTTTCTGGCAAGGAGGTTCCAAATAGGGGATTTCTCTATATGTAAAGATGTTGTGGAGAAAATCCATGAATTCCTAAGACAATTCAAATTGCCCTATGGTAATCCAAGGATGTATGACCCTGAAGACTTCATTAGAGAAGCATTGAGAGAACTGAGGAATCACAATCTAGCTCAAAATGAGCCTATGCGAGATGAGGATGTTATTAGAAATGTGCTCAATGTACATATCTATGACGAGAGAAGCCTTAAATAGAAAAATATTGTAAGGGTAGAGGAAGAATTGAAAAAGGAAGACCCTACCTTCCTCGGTTTCTTTCCTGATCTCAAATACATGTCGAGAATTAACATGTGTATAGATAATTACAAAGATATTATGTCTAAATTGTCAGACATCCCTAAGGAGGAGGAGGATAGAACAAACCTTGAGGAAGTTGAACCTGATGTGGTGTTTATAGCAAAAACTGAACAATTTGAGCCATCCACATCTGAGAAGGGGCCATCAAAGAAACAAAAAGTTGATAAATGTACCAGCAAAGGCAAGGCAAAATGCACTACACATCCTGCCAGGTAATAGCCATTACTTTACTGACTTAAGACAATAATTCTTCACATCACAGGAAAATGAGGGAGAAAAGGCCCTAGATGAGTTAGAATTGGTTGCAGCTAGATTGGATGATAGGGTCATCCAAGCTAAAAAGTTTATAGATGATGATGAATTCATCAAGTCCGATGAGTTTAAAATTTTTCTCTTTAGAGTTAAGAAGAATTAATTAACATTGTCTTTGAAACTAGGGGAATCTCAAGAAAAGATTGTTGAAATGATTGAAAAATTACAGGCCTATGATCCCAACAGTGAAACATTAACTATGGAGGAGGAAAGAGATCTTGTGAAGAGAAGTGGCATGTTCCTGATCCCTAGATGGGACTTGTAGTCCTCATTCTTAATTGACCAAATCAAGAGGTAAGATAAAGTTGTAGCTTATGAAGCTTTTGGCCCTGATGGACTAAAAAGGGGTTCTAGATTCAATGTGGACACTAAGACACTAGTAGTATGGTGTGTGGCCCTAGAATCTAATAAGCCCAGATTGGTTGACATCTAAGACACAACACAGGGTAGCCAATTAATATGGAAGTTGCAGGACACTACAGGATCAGAGATAGAAAATCTCCTACATCATGCATCCTACATGAATAAAGCAGTGGTTGAGGACTTAGAGAATAGGCTAGCCAAGACATTCAGAGATTATGTGTCAACTAGAAAAAAAGTTTGAAGAGGAATTGAAGAAGAATTTTCTCCTAGATAAGACTGTGAAGGAGCTAAAAGATGAAATAAATAGTCAAAAAAATTAGTCCAGGGCATTTACAGAGGTCTTTGATGCTGGGGTCCAAACTGAGTATGAGAGGAGCTTAGATCCAGAACTTGCAACAAAAAAGGTAATAATGGACGTTGATCAGCCTACTCATACTGGAATTGCTGGAAAGGAGACTTTGAAGAAGGTGCTATTGCACAGAGTAAATATTTTAAAAGGGAATTCTCAAATAATTCATAGTACTTTCATTTATTTGCAGGGGGTAGAATATCAATGTTCTAATGCCTTGTCTGTACTAGCCCCATTATTTAATACTTGGGGCCCACACTTGCAATTCTTTGATAGGTTAATTTTACTAATGGGAAAAAAGTTGGAGTTACCTGACAAAATAATTGATGTTAAGGATATGGTGTTATTAGTAAAGGATTTGTATGCATTTCTCATTGCCAAGTTACAAAACATTCAAGCAAAGCTAAAGGTTTTTGTTGAAGAGTCTGAAGGATATATCCCTACTATTGTGGACAAAGAGGGACACTTGAAGGATTGGCAGGAGTGGGTTGATTCTTTCAACCAAATATTGGATGTTAGCATGGTGGCTTCTTATTTTGCTGGTGATGCTAATATTTCAACTTTTTATGAAGTTGTGGATGAATTGTACAAGTCGGAGATTGAAATGAATAAGTTTTTTGTTGAATCTTGAGCCATAATGGATGCCAAGTGGAAAAAATACCTTGAAGAGTTGGATACAGTTAGAGTGACAACTTGGCCATCAAAGAGGGAAATTGTGGTATGGGAAAACATTAGAGAGATTCAAGCCTTGCCACATTGACATGGATGATGGAAGTAGTTGAGATAGTTCTTGTATTTGATGAAGAGCCAATAGAGGGAGGTTAGTTAATTCAAATACAGTATCTTATCTTTGTGGTTCACCTGCTTTGGATACACCTTTGGTGAAAACCAAGACTAATTCTGAAGAATTTAAACTACTAGTTGTCGCTCTTATAACCATTTCCAAACTTGTTTGCCAATGTTAGTTGTTATTTTCTGATAGAAGTCTCTGGTACTATGATCATTGATCATTGATGTATAAATTTCAAGGAAGTTAATACAAGGATATTTTGTAATTTTTTGATAGAAGTCTCTGGTACTATGAAATGTCATATTATTATATTAATATTTTCTTTTAGGAAAGTAGGAATTAAGTAAATGCTTTTGATTCAAGGAATTAAGGAATTAACTTTAAGTAAATGCTTAGTATTAGGAATTTAGGAAATTAGGAATGACTAATGAGTATGAAAAATTGACAAATTCTAGGAAATTAGGAAGCTTTCACCACCAGCAATGTTCTAAAGTAACGTCAGGCTGTTTTGTAACTTCTCAACAGTTAAGTGGTTAGGATGGTGATGGGTTTCAAACTTTCAAGGGACTCCCAACTAACGGCGTGCATAACTTCAGAATTAAAGTGATAGTTAGTTAAAAGTGATAGTGTGTAATGGTGTTGAAAGTGACAGTTAGTTACATGCCACATGGAAAGCACAGAGGAATGGACTATGACATGCATCAACAGTCAGATTAATATTTGTCACTTTGTCAGGAACAATTCTGAACCTATGATAGTAATGTTCAAGTGGCTTGCGGAGCTTCACAAGGGTTTCTTGGCTGTTAATGTTGGCAGTTACAAAGTTGCAATGAAGCATTTGGCGGATAGGCGTAACTTCGGAAAGGTTAATAAATTACAAGATTAAACAGTTCAAGGGTTACAAAAGGCTTTGTGTGGGACTTCACAAGGTTATATGAGAGCGGATATGTTAAGAAGACCATCACAATAACTTTGAAAGGGTTCCAAAGGCCTCTAATTTGCATGTAGCGAAGTTGAGACAGGGTTAGATGAACTATTTGCGTAACTTTAGAACTAGGCCAGCTTAAGTTTTGAATCTTGATTCTTGAAAATAACATGGCAGCATGAGGCATTGAGGGCCCCAAGGTGTTTACACTCTATAGTTACATTTTATAGTGAGGAAAAAGGACGTTATATGATTATACTTCAAATTTGATGAACATTATACATTAATATTATACTTCAAAATTCAAATTACAAAAACCATGAACAATACTTATTACTTGTAATATGAGTCAAATTGTCAATATTCAAGTCCAACAAGTACAGTAATAAGTATACAGTGTATAAATACCTATTAACCGAATTAGAATACTAAATCACTTCACTGACTCAGTGAGCAGTTTGTTGCTTCTATATCCCACATAGAATCCAGCTTCTGAAATTGACTAGTAGACAGAGGTTCCTCTTCATTCTAACTCTGAGTTGGGTATTCAAAATCAAAAAAATTCTTCATCTCCATTCTAAGTATGGGACCAAGATCCATTGTTTATCTTAGAACTAGCAGTAGCACCACCAAGTTTTGAAGTGTTCAAAATCCCTTGTCTTTTATGCATGGAATTCCAAATTGCCAATGCCCTATCATAAGGAAAGTCTCTAACATTGTACTGAGTTACAAACAACCTCAAGCAAGTTTCCAAATTTCTATTTAGTTTGTTTCTGATCTTTGATTTCAAAAAACCTAGTGCACTAAAAACTCTTTCATCTTCCACCGACCCCAATATCATTATTTGACATAAATCAGCAAGTTTGAAATATTCTGATATTGAATCACACAATACTTCACTTTTCTCTATACTTTTCCAAAGCCTGGTTATTGACCAGGTTTAAATAGATTCTCCAAGTTTTTCAACTGCAATTTCATACATGATGCAAATTGTCTACATTGTTTTTTAAGATTAGCTTAATCTAAAATTCCTTCAATTGGTTGTCCATTGCAATCTACATGTTTTGAAAACTCTCTGATCAATTCATCAATTTTTTTAATGAAAGATATGTGCACTTCAGTTTGTTTATCTCTAACATTTTTCCAAAAATGAGGAAACACACAACCCATGGCTTCAAGAATTTCTTCTTGAGGGAATCTTTCATGAATCTCACTTGGAAGTTGGTAGGAAATTGACTTTAAATTATCACTAACAGATTTAACAATCCTATCAAAATCAGCCCTTTTAACTAGAAGTAGTCTGCCTCGCTTTCCCGTCTTAGATTGGTGCATTGGTATTTCATATCCTTTCACAAACACACATAAATAATTTTTTGCATTAAATTGTAAAAAATTCTCAACATGATTCAAATCTATAATTGTATGCCACTTGAAAAAAATTGGGCTTTGAATTGTTGTCATATTTGAGTACAGAGAATCCAGGGCAATGCATGTCATTCTACGTAAACTTCTATACTCATGGATATACATAGTTTTGTCTTGGGCTTTCTTAACAAGCTTGTTCATTAAATCCAGCATGGGGAGAAGAATGGCTAAAGTTAACAGAGTCTCTATATCACTTAACTTATGTAACAAATCAGGAGCTTTGTCTACTGTGAGACGTTTCTCATATATTGGTCTGATCAAGAATTGATATTCTATTAGAACTCTTTCTACTGGTCCATGTAAAGAGATCCATCTAGTCTCAACATCTTTGAGAATCTTGTTTCCTAGTGTTACTCCCTCTGAAAAAATCTTAAATTCTACAAAATGTTTAGGAATTCTGCAGAAGTAAGAGTATAGCTCATGAACTAGATCTTCAACTTTTGACATTGTAGGAAAATCACTTACAATTTTATATGCTAAATTCATTCGATGGGCCATGCAATGTATGCCAAGCATGTAAGGTGCAATACTAGTTTGTAATCTTGCACAAAGACCATTCCTTTGGCCTTGCATTATTGTAGCTCCATTAGCTCCAACACATGCTAACTTCTTTCCAATTGTCAAATCATCCATACTAGCAACTTCATTCAAAGCATTCTTCACTTCAAAATATAAGTTTTCTGCTATTGAATTACCCCTCATTTTACAAACACAGAGTAGATGAGCTTGGTGGACATGTTCTTTGACTGTATACACATGCATATAGACCCAAGCAGTGTTATCTACTGCACTAACTTCATCTATGGATAATGAAACAAATCTAGACTGTTTTACTTTCTCTTGTAAATTTTGCTTTTCCACCTCAAAAAGATAGTTTGTCATTTCCCATCCAACATTTATTGACCAATGTGACATGGGATAGTGAGGAACTCTCAAAAAGGATAATAAATTACCATATTTTGAGAAGTCTCTCATAGGATGTCCTCTAGGAAAAATATGAAAAATAACACTCATTTGAATGGTCTTTGTCAGGTTTTCTTCATTGGCGCACAACATGTTTAAACCCATCCTTGATTAGATTTTCAGTACTAGGAATTACTGTCATTCTCTTGGTATCCTCTTCATATTCTATGGCATACTTAACATGAAGACATTCTTCCTTTGATTTCCATCTCACTACCAATATTTCTTGTCTGTCTATGATTTTTTTTTCATAAACCTTAACAATATGCTTTTCTATAGTGTCAAGCTTTAGCTGCAACTTCTTCTCTCTTTTATTTTTCCAGGTACTAATCTTACACCTGCATTATGTTGATTGTTCATCATCGTTTAGGACTGGTTCAATGAACCATTACATTGCTACCCAATCAACCTTAAAATTTCTTGTCATTTCCCATGCCTGCCTCATTTTTACTTCCCTTTTTCTTTTCTTCCTACCAACATCATTATTATCATCATTGCTAGCATTTTCATCCAACTAGTTTTTCATATCCCTTATAACATCTTATGTCATTCCACCATTGTTATCCTCATTTGATGCATTTTGATTTTCATTTAACTCAATGACAACCCCAGCTTGTGCTAGTGGTACTGGTGAACTATTGTGAATGGCTTTTTCACTTGCAATTGTAGAAGTTGATGGAGCATAAACATCGCCAACTCCAAAGAAAGCCTTTATGGTAGTATTTTTAAGTTTTGTGCATTTTGATGGCCTCCCAAACCCTTCACTACCCTAAGGAGTCTTACTCTTTCATTCACTTCCCTGAGGAGTCGTACCCTTGTCTAGTTTTCCAATCCCTGCACTGCCCTGAGCACAATGAGAAGTCTGAGTCTCAAGTTCAACCTCCCCTGACATCTCAATCCCTTCACTAGTCTGAGGATACTCAGGATAGTCACCCTTGTCCAACATCTTGACCTCTTACTAGTCACTAGGAAATTAATATCAATACTATGAAATGTGAACAAATAATTGCTTACCTTGGTCTTGCTTCCTCTGAATTCCGATTCTCTGAAATGTTGAATCCTATGTTTACTGTTGCAAGATTCTTATTTCTAAAACTAAATGAATAACAAATCTGATTTGAATTTATATCAATCCATGATTCCAATTTCCATATTTTTTTAATTCCCACACATTTGGCAAAAATGTGTCAGCCTATTCAATGTTGAATGTAGGAATTAACAAATGGGTGGTAAAATTAGGTTGTCATTAATATAACAAATAATAAACGGTTGGCCAAATAGGTCATCATCAATATAACAAATAATAAATGGTTGGCGAAATAGGTCGTTGTCAATATGACAATATAGACCATTTGGTTATATTTAGATTTTATATTCAATTCATAATTAATAACCCTTGGGGAATATACTAGTCAACCTTGTCAAACGGAAAATCTTAATGGTGATTCAAATTAATATTTACCCCTTACCGTGTTAAAATTGGGCGATTTGGGCTATTGTGTACCATGCACAATTCACCAATTCTGGTAAAACAATTTCCCATAATTCACCACTAAAAATTACCTTGATCTTGGTGCACTTACCCATAAATCAAAAGTCTTTCATATGATGACCATTGATTCAAATTATCTCTTGAAATAAAATGATCAAACAAGTAAATTTACATTAAAATGAACAACAAATCCATCATTCTATTCTTGAGATTGTACGTGTATTTTAAGCAAAAGATAGTTAGATGAGAAAAATATTTTATTCATAGTTATAAGATTGTCATTAATTTATTTTTTGTGAGAGAGTAAAATTTCTAGCAATGGTGACTAGGGATTTAGGATTGGTGATATAATTGAGAATCAATTCTATCTATATGCATTTAGTAGAAAAGAATGAATAATATATTCTTTCTTTAAATATCTAAAGTTCTTACTATCTAAAAATTCAAGTTTTCTTTAATTGACCCAATTGCACAACTATGTGGCTTTATAAAAAGAGCTAAGCATGCCTAGGGTATGAGAAAATCTATTTTTATAATAGAGGATAGAGTTAAATAAATTAGAGATATCATTATCCTATAATCCCTTGGGAATTATTTAAATTTGTTTTTCATAATCATGTGTAATGTTCCCTCTTTGAAACTGGATTTAGCAATGAATGGTAATAAACTATTAAGATATAAAAATCCAATAATTTAATATAATTTAATTAAGTTTAATGAGTGATCAAAACACATGAAATGAAAAGATCTGACTCCCTAAAGAATAAGATATAAAAGGGAGATCATTTGTTTGGGAGGAGATATACAAGGAAGGAAGGAAGAATGGAGCATATGAATTGCTTAAGCAAGGATTGCTAGAAATGAATGGTTAGAAAAGAAGGAAGTGACTATTTCAAAAGGGAAAAATTATGATAGGTTATACTCTTTCAAATAGAAGTAACTGTGAAAGTTTGTGGCTCTTTCAAAGAGTATGATAAAGAGATATATGAATTCTCCCTCACATTGGAAGATATAAAGGGAAGAAGGTCTCATTGGAACTTGGAAAATGCAAGAAAGTTCAATTTAGAAACCAATTTATTATTCTCAAATATTAGCAATGGAGGGTGGTGACTCAAGTCTTATGAAGGGTGGCAGCCCTTTCATCAACAAGTATAGAGAAGAAATCATCCTAAGCATTCACAGGTCACTTATCAATCATCACGCACGAATACATAAAAGCAACACCCACTCAATCATCACTTATTTTTTTATGAAGATTTGATCAATCATCATTCACCAATATATCAAATCATTGAATCAAATGAAATCAATTAATAATCCTTTAGGAATAAAGGAATTAAGTAAATAAACCAACAACCAATTCTTCCTTGAATTCAATCAGTCTAATATTAATCATTCGAACACCATTCAAACATCCCTTATTCAAATATCAACTATTTCTTAGGTTATTAAGTTAATTTTAGACACTTAAATAAGTAATATATAAAGAAGGCAATAAACACAAGTGTGTGAAAGAGAGATAAATCATTCAATTTTTAATAGAGAAAAATAATTATAAATTGAACACGTTATTACACTGAGAGACGTACCTATACAATGGGAGCACAAATGGCAATACCAGCACAAGAATATGCCAAAAAAATTCTTTGTCAATAAAATCACTAGATTAAATAAATAAGTTACAAAACTATTAATAGTTGGTCAAAATAATAGGAAGACAAATGACAAGGTCAAAATAATGGGGCCCAAAAAAATAGGGGTGCCACATAGATAAATAATAAATTTAAAAATTAAAAAAAAAATATTAAATTTAGAATTTAGAGAGGTAAAGGGATTAGAAAAGACACCTTTTGGGGAATATGAAGAGACGCTCTCAGATTATAAAAGAGTGTCTCCTCATTTTATTTGTTGTTTTGTTTCATTTCTTGTTTTGTAGAGTACGAAGAGGTGGAGATTTTTGGAGGAGCCAAGAGTAGATTGAATTTTGGAGCAAGTATTTTGCAAGTGAGATTGTTGTTTTGTATTTTAGTTTTTCATATATTTAGTTTCAATTGATTAGAATGTTTTATTTATATTTGCATTTAAAATAGTTTGATTTACATTTGCATGTTTCATTGTGATTTGCAAGTTTGATTTACATTTGAATGTTTCATTTACATTTGCATGTTTGATTTAAATTTGCATGTTTGATTAAAATTTGCATTTTAAATAGTTTGTAGTTTATATTTAGATTTGCATTTTAAATAAGTTTTGTTTTATATTTAGTTTTGCATTTCAAATAGTTCTCAAATAGTTTTCAATTTTACATTACTTTAATTTGTTTAGTTTCTTAAATGTTTCATTTAACAATGTAAAAAAATTAGAATTATTGTTAACATTTTACATTAACTATCTATTTCATTTTAATGTTTTGAAAATTAAAAATATATTTCAAATGTTAATGTTTATGTAGTAATGTTTGAAACGTGGAAGGCAATGTCACCATATTTCAAACATTACGATGTGGATGGCAATGTCACCATATCAATGAAATTTGTACTCAATTAATCTTATAAAAAAATTTAAATTAGATTAACCATACATTAGTTTAATTTATTTTGTTTCTTAAATGTTACTTTTTTAAAAATATTCTCTTTTGCATTAATATTTTAATAGTTTGTATTTTTACATCATTAGCATAAATTAATTTTATCGTTAATGTAGATGACAATGTCGTCATGTTAATGAAATTTTAATTTTATTAATCTTAATAGTTTTTTAAATTTAGATCAAGCATAGATTAGTTTTCTTAATTGTTTAAATATTTGAATTATTGGTAACATTTAACATTACGAATATATTTTATTTTAATATTTTAAAATTAAAAATATATTCTAAATATTTATGTTTATGTAGTAATGTTTGGAACGTGGAAGACAATGTCGCTATATTTCAAACATTACAATGTGGATGACAATACCATCATCTTAATGAAATTTGTATTCAATTAATCTTAATACATTTTTAAAAACTTAGACTAAGCATACATTAGTTTAATTTTTTTTTCTTGAATGTTTCATTTTTAAAAAAAAAATTTATTTTGCATTAATATTTTAATAGTTTGTATTTTTTACATCATTAGCATAAATTAATTTTATCATTAATGCGGATGACAATGCCGCCATGTTAATAAAATTTGTATTCTATTAAGTTTAATAGTTTTTTTAAAAATTAGATTAAGCATACATTAGATTTCTTAATTGTTTAAATATTTGAATTATTGGTAACATTTAACATTAAGAATATATTTTATTTTAATATTTTTAAATTAAAAATATATTTCAAATATTTATGTTTATGTAGTAATGTTTGAAAAGTGGAAGGCAATACCGCCATATTTCAAACATTACAGTGTAAATGTTTTCTATTATTTTCATATTTTATAAATGTTTCCTTTAAGGATTCTATTATATCATTTTAATTAAAAAAAACTCAATAAATGTCTATTTTCGATTAAGGATTGTAAATTATATCTTTTTAATAAAAAAAATGAAATGTTTATTTGTGTTGTCATAATGCAAAAGGTATAACAAATGGATTTCAATATTGGGATGAAAGTAGACGTCTCTTATGATGAAGAGGGTTTTGAGGGAGCCTTGTTCCCTGTAATAGTACTAGGATATGTGAGTAATGTAGACAAAGCCAAGTTTGTCATTTGATATGATAATTTTATAACAGATGAATTGTCGTGAGAGCCTCTTATTGAGGAGATATTCTATGAACATATTAGACCCGCATCTCCAATAATTAGTTTGCCTCAATACATTTCACTCGACTTTATTGTAGATGTATTCGACAATGATTGTTGGTGGATAGAAGTTGTTGATAGATTTCAATCTCCTCTTACTCAAGAAAAATGGGTTTGAGGACAATGGATACTAAAAGAATGGTTTTGAATAGCTCATTGTTTCTTTTTGTATTGAGATCCAATACCTGTTAAAGGGGATCATGTATTTTTTTGGTATTATTGTTGTCTTTTGTATTGAGATCCACTAGCTCTTAAAGGGGCTCACCTATTTTTGTATTGTAAAACGGGAGATCATATATTGCCATGTTTCACAAAAAATGGTCTTTCAAACCATTTCTTTTTCACATGATGTATCCAATATTCTTATAAACAAAATATTTATTTGCAAGGTTGTTATAATATTTTGTGTTTCCATATTTCTGATAAATTTCTCACTTTAATTATTCTTCCAATATATTTTATTTGTTATAATTCTTGTTGTCCTTTTCCTCTTCATTATTAACATGCTTTTTAACATACTATAAAAGTATAATATTTTATAAATGAATTTTAATTTCAACCCAAATTTATACATAAATTTAAATTTCAGCCAAAATTTATCAATCCACTTGCAAAACAACTTGCTCCAATTTTTTGTTCTACTTGGTAATAATAATCTTTATTGCTAATATATTTTACATATTGTATCATCTTAAAATGGAAGCACTTCCATGTTAAGAATTTTTAGCCCTCCAAGTAGGTGTTTTGGGGTCATGTCAAGTGCCTTGAATGGGTCCTCAGCTTAGATCTGGCCTTTCCCCTGATTCTACCTCCTTTTCCACTTTCAGTCTACATTTTTTCTCGCATTCTAGACTGAGATCTTGAGATTTTTGACCTCAAGGTCAAGGATGACCTTGAGGTTCAAGGAAGACCTCATCCTTGACCTAGGTCAGGGTCGACCTCATCCTTCACCTAGGGTCCAAATTTCAAGGTCCCATGGTTTCCAGATGTCGAGTTTCAGAAAGAATTGTTTTCCAGCTTCTGAGTCGGCTGTTTTGGTCTTTGAAATAGTAAATTCTTGAATTGCATTTAATCTAGGTCCATTTCTAGGGGTTAAGGTTAATTGGGATTTAATTCTCCAATGTCGGCCTCTCTAGAATTTTGTGCCCTAGATCACTATAAAAAGAAGCCTTCCTCTCTCATTTCTCCATCTCATTTCATCTCATCTCTCATAATCTCTCAAGCTCTCAAGCAAGCATTTCATCAAGCATTTTCAAGGAAGCATTCAAGTCTTCTTTTTCATTCAAGTTCTCCATTGAAGATCAAGGATTCAAGCATTCAAGCCTTTGAAGGGATTTGGTTCAAGTATTCAAGATTCATCATTCAAAACCCTAGATCTAGCCATCATGGTGGTGTGATCTTCCTTCAAGATCCTTTGTTCATATTCAAGATCTATTCATTCTTCCCTCAAGATGGATTCCAAGCATACAATCGTGGAGGTTTTGATTTACATTTGTTAATATTGTGTCCAAGCTTTCATATCAACATACTTGTTTACATTTGAAATACAATTGCATATCTATTGAATATCATAGCTTCCTTGTTAGATCTACTTCTACTACTTGCTAGCATTCTCTATTTCAATTCCATTATTAAGGTTGATTCCAAACTGGGGTTTGACTAAGGAAAACCCCTCATCCAAACAACAAAACTATTTTTCTTGTAGGTACAGGTACAAGACCACAAATTAAAGTGCAAATCAGGATACTCTTTTCGCTGAACTTCTGGGATCCCCAAACATAATTTATGTCAGAGTAGTTGGGTCAAGGATGAACTTCAATGAGGTGTAGGATCATGCCCCAGGGTAAGACCTTGCCCCGCTATCTGGGTCAAAGATGACCTGGCTCAGAAAAGAAAAATATTTTTGGGTTTTGTAGATCTCGCAGTTTTAATTGAAGATTGCAAAAATAAATAGTTTATGAGACTATTTGACAGGGTTTTCAGTAGCTTCTTTTCAGAGGTAAGCACCTTTATTTCTTCATTTCAATATTAGTCTTCTACACTTACTTTCCAAATCATTATAATTTCGTGTATGTATAAAATATTGGTTTTGGGGTCTCTTTTATGTGCAAACCATTGTTCTAGGACCCCATCCATATTTTATATATTACATTTTGGTGAACCCGACATGCTTACCCCTTTCTTTTGTGGAATTAGATGCCCTATTACATTTTGGTGAACTTGTTTACGACAACTCTTTATTTTTGGTGATTAGATTTGCATTTTATGTTAGATCTTGCATGCTTATAAAAGTAGATTTATTTTATGCTCTTGCATTCATATTTCAAAAATATAAAAAAAATTGTAAAATTTCTTTAAAAATACAAAAATATTTACATTTTTCATGCTTTGTGTTCAACATGTATGATTTTTGTTTTGAATACTTTGATAAGGCTTTTATTGCAAAAGAGGATAGATCCCGTAATGAGGTACATGGAAGTGAGGATGAAATTTTTTTTAATGAGATCTCCATTGATCCTATTCCTATTTCACTCTCCTCCACAACTTCCTCAATAGACCTTGACAAAGATGAGTTAGGGATTGATGTTAATTCTTCTCCTAATATATGTCTTTTCTATGAGCCTACTTTAGAATAAAATTTACCTTCTTTCCCCTTTAGGGATCAAGCTTTAGTGAGTTTTGGCACTCCTACAATGTGCTTTATTGATAGGGATGATAATCCTCCTATTTGGGATGAACCTTTGGATTTAGATGTTGATTACTCTCTTCCTCATGAAACCATTGTGAATGAATCTACTTTTTGGGATGAACCCTTGGATAAAGACATTGATTTATCCCCTCCTCATGAAGAAGCTTTGATACAAGAGGGTGATTTATTAATGGATGACATATTTATACATGATGATAACTCTTTTTTTCAAACATATGTAGACATTTTAGTGAAATAAGATGATATTATAGATGCTTTACCTCCATTTGGGATTCCTTCTAGTGATGAGACATTAGCGGAGAATGATATGAATTCCCTTAATTCTGTCCCTCTTAGTGATGATCTTCTAGAGAATCAAGATCCTACTTCATCTCCTCCTAGGATTTCTTCTTTTCTTCCTTCTTGTGAATCTATTTGTAGTGTTGACACAACTAACCTGGTTTATCCAAAACCATTGTTGACAATCAAAGATTATCCTCACCTTCCTATCAAAGGTAAACCTATGGAGTCTTTAGATTATTTCAATGATCAAGATTCTATAGCTCACACATATCATACAAGGAATAATCCTCAACCTAATCCAGTGGTTTCTACTTCATTGCCACCTTCTCAACCTATTCTTCCTCCTCCACCCCATCTTCCTAGCAAGGAGTATGATTTGATAAACCAATTACAAAATACTCCTACCAAGATTTCTTTATGGGAGCTTCTTCAAACTTCACCTACCTATTATGAAGCCTTGTAAAAAGCTCTAGCAACTCTTCCCACTCCACCTCCTAATCAAGAGAACATCAATAAGTGACGCAGATCAGGGCTAAGAGGGTCTAATTAAGGACAGTCCAACCTTGCAACTTCAGAACAACACAACGGAATAACACAACACAACACAAAAAATGTTTAACTCAGATTTTTATTAACATGCCTAGCTATAAGGCCTTCCGAGTTAGGGCCAATTACAATCAAGAAGTAATTTTGCAAGATCAACAAGATCCAGTACAACTCTAGCTAGTTCAGTTCTAAAAATGATCAGCAACTGATGGAAACCCTAAGGCATATCTAAAATTGACCTCGTAAGCCTCCAAGCAATCTCCTTGTCTCCAAGTATGGAACCACTAGCTCTGCTATTACAAACTATCAGATAATAATCTGATCTACAAGATCTCATAGGATCTTTTCCACAACTTCACTTATCTTGTTCTCCCAAATCAGCTCTCAGATCTCCCCATCTGATGTCTCAACAACTACCCCAAACACCCCTTAAATATTAGTCATCAACCACAAGTCAACTGGATGAAGCAATTAACTCGTACAAACAAATATTAAATGCAATACAAGTCAGCTCACAAATAGCCTTACAAACATTTAATTCAACATGTCAGCCTCCAAATCCACATAGGAGAGTACCAAAAATACATGCACCAAGTCAGCCAAGCAAATCTTCAAGAACTTAGTCGATAAGACCATCTACCGAGCACCAGAGAAACAACCAAGCATCAGGCAAACAATCGACCAAGCCAACAACACCGACCAACACAGGTATTATCGAGCACCAGTTCCACCAAGCAATAGAGGTTTCACTGAGTTCCTTTAGCGACTGAGCTTTCTTCAATAATCGAGAACATCAGTTAAGGCTACAACTAAGTAACACCAGCCAAGTAACAAACCACCATGCATATTCACCAAGGACCAAGAATTCCCCTAGATCAGACACCCCAGATTCGAAAAGATATTCATATGTGACAAGAACATCTTCTGGGATTCAACACATAAACCCCAAACTGGTTCTTCACATATAAGTCCTCCATCTTCTCAGCTTGCATACTCTTCCACTTTAGCTTCCTCTGTCTCTTCAATTCTTTCCTTGACAACACACAAGCTTGTTCTTCACACTAATCATCCATACCTTAGGATCCACTAACTCAACTCGGCTACCAATACTCAGGCTTATCCTACCGAACATTGTATCCAGCAAAGGCATCAGGGAAAACTTCATGTCATCTTTCTCAATAGTAAACACATTCTTCACACAATCATACATAGCTCTGTAATCATATTGCCAAGGTCTACTGAGCAATATATCACAACTATTCATCTTCACAATATCACATAACACAAGATCCTTATATTGGCCAATCTGAACATCAACAAAGCACTATTCTCTCACTTCTATAGCATGATCATCTTGCAACCAGCCAATCCTATAAGGACAAGGATGCTTCATTCTATTCAAACCAAGTTTTTGAACCATGTCCTTAGCAACAAGGTTATCAGTACTACCACTGTCAACAATTACATCAAAAAGTTTACCTCTAGACTTGCACTGATTCCTAAACAAGTTACTCCTCTAACAAGGTTCCTCCTTTGTACCAAGAAATGTTCGTTGAGCTAGCAAGTTCTTAGATTCGGGTTCATTCTCCACATTCTCATTTACCATAGCATTTCATCAGTCACCAAGCTTCTTCTGTGTACACTCAAAAGAATGGTGTCCTTCTTCACCATAGTTATAGCAAGTACCCTTAAAGATAACTCTACTTGTCTTCTTCTTTGATTCTATAGGTTTCTATTGATCTTCTACATCATTCAGTCTATCCTTCATCGAGTTATCAATCTTCTCCTTCACTCAGGGATTACCATGTTGTTTCCTCTTCAACTTATCTTCTACCTTCAGATCATATTGATAAGCATCTTCAACAGAATCAATATTCAGCATACTAAGATCATCCTAAATATTGAATCTCAAACCATTTACATAATGAGCTACCTTTTCCTTACCAATTTCTCTGTGTCCAGATCGAATAGTAAGCTTGTAGAACTCCTTGGTATAATCTTCAACAGACAAATCCTTCTACTTCAGATTCTGAAACTTCTTAAACAAGTCAAGCTCATAGTCAGTAGGTATGAACTTAGCTTTCAATTTTGTCACCATCAATCTCCACCGATTGATCTTCATTTCACCTTCATCTTCTCCATCTCTTTGTAATTCTTTGCACCAAAGAGCAGCATGTCCTTTCAACTTAGTCTGTTCCAATCTCACCCAAAGAGGATCTTCAATTTCTTCCATCTCAAATAAATCTTCAAGTTCACCAATCCAATCAATCAAGTTCTTGGGTTTCAAGGTACCAGAGAAAGTAGAAACTTCCATTCGATAACTATTACTTAACCAAGCTCCAGATCTATGCAACTAACTAGTTCTCTCTTCACCAAATCTGTCTCTCCAATCATCACCACTAGATCAAGCAACTTCAAATTCTTTAGCAGCTTCCTCATAACCATCTTCATAACTAACATTATGAGGTACACTAGTAACAACTCTCATGATCTCAGCGACCATGTCATTCTTCATCAATTCCATCTCAGATCTGAAATATGATTTCACCTTCTCTATAATCCTAGATTCCATAGTATCATAGAGATCTGTAATATTTACTCTAGGGTCCAATCTTCTCAGAGGCATCCTTAAAGATAAGAGAAACCCTCTGCAACAAACCCTACACCAACCACCTTGTGACAATCTCCAAGTTTCATGCAAGTCAGATCGCAAGCTGACACCTTACAACTAGGGCAAGATTTCACAAGTTCAGTACCACAGATCTGTAAATCAAATCATACGATCTCTTCACCAACAAGATCAATTTTGTAGGATCAGCCCTCATAAGATCAATCTTTTCTCCACAACAAGATCAACTCAGCTCTGATACCACCTAATGCAGATTAGGGCTAAGAGGGTCCAATTAAAGATAATCCAACCTTGCAGCTTTAGAAAAACATAGCAGAATAACACAACACAACAAATGGTTAACTAAAATTTTCATTAACATGCCCAGATCTAAGGCCTTCTTGGTTAGGGCCAATTACAATCAAGAAGTAATTCTACAAGATCAACAAGATCTAGTACAACTCTAGCTAGTTCAGTTCTAAAAATGATCAGCAACTGATGGAAACCCTAAGGTAGATTTGAACTTGAGCTCGCAAGCCTCCAAGAAATCTCCTTGTCTCCAAGTATGCAACCACTAGCTTTTCTATTACAAACTATTAGATAACAATCTGATTTGCAAGATCTCGTAGGATCTTTTCCACAACTTCACTTATCTTGCTCTCCCAAATCAGCTCTCAGATCTCCCCATCTGATGTCTCAACAACTACCCAAACACCCCTTAAATACTAGTCATCAGCCACAAGTCGGCTAGATGAAACAATTAACTCCTACAAACAAATATTAAATGCAATACAAGTCAGCTCAAAAATAGCCCTACAAACATTTAATTCAACATGTTGGCCTCTAGATCCACATAGGAGAACCCAACAAAAGATACCAACAATAAATGCACCAAGTCAAGTTTATACATAACAATAAGATGTATACACTTCATGCGGATAATGCACCTAATCCTTGTTTGAATATTCAAACCCACATTACTCCTACTCTTAATAGTAATCCATCTACCTCTAATGCTCTTCTTAGCGATGATTGGGGAACCTTAGATTTTACTCCTACCTTTATTGGAGAGTATAAGGTTTCTGATCATGATTTTATGAAGCAACAAAGAGAGTTTGAACAACGTGTTTTTACTTCTACTTCTAACACCCTTTGTAATAACTTTGTCACTGCTTCTACCCACAATGAACCTATCAAACCTACTAATGATGACATAGTGACTACTAAAGTTCCATTGACTCCTTCTGATATGGCTTCTCGTTATGGTCCTGGTTATCATTTCCTAGTTAAACAAGGATTTAATGGTCAAGGATGTGGTAAGCATAAACAAGGAATTCAAATGCCATTACATACTAGGGGGCATGAGCATTCTTATGGATTGGGATTTAATCCTCAAGAAAAAATCAATGTTAACAACATCTCAAATAACACTTCAAAATATGATGAAACTATGAAGGAATTTGACAAAGAAGTTCTTTTGCATAAACTCCTTCATACTAAGATGATTACTAGACCTAAATGCAAAAAGAAACGTAGTCCACACTTGAAGGCTCTTCCTTTTTGTTTATATCATAGATTTCATGATCACTCTACTACTGAATATCAAGCTTTACATTATAAGATTAGGCAGCTCATTGATAGTAATGTTATTTATATATCATATGTCAATGAGTTGTATTTCAATCATGTTTTCTCTAAATAACATTTATGTCCTATTATAGAGCTCCACATTATGTAAACAATGTTAGCCTAATCCTTGGGGGCTTGTTGTCTTGTATAGTGTTGTGAGAAATATAATAGGTCCCCTTCCATTCGTGTTCCTATGCTTGGGGGGCAAGGATGCCATCACTTTCTTTTCTATCTTTCTGGGATTCACCTCTTTCCTTGGTTAAGCAATATCTATCTATTATGTGATATCTAATCATACATGAAAATTTTTGTTTGCATTAAGGATCTATGTCCTTGATCATAACCTCTTTTGTTGTTTGACATTGGGTTTTCCATGGTTGATAAATCTCTCACCTTAGAAGCTGAAGAGTGTGTTATCCCTCACAAGGGTTACTTTTTCACTTCTTGCATGATATCTCTTTGCATTCGTCCCTTCCATGGCCTCATAGGAGTTGTGACCTTCTTGGCTTGGACTGGGTGTTGTCTATGGATATTGTCTTGATGTTGAAGAAGGCTTTATCCTTGCTCTTTTCTTTCCTTAACATGTCAAAATAGTATATTTTTTCCATCTTAAGGAGGGGGGCATATATACGGCCTCCCTTGTTCTATATTATGCATTTTTGTTCTAACCTTTTGTTTTGTAGCATGCTAAATCTCAGAAGGTAACGCACATAAGTTGCTAAATCCTGAAGAGACATGCATTTTCCAATTTCAAATATGCTAAATCTCGGAAGGTAATGCACATAAGTTGCTAAATCTTGAAGAGACATGCATTTCCAATATGCTAAATCTTTCGAAGGTAATGCACATAAGTTGCTAAATCCTAAGGAGAAATGTATTTCATATTCATAGTGATACAAGGCGGATCTATGGGTATTCCAGAAGCCGTCAGAAGATACATTACAATTTAAAGTGCATTTTATGGGTGAACTATCGAGTCTTGATACCTGTTGGGCTCTCCCACTAGGATGATTCATAGTAAGGTGGGCATCTTACTAGGTGAGGTAATCACTTTCTCCTTTCTCTCTTTTCCCTTTCATGCTAGTAGGACTGGATCATGAAACTATGTTTCACTTTCATGCTAGTAAGACTAGATCTTGTCTTTCTTATGTAATCATTTATGCTTTTATGATAGCTTTCCAAATATAATATTAGTATAGGAAATATTTCTTAGCAAGGTTTCCTCTACTAGTTGATTTGGGTTTGTACTAACCCCTATTCTTTTAATTTTTTCTTTTCACACCCTCGTGCATGTATGTTGAGTTATAATCCTTAGCCTAGGGGCTTGTGTCCTTAGCTAAGTGCTATTTTATCTCATTGAGAATCCACTTGGATCTGCTCTTTCTTGTCCTTTACCAAGAGTTTGCATCGAGTCCATACTCTCGCTAAAGTGGGGGCTTAATGTATCATCTTAAAATGGAAGCACTTCCATGTTAAGAATGTTTAGCCCTCTGAGTAGGTGTTTTGGGGTCATGTCAAGCACCTTGAATGCATCCTCAGCTTAGATCTGGCTTTTCCCCTGATTCTGCCCCCTTTTCCACTTTCAGTCTGCATTTTCCTGGCATTCTGGACTGAGATCCTGAGGTTTTTGACCTCAAGGTCAAGGACAACCTTGAGGGTCAAGGATGACCTTGTCCTTGACCTAGGACAGGATCAGCATCGTCCTTGACCTAGGGTCCAAATTCAAAGGTCCCATGATTTCCAAATGTTAGGTTTCGGAAAGAATTATTTTCCCACTTCCGAGTCAGTTGTTTTGGTCTCCGAAATAGTAAACTCTTAAATTGCATTTAATCTAGGTCCATTTCTAGAGGTTAAGATTAATTGGGATTTAATTCTCCAATGTCATCCTCTCTAGAAGTTTGTGCCCTAGATCACTATAAAAGGAAGCCTTCCTCTCTCATTTTCTCCATCTCATTTCATCTCATCTCTCATAATCTCTCAAGCTCTCAAGCAAGCATTTCATCAAGCATTTTCAAGGAAGAATTCAAGTCTTCTTCATTCAAGTTCTCCATTGAAGATCAAGGATTCAAGCATTCAAGCCTTTGAAAGGATTTGGTTCAAGCATTCAAGATTCATCATTCAAAACCCTAGATCTAGCCATCATAGTGGTGTGATCTTCCTTCAAGATCCTTTGTTCATCTTCAAGATCTATTCATTCTTCCCTCAAGGTGGATTCCAAGCATACAATTATGGAGGTTTTGATTTACATTTGTTAATGTCATGTCCAAGCTTTCATATCAACATACTTGTTTACATTTGAAATACAATTGCATATCTATTGAATATCATAGCTTCGTTGTTAGATCTACTTCTACTACTTGCTAGCATTCTCTATTTCAATTCCATTATTAAGGTTGATTCCAAACTGACTGGGGTTTGACTAAGGCAAACCCCTCATCCAAACAACAAAACCACTTTTCTTGCAGGTATAGGTACAGGACGGAAAATTAAAGTGTAGATCTAGATACTCTTTTCACTAAACTTCTGAGATCTGCGAACATAATTTATGTCAGAGCAGTTGGGTCAAGGATGACCTTAAGTGAGGGGTAGGATCCTACCCTGGGGTAAGACCTTGCCTCGCTATCTGGGTCAAAGATGAGCTGGCTCAAAAAAGATAAAAAGATTTATGGGTTTTGTAGATCTTACAGTTTCGGTTCAAAATCATGAAAATCAACAGTTTTTGAGACTGTTTGACAGGATTTTCAACAGGTTCTTTTTGGAGGTAAGTACCTTTATTTCTTCATTTCAATATTAGTCTTCTACATTTACTTTCCATATCATTATAATTTCATGTATGTATAAAATATTAGTTTTGGGGTCTCTTTTATGTGCAAACCATTGTTCTAGGACCCCATCCATATTTTATATATTACACATATATATATGTTTTTTGATTAATGAAATGAGCTTCTTTGGTTTGAACTTGCTGGAAAATATAGATTGTGGAGTTAAACAAGCCTTCCCACAAAGTGTTGACAATACCATATATATATATATATATATATATATATATATATATATATATATATTATTAAGGTTGATTCCAAACTGGGGTTTGACTAAGGAAAACCCCTCATCCAAACAACAAAACCATTTTTCTTGCAAGTATAGGTATAGGACGGAAAATTAAAGTGCAGATTTGGATACTCTTTTCACCGAACTTCTGAGATCTGTGAACAGAATTTCTATTGGAGTAGTTGGGTCAAGGATGACCTTTAGTGAGGGGTAGGATCCTGCCCCGAGGTAAGACCTTGCCCTGCTATTTGGGTCAAAGATGACCTGGCTCAAAAAAGAAAGAAAGATTTCTAGGTTTTGTAGATCTTGTAGTTTTGATTCAAAGTCAAGAAAATCAACAGTTTCTGAGACTGTTTGACAGGGTTTTCAACAGGTTCTTTTCGGAGGTAAGTACCTTTATTTCTTCATTTCAATATTAGTCTTCTACATTTACTTTCCATATCATTATAATTTCATGTATGTATAAAATATTAGTTTTGGGGTCTCTTTTATGTGCAAACCATTGTTCTAGGACCCCATCTGTATTTTATATATCACACACACACACACACACACACACACATATATATTAATGAAATGAGCTTCTCTGGTTCGAACTTGCTGGAAAATATAGATTGTGGACTTAAACAAGCCTTCCCACAAAGTGTTGACAATACCATATATATATATATATATATATATATATATATATATATATATATATATATATATATATATATATATATATATATATGCTAGTTTATTATTGTAATGACATAAATAATAAGAATAATTTCAAATTTAAATCTAAATTAAAACTAAAATAGAATGAAAAAATTATGAAGTCAAAATCTGGCAGTGATTGGCCCAAGAAGTAGTACTATTGGGATTTGAAGAGAGTTCGAAGAGCCTCTTCGATGCCCTGAAAAGATAGACAGTTGGATCGATGTGGAGCCTTTTCTGAACAAAATCTAACCATTTCTTAATCAGGTCATTTAAATTTCTCAAAGAGAAGTGGTTAACAAATGATATAGAATATGATGCTCGAAAGGATCAATTGCAAAGAATTTGTTTTATGATACATGGGAACTGTTTGATTGGGTACTCTGTGACGGTATCAGATTAGAGACTGTAAAAAGAACACCTAATAAAGAATTTATATGTAATGTGTATGTCCAAATCTATGGTGAAAAGTCATCCCCGATTTTCTGCTTTAAAAATTTGACATTTGGAAGGTGTTTCTACTTTTTGTTTTCCTAATAGGGGTTACTCAAAGTGAAGTGGACCAAAAATTTGAGCACACTGGTGTCAGTCAATCTTACACTGAATCCTGAAGGACTTTTGTGTTGGGATAAGGTGACTCAACCGTATCATGATTTGTTGTTTTATTTATTCTTTTTAGAAAAATGCTAAATGAAGATGAAATCTTCCACAAGGATGGACTTGGAGAAGAAAATAGAGTGTTTCCCTTTTTCTCTAATTTATTCTCTTTGCTTTGTTTTTAAGGCAAGAGTTGTGCATAAAGGAAGTTTCTAAAATAGTTTGTAGATGCTTTGAATGTAGATGCTTTAGAAATTGTTTCCTCTTGTACGAAAACTCTATAAGTACAAGGCATTGTTGTAGAAAATTGAGAGATAGAGAGAATTGTTTGAAGAGAGTTGTTATGATGTCGAAATTATTCTGGATTTAGTTATCACAGTTGATTACTGTTGGAGAGTTGTGGCTCTGGAGATTGTATTATAACTTTGTTGCTGATAATACAATTGAGTTTGGCTTTGGAGTGGTGGGTTTTTTCCCGCAAGGGTTTCCCACATATATATGGTGTTATGTGTTTATGTGTATGATCCATTTTCTATATGTATTTATTTAGCTTGAAATAGTTTAAGGTTTTGTGAGATAAATTTCAACATCATCTCTCCTATTAGAATTAGCATTTGGAAGCATCTCCACACTTTGGCTTCCTTTCAATTGGTATCAGAGCTTGGCTAGCTTTGTTATTGTTGTTGGGTAGACGGGTTTTTTGTGCTGATCTAGTTTCAATGGGAGTTTTGCAGAGGATTTATTTTTCATAATCTTATTATAGGTTAGATATGGCAAGCACATCCAACAAAGTAGAGATGGATAAGTTTAATGGCAGCAATTTTGATCTATGGAAACTTAAAATGGAAGACATGCTTGCAAATAGAGATTGATGGGTTGTGATTTCTTCAATGAAACCTCAAACTACATTGCATGAAGATTGGGATAAGATAGATCGAAAAGCCAAGGGTCTGATAAGACTTTGTTGGGCTGATTATGTACTTCTAAATTTTCATGAAGATAAGATTGTAGTTGTTCTTTGGAAGAAGCTTGGTGATATTTATCAAGGGAAATCCTTGTTAAATAAGTTATTTTTGAGAAATAAATTGTATTCTTTGAGAATGGAGGAAGGAGGTTTTGTTGCTGATCACTTGAATGCGTATAATATGCTAATTGCTTAATTGAATTCTATTGGTGATAAGATTGTTGTTAAAGATAGATGCATGCTTATGTTATGTTCTATGTCGAACTCATGGGATCACCTTGTTATGGTTATTGTAAGTACAACAACCACTTTCAAATTGGATGATGTGGTTGTTTCATTGTTATTTGAAGAGATGCAAATAAAATCTTCTGAAATGGCTAAGGAGGCCCTAGTTGTTCATGGTAGAACAATGGAGAAAAGAAAGAAAAAGGACAAGAAGGGAAAATCCAAGTCTCCTAGGAGATCTAAGTCTCCTAGGAAAAAGTCCAAGGAAAAATGTTGGAATTGTGGCAAACCTAGACATCTTCAAAAATACTGTAAAGAGGAGAAGTAAAAGAAAGGTAAAAAGGATTACTCTGATTCTGACATTGATAAATCTTCTCAAGATGATGTAGATGGTTTTGTTGCAACCTTGGCAACACATGCATCAAAAGATGTGTGGTTGATAGATTTAGGTGCTTCTTTCCACATGACATCTCATAGAGATTGGTTTTCAAAGTATGAAGAGTTTGATGGTAGAAAGGTGTATTTGGGTGATAAATCTCACCTAAATATTATTGGGCGTGGTAGAGTCAAGATTAGATTCCTTGATGGCAGAGTGAAGGGGATCAATGGTGTACTACATATCCCTGGTTTGGCAAGAAACCTACTTTTAGTCAACAAGCTTGGTGGCGTGGGTGTGCAGGTTATTTTCTCGAGTGTTGGATGCAAGATGACAAGAGGCTCTATGGTGCTTTCTAAGGGTGTTAGGATGGGCACCTTGTATAGGCTGGATGCATGCATAATTCAATGCAATAGCACTTCTATGAAGTATAAAAAAAGGGCTTTGGATTCTTCATCCTCACCAACAAATCAAGAAAAGAAGAAGACCATTGCTTCTACATTTGATGGGCATGCTTTCTGGGTACCTAAGGGTGCTAATACTTTGGAGATGAAACTCCCTGCTAAGAAGACAATGTTATGGCACCAAAGACTTGGTCACATTGGCGAGAAGGTTCTTAGAGCTCTGAAAAATAACAGCCTTGTTGAAGGCATTGATTATTGTGATATGGAGTTTGACTTCTGTGAACATTGTATTTATGGTAAACATCATCGTGTTTCCTTTTATTCTAGTTCTCATAATTCTTCTGGGGTTTTGGATTATATTCATTTAGATGTATTTGGTCTAGTTAATGTTCCTTCGATATCTAGATCTTTGTATTTTGACTCATTCATAGATGATTATAGTAGGACATTTGTGTATTTCCTCAGAAGTAAATCTGAAGTTTTTAGTTGGTTTAAGGAATTTAAATCCTTGGTTGAAAATCAGACTAGTAGAAAATTAAGTTTTTGAGGATTGATAATGGTGGTGAGTTTTGTTCAGCAAAATTTGACAAGTTTTGTAAGGATCATGGAATTGAGAGATATAAAACAACTCCATACACTCCACAATAAAATGGAGTTGAAGAGAAGATGAATAAAACATTGATGGAGAGGGCTAGGAGTATGTTGGGTGGTGTTGGCCTTGAAGAAAAGTTTTGGGATGAAGTTGTAGCCACTGCATGTTATTTAATTAACATGTCTCCTACTTTAGCACTTATTGAGAAGACACCATGGAGGCGTGGTCTAGTAAGAAACCCTCATTGAGACATATCAGAGTCTTTGGTTGTGAGGCATATGCTCATGTGCCAAGTGAGAAAATATCAAAGTTGGAGAACAAGGCAGTTAAGTGTATCTTCATTGACTATGGTGTCGGTGTGAAATGTTACAAGCTTTGGGATCTAGTTGTAGAAAAGGTTCTCTACAGAAGAAGGGTGATATTTCATGAGCTGAAACCTTCCATAGTTGATTTGCAGCCAAAGAAGGAAGAGAAGCAAAAAAAAAGGAAGTAGTTCATATTCCTACTACCACTAAGGAAGAAGAACTACGAGCTCCCGAAGGACTTGATAATGAGGAGAACCTAAGAAGCTCTGAAAGTTATGAAGAAGAGTAAGAACCTGAACCTCAAAATTTGAGGAGATCTACTCATGATAGACAATGACCTAATAAATTTGGTTATTCACCTGAGAGGTTTGGATATTCTTTGTTAGATTCTAGTTGTATATTTTATTTGATTGCTAACATTGATGATCCTAGGACTGTTAGAGAGGCTATGGGTATGCATGATGCAGATTCCTAGATGGAAGCCATAAATGAAGAGATGACAACATTAAATAAGAATGCTACATGGGATCTGGTACCTTTTCCTAAAGAACAGAAACATGTTGGATATAAATGGGTGCTCAAAAAGAAATTGGATCTAGATGGCAGTTTTGAGAAGTATAAGGCATAGTTGGTCACGAAGGGATATTCACAGGTGGAGGGAATTGATTATGGTGAAATATTCTCTCTTGTACCTAAGCTGACATCCATTTGATTCTTGTTATCACTCACAATAGCTTATGACTTTGAAGTTGAGCAAATGGATGTGAAGACAACATTCCTTCATGGTGATTTGGAAGAGGAAATCTATATGTCATAGCTAGAGCATTTCATTGAGAAAGGTAAAGAAAACCTGGTTTGTAAGTTGAAGAAATCTCTATATGGTTTGAAACAGTCTCGTAGAATATGGTATCAAAAGTTTGACACCTATGTGTTGTCTTTGGGATATCTGAGATCTAAATCTAACCATTATGTATATTATAAATCTAAAAATGGTCACATTCTTATCATAGTCTTGTATGTAGATGATATGTTGTTTATTGGGAATGGTAAAAGAATGATTTGAGATTTGAAGTCTCAGTTTGTAGCTCGGTTTGAAATGAAAGATCTAGGTGCAACTAGATATATTCTTGGGATTGAGATCATCAGAGATAGAGCTAGCAAAAAGATTTGGATGAGCCAAAGGAAGTATGTTAACTTTGTGTTAGAGAATTTTAGCATGACAACTTGCAGGCAATCAGTTGTTCCAATGTTACATGGGACAAATCTTTATATGGAGGATTATCCAAAATCTCCTACTAAGATGGAAGACATCTCTAGAGTACCTTATGCGAGTGTTTTTGGTAGCTTGATGTATGCTATGGTTTGTATGAGGCCAAACATTGCCCAAGCAGTTGGAGTCCTTAGTCGGTATATGGCTAATCCTGGAAGGGTGCATTGGGATGCAGTTAAGAGAGTGTTCAGATATTTGAGGTGCAAATCTGAGTATTGCTTATGTTTTCATGGTAATCCTACTGTATCTCGACATTCTATCTGCATTCATGGATATGTGGATTCAGATTGGGTAGGTGATATTGATAGAAGAAGATCCATTAGTGGATATGTTTTCATGATGTTTGGTGGTGTAATTAGTTAGATGAACAAGCGACAAGGTGTAGTTGTGTTGTCCACTACGAAAGCAGAGTACATGGTAGCTACTCATGCTTCCAAAGAGGCCATTTGGCTTAAGAGATTGTGTTCTAATATTGGTTTTGATGCAAGACAGATTACTATTGGTTGTGACAACCAAAGTGCTACCTGTTTAGCAAAGAACGCTACTTTCCATGCCAAAACAAAGCACATTGATGTATAGTATCATTTTGTTTGTGATATGGTGGAAGATGGAAAGGTGAAGTTGGAAGAGGTTTCTACTTTGGAGAGTGTTGCAAATGCATTGACAAAGCCAGTGAGCACTAGAAATTTCAAATGGTGTGTTGGTTCTATGAGCTTTGGGGCCTACGTTATAATAAAATAACTCCTATAAGGTGTTCATCAAGTGGGATATTGTTAGGATAAGGTGACTCAACCTTATCATGATTTATTTTTTATTTATTTTTTTAGAAATATGCTAAATGAAGATGAAATCTTCCACAAGGATGGACTTGGAGAAGAAAACAAAATGCTTCCCTTTTTCTTTGATTTATTCTCTTTGCTTTGTTTTTAAGGCAAGAGTTATGCATAAAGGAAGTTTCTAAAATAGTTTGGAGATGCTTTGAATGTAGACAATTTAGAAACTATTTCCTCTTGTACAAAAACTCTATAAGTACAAGGCATTGTTGTAGAGAATTGAGAGATAGAGAGAATTGTTTGAAGAGCATTGTTATGCTATCAAAATTATTCTAAATTTAGATATCACAGTTGATAACTCTTGGAGAGTTGTGGCTCTAGATATTGTATTGTAACTTTGTTTCCAATAATACAATTGAGTCTGGCTTTGGAGTGGTGGGTTTTTTCCCGCAAGGGTTTCCCACGTATATCTGGTGTTATGTGTTTATGTGTATAATCTATTTTATGTATGTGTTTATTTAGCTTGAAATAGTTTAAGATTTTGTGAGATAAATTTTAGCATCATCTCTCTTGCTAGAATTATCATTTGGAAGTATTTCTTCTCTTTGGCTTCCTTTCACTTTAGGCACATTGAAAATGTTCCTACACCTGTCATAGTCATTGATTACTAGGGTTTCTCCAAAGATGCATCTATTAGGGATGTGGTGATTGTTTTTAGGACTGAAGAAGATCACCATCGAGATGTTAACTAACCACTTTGCATTTGAAATTCATTTTCAAGGAAAATAGTTGAGCGATGCCTAAGCCCCTGTCACATACCACTGATCTTGAGAAAAATTGAGGATGTGAGTAAGGTTCATACACTTCTTTCTAGTGCAACAATGTCAAATTAGGCAAAGTGGGATGTTCATACACTTCTTTCTAGTGCAACAATGTCAAATTAGGCAAAGTAGGATATGCAAAAGTTGGTTTTGCTGACAAGGCTTAACAAATCTTCAAGCAAAAGAAATTGGCAGCTGTAAGCTAGTAGCCTTCCTAACTATGTAAAAAGGGGATCTTTGGAACATGGTATGGAGATCCGTCAAAATGTAACAGAAGAGGACTTTTGACAGATATTGTAGTTGGAATGCATTGGTGGGCAAATATGGAAAATGAGGAAGCATATCATTATACTAATTATCTATTTTGTAATCTTTATTTTATTCTATTAATATAAATATTCACCACACACAAACACAAACACACACACAATCAAAATTTTAATAAAAATCATAATTTAAAATAATTAAACTCTTATATAATCAGTTGACAAAGATAATTAATATTTAGATATAATTAATTTATTAGAATTTGAATATAAAAAATTGAATTAAAAGTAAAATAGTAATATTAATAGGAAGGTAAACTATCAATAATAAATAAAATCATTAAGAAAGAGAAAAAAGATAAGTTGATTTCATAAAATTGACATAAATAGTTAGAATTATTTCAAATTTAAATCCAAACTAAAATTCAAAATTGAATAAACAAAAATCCAAATTCAAAATAATAAGTTTAAAATCAAAATAATAATAGTATATAATTAATTTATTAGATTAATAAATAACTAAATAAAATAATTTATTAAGATTAAAATACAAACAAAATATATCATAAAAATATGATTAATACCAAACAATAATAAAATAGAAAAGACTATAAAAAGTCAATAGTACACATCAACATAAAAATATAATATAATTGATATAGATTTAAAATTTAATAATATTTAAAAATATATTTCATAATTTATTAAATATTAAATTAAAAATTATCTTTAATGATAAAAATGATATATCTTTATTTATTAATTTTCCTTGAAAAACTTCATTCAAGAAACTAAAAGTCTATGATTAAAATGGTAAATGTAAACTTTTAATTAAAACTACTTTTCTAAGATTTTTTTGGCAATTTAAACATCCATTTCTCAAAAAATATTTTAAAGTAAAGTCAATTGTAGAAGATTTAAGGGAAAGCCAAATATGCATAAGAAAATTTGCTATGTTAATACTCAAAGGAATAATATTGTTTCTCTGTCTATCATTTCCACACCAAACTATTAATGAAAACATGGTATAACATCACGCCAAGCAAAGCAGGGGTTAATGGGAACCAAAGCAATCAGAAAATAGTTGGGTAAAAGAGAAAATAATTGTGATAGCAAAGAGTCAACAATGTTTTAGTAAGGGCTGATTTATTACTTAAAAGTTTTGACTAGCTTTCGCTAGGTTTAATTTGTTTCTTAGAGTGTGTAGCAATTATGATATTGCTATCAGGATTCAAATGTGTAAAAAGTCAGAGCTCGCTAACTTTTTCTACACTTAATTTGTTTCTTAGATTGTGTAACAATTGTGATATTGCTATCACGATTCAAATGTGTAGTCCCATATTTCATGAGTAGTGACTCACAAGAACCCAACTTACATGAAAATGAATGGTGATGTTCGCATAGGTGAAACACTAGGCCTTCCTAGGAACCCATCCCAAACACTTAACCATGGAATTTCCTCCAAGATTAAGCCCACTTAGTTTTCTACCCTATTTGTAAAACTTTCAATAAATAATGTACTTATGAACCATTCATCATATCACAAACCCAAAATAAGAAAAATAATCAGACAAACAGAAAATAATTAGATACACAAAAAGCCAAGAAGACAGCGATCAAAAAGATGCAGAGAATGGGACCGCCTAAAATATAATTAAATAATAATAAATAAACATAACTAATTAATGAAATACAATTATGAGAAATTGGAGAAAAAGGAAGTCATGGTTACCTTTAACTGCAGACCTAGTGCTAAAATATGTTGTGCTATCAAAAGAGCACCTTGTCCCATTTTGAAAGCCATCTCCGCCATAACCCGTTTGACATGAACAATTGTACGAAGCAGAAAAATCAGTACATACGCCACCAGCCGATGGTTCAACGCACTGATTCAAATCTCTTTCACTGCACTTGGCCAAATCTGTGCATTCAAAAGAGTAAATATAGTCCCTAGTACAAGAAAACGCATGATGACAGTCTCTAATCCCAAAAAAACATAAAAGAAATTTTAAAGGCATTTGAGATCATACATGTGCAATCGGTGTCGTTAGAGTAACCAGTTCCATCATAGCCCGGAACACATCTGCACGAATGGCCCTCCCCTGTTACAGAATCTATGCATTTTGCTTCTGCGGCGCAAGAGTAATTTCCTAATCCTTTCACCGCTGAGCAATTTCCATGGCCGATACCCCAATCGAGGAGGCCGTAATGTCCTCTACCCAACAACCCAAATTCCTGCACTGGTAATTCCCAAGTAAGTGGATAAAGAATAGTGGAGAACCCACACAGTCCCCCAACGTTCTTATACCTCATTCCCCCACCAGTTAAATTTATCGCCCTTTTATTTCCTGGAATGCCAGCTTCACAACACTCATATGCGTTACAGTATTTCGGATCAAGTTGAATCAGACATGAAGATTTACAGTTCCCCTCCCCATCACCAACCATGAAAGAACCGACTGATTTGCAACCAATGACCACGAATCTATTGATGGAGGAAATGGTGAAGGGCCCATTTGCAGGTAACTCGAACTGCACAGAAGCATCATCTGTTCCATTACACGACATGGCTTTTACAGAAGTGGAATTTATGATCAGAGAGCCCGTGTAATTGATCGATTGGATCTCTAAATCTATGTTTCTACCATTTACGAGAGCACCAAGAAATGGAGCGAACTTCCTTGTAGAATTCCCATTCCCCTTCTCCTTCTCCTTCTCCATGCATTTGATCTGAAAACCAGGGTACCCACAATTTGGATCATCGATCCAAAATGGGTAGCTCACGTTCATCGATCCACACAAATGAAGATCGCATTTTGCAATGGCAGAGGCGGCCAAACACCACCAAATCAGCAGCACACATCCGACCCCCCACTGCACTTTGTGTACTCTCTACACAAAAATCAAAATGCTGCTAAATTACCGCAAGACAAGAGAACTAAATAATAGTTGCAGAGTTTTCTGTGTTTTAAAACTTGACTTCACTTTTGGTTAGACAACGGCCGACCGATTAGGTAGGTGTGGAGAAGAGATATCTGGAGAAGAGATATCTGTTAGTGGGAACCAGCAAATTCCATCAAATTCCATGACCCAGAGAAGTCAGACTAAAAATAGATTATGACGGCTGATCTATGACCCAGCTGAATGCAAGCTTTATTCCCAAAAATTATTTGTGTATTCCGACTTCTCTGCCCGTCCTCCAAGGGAAAATGACACAAATATTTAATAAAAAAGATTCCGACTAGACAGACTTGATCAAAGAGCCCGTCTAATTGATCGATTGAACTAGAAAGTAACTAAAGTTCTAGACCTTTGTTATTGGATTCTAGGACAAAATCTTTACTTTAATTGTATTAAAAAAAATGCTCAATTCTTAACAAACAAAAATTAGCATATTTTGCATTTAAAATTGTTTACTTAATTTTTATAGGGTCGCTACCACATAGTTGAAACAATTATTGTTACATCGAAACAAATTTCAACTCACAAGAAATATTATCATTTAAAAAATATTGTCTTGAGCCCAAGAATCTAATAGCTCTAAAACTCCTTCATCTACAAATAGTACCAAGTTTATATGTGTGTGTGCGCGCGCGCACGCCAAGATGGTGAACAAAAAAGCGGTATAAGTGGCCACTTTTTTTAAAAAATCAGAGAAGCCTGAACTTCACAAAGAGATTTAAAGGTCATGCACTCAAAACTAGGAGTTGTGTAAAGAATAAGAATTGTAGTACTCTAAATCTAGTTTTTAAACTACTAAAGTTTTAAAAAAATAGATAAGATTAAGAGGTTCAAACCTCTCAGGCACGAAAAATTGTTTATGATTTTTTTCAAAAAACATAACATAGTTGTTTTTGTGTGCTTCACAAACTCTATAATTAGATTTAGTATTTTGCAAAGCCCTTTGGTAGGATGATAGGTAAGAGTGAGATCTAGAAGTCAATGTATTTTTTTGTAATTTTCTGTTGAGTATTTTATTTTTATGATTTTTTGAAGTGACCGAATCCTGAAAATCTGGTACATGTTTGTGCATTGGGCATAACTTGCATCAAAGTAATCCAAATTGCAAATATTTTTTTAAAAGTGTATAGAATCAAGTCTAGAACAGTAATCTATAATTTGTTTTGAATTTGGTCGAGTAGATCAAAAGTTATTAAAAAAATGGTAGACATATGTCTGTGAGGACTATGAAGACACTGGTAAAGAAAGTTGAAGTTTACTATGCTAACATTGTCCAAAAATAGACAAATTTATATAGTCAAAAATCTTAGAAGACGTGAAAGATGATGGTAGAAATTTTAGAGATACCCACTAAATCATTTGTAAAGATGATGATGACGAAGTTGAGAAATCATGTTGAAAGAAGAAAAAATGTGTAAATGGACAAAATTGGAGGGAAAATGGGCGTGTAAGCCTTAGGGTTGTATTCCAAACCTTTTACCAAGTCATAACCCGTACGGGTTATGGTGTATAAAATAACCTGCTCAGGTTTTGAAAACCAAAAATTATAATTTCAAATTCTACATAACCCGTATGGGTTATGAAGACATAAAACAACATTTTCAATTTCACATAACCCATATGGGTTATGAAGACATTAAAAAAATTTCTTGTAAATGTGTAATACTATACACATTTGTATAGATTTACATATATGATATGTTTCTATGTAGATATATATGCATATCTATAATTATATATACATATATTTATATACTATATACATGCCTAACTCTTCTCTCTCTCTCTCTCTCTCTCTCTCTCTCTAGTTTTATATCTCATACAGGTTATGAGAAATTGTGAATGTTGTCATAAGTTTACATAACCCGTTGGGGTTATGAGAAATTGTGAATGTTTTCATTACTTTACATAACATGTACAGTTTATGAGAAAGTCTTTATATTTGAGTCCCAACGACCTAAAAATTAGTAGTGCAAGTTGTTTGAAGGCTCCATTTTTGTTGCACATGATTTTCTAGGATAGTAACAGTCAGGTTTTGTTTATTTTATTATCAATTTTTCTTTGAAGTGATTGATTTGTCTTATTTTTGGATTCTTTTTTAAGTTATTTTATCATGGTTACTTTAGGTTATAATAAAATGATACTCATTTGTTGTTTTTATGCTATTTGATTATGGATTGTCCTTGTGATGTTATGTGTAGGATAATCGATATCAATAATGGGAAAGAACAAGACAATTGAGCAACGAGAGGCAACAAAGGAAAGACAAAGGGAGCGTATGAGGAGATTATGTGAAGGTACATCATCTAATGCACCTAATGAAAATGAACATTCAACAATTGAAATTGATATGATGAATGCACCAAATCAAAATGATCAACATACACCAATTCAAATGCACAAGATGAATCCACCTAATGAATGTGATGAACATAGACCATTTGAAAATGATGTAATGAATGCACATGTTAATGAAATTGAAGAATATTTACCATTTGAATTTGATGTGATTAATTCACATAATGCACCAATCTTAACACCTCCTAGAATAATTCATAGAAAACCAAAGTTTCTAATAGACATTGATAAAAATATTATGAGGCCAGTGCATGATAAAATTTCTGAAAGAACTTGTAGAAGAATTGTTATAAGAATTTGGAATAACTATTTTGAAAACTTAAATCAAAGTGGAAGATGTCAATTAGTGGTTGAAATGATTAAAAATCTAAAATTTAGAGAGACAATGAAAATTATGGGGTTAAGAACATTTGAAAATAATAGTGAAAGAACCATTGTGAGAAATATTTTTCATGCATACCAATCCAGTGGTTCTGAATCACACTCTAAAGATGCTAATTTTACTCGTCATGTTCTCACATCAACCATAATGGGAAAGGACATGAAAAAATCTCGTTTAATAAAAAAAACAAGCAAGTCATTAAGGATAAGTAGAACCACATTACACCACACTTTAGATAGGCGAGAGAAAATTGAGGATCCTAATAATAATTCTCTTTGGGCCCATTCTTAAGTAGACTCCCACGCAAGGACAAGGTTGTTGTTTATGCACTAAGAACATTAATTAAGAAATATTGGCATGAAAACATAAGGATATCACCCAACCAAAGAGATGTTGTTAGAAGGTGAATTGGAATTAGAAATCATGAACCACATCCAAAACACTATTTAGATATGACACAAACACAATTTTATGAAATGTTTCTTTAAAGATTTTCTCAGATTAAAATTAGTCAAAGATTTTTTGAGATGACAGAACCATTTTATGTTAAGATTAATCATGCACACACTACATGTTGTTGTAGGGTTCATGTTGAATTTTCCATGCATTATGAGATTTATCACTATATATGTGGTACTTTTCACCCTAACAATGCTTTGTAGGAATGTGGTCTATAAGAACCTCCTAAGTCACTGAGAGACTTCATTTCAAGTGTACTCTATAAACGAGATGATAGGTGTATTATTATAAGATGATGTGTTTGAAAGGATTTTTTCCTACATGTGGTGGTTTGCAAAAGTTGCATAGATTCTTACATCTCGATAACACACACAAAATTGGGTAGGAACTAGTTTCTTTTTTAAAATACAAGTCAGTCACATATGGTGTTAAAGATGGAAAAGAATTAAAAAGGTGTGAGTTAGTGAAAAGAGATATATGTGTAGCTGATTTTATGAAGATGTTTCAAGACAAACTAGTTTATGAGTACATAGGTCACACACATAGAGCTAGGTGGCTAGATGAGAAATTCAAGTTGTGTAAGGAAACTTTCCCCCTTGGTACTATTGTCTATGTCATTGATTTTGTAGAGAATTATGCACTAAAACCTCAAAATGAAGTACAACCTATGTATTACCACTCTACACAAGTTACAATTTTGTACACATAGTATTCATGGATGCACATAATAGCACAAAGGAGGACAAAAAGGTTATAAGAGAGTATCACTTCTATATCAATGATGATTGCACACATTGCTTAGAGTTTGTGAAAGGATTCTTTAAATTTTTCTATGATAGTTTAAGGGAAAGAGGTATAAGATACAACCAACACTTAATATGGTCAAACAATTGCACCTCACAATTCAAGAATACAAGGATGTTCTACTGGTTGACTAGGATGCATGTGACATGTGGTGTGCAACATTTTTGGAATTTCATTAAGGCAAGTCATGGAAAGGGAGAGCATGATGGTGCAGGAGCATGTGTGAAAAGAACTCTTACTAGACAAGAATTGAAGTATGAATGTGGTGCAGTGTTAATAGATGGAGAAACAATTGTGCAATGGTGTAATTCTATGATGAGACTAGGCAATCCAAGTAAGTCTATGGTTTCCATATTCTTTTGGTAAATACGTGAATCTAACATTGAAAAATATTTAGATTGTTGTACACTCATAGGATCAAGTGGCATGCATTCATTTAGAAGTTCAAGTGCAACATCATTAGCTATTTATACTAGACAAATTGCATTCTTTTGCTCTCTGTGTATGCATTTTTTGGGGGATGAATGTGAATCAAAAGAGTGGGTCGACCAATGGTCTTGTAGACCTTTACAAACCCTAGATACATATCAACTTCCTTGAGCACTACAACTGAACCAAATGGAAGCATTAGTGGATTTCGACCATGTATTTGACCTAGTTGAACTGGGTAATTTATCAATTTATTACTTAGTGAATTTTTTTCTCATCTTGTATGCATTTTAAGGTCAACTTATTAGTTCTTTATGTTAATTTTGGTATTAACTTATAGCCTTCTACTAAATGCAAGTCATATATATGCAGTCATTGCAGATGAGAACAATGAAGAAGGAACATATTACTTTTTGTGTCATTGTATTGAGGTCAAAAAAGAAATTAACAACTACAGTCATTGATGGAGAGAGTATTGAGTACCCAATAGGTTCCATTGTTGTGATATGCACGTGGCTTAGAAGGTACCATTTTTGTGTCAAGATGTATTGAGACCTATTAAACTTAATTTATTACACTTTGTATTGATATTGGCATTAACTTATTTTTATAATAAAATGTAGGTACCCTATCAAGAATTCTAACACTTGGTTGTTTGAGGACTTTGAGACACATAGACATATTCTTCATTACTCTAACCTTGTTGTTACAATAAATATTCAATTGATTAAATATTGTGGTAGACCTCTTAACAAGAATTTGTGGAAAGTTTGTGAATATGACCATGAGGCAATACTTGACACAATAAGGGTTAGAGATGATCCAGAAGGTTCACTTGATTGATTTTGGGCCATAAAGATGAATGATTCTACAATATGGTAGAATGATTTTGACAATTTATATATGATTCTATGTGCATATGAGCTATAATGTGCATATTTAGATGCCAAATTGTGTATATAAAAACAACAATCAACTGTAATGTGCATATTTAGATGTCAAATTTTATATATAAAAATAATAATCAATTGTAATATGCATATTTAGATGCAAAATTTTATTTATATAAACAATAATGAGCTTCATCATGCATATTAGATGCAAATTTGGAAATATAAAAGTGCCCATGGGGCTGATTTGCAAATATTAAGAGACACATTTTATATATCATAATTTGTGCCATTTGATTATAAATATGTATATTTAATTTTGTATCCTTACATTTGTATCGTCTTAATGTCATGTTAAGTGAAAAAAATGTGATTTCTTACCATGAATTTTGTATCCTTATATTTGTATTGTCTTAATTTTGAATCCTTACTTTTGTATTGTCTTAATGTCATGTACATTTGTATTGTCAAATGATGTAATACTTGGAGTCATTGAGTCAAAATTGGTCAAATGTGTCCAAAGAAAAATGGTGATTCCCTAGGGTGAAGGGATAGTGTTGAAGGATTTTATCTTGGCACTGAACAGTCTATTCCATTAGCTCCCATTTGGTGGTTAAATGCTAGTGACAACCCCATTTTGTCAATGGAGTCAGTAGAATGTTTGCAACCATGCTAGACCAAAGTGTCTGCAAAGTGCATTAAGAACAATTGGGAAGTGATCTTTCAAGGCTCGTATCTCTAACTCATGAGAGGTATTGGTGAACTGTTAGATGCTATAGGACCATATTTCTAAGGCCTAAAATAACCTCTCTCAATTTTGAGAGATTCAAAATTGTTTGAATTTGGCATGCCAATCTCACTTGATGCCAAAAGTTGTTATGAGGCTTAGTTGAAAGTTATACCACCGGGTATCTTCTAAACCATTCGTCTTGACACCAAATAGTCTGTGCCAATAGCTCCCATTGGGTGGGTAAACACTAGTGACAACCCCATTCTGCCCACTTAGTCACTAGAACATTCACGACCATGTCAAACCAAAGTGTCCCCAAGGTGCACTAAGCACCACTGGGCGGCAATCTATCGAGGCTTGTATCTTGGACCTTGTGAGAGGTATCGAAAAAAATTTAGATGCCATAAGACCATATTTCTGAGGCCTACAATTACCTCTCTCTGTTTTGGGAGATTTGAATTTGTTTGAATTTGGCATGCAAATCTTGCTTGATGCCAAAACTTGTAGTGAGTCTCAGTTGAAAGTTGCACCACTGGATTTCTTCCAAACCATTCATCCTAACACCGAACCATTTGTGTCATTATCTCCCATCAGCAGGGTAATCTTTAAGAAAACCCTCCTTAAAAATAAGGTGTAAAAAAGTGGCAAAAGTTATAAAGAAAAAAAAATTATTGGCGAAAATTTTTTACTTTCAAAGAAAAAAAAATCTCAATTGGCGAATCATTGATGCTCCCTGAAACTATGTGGAAAATCTTGGTGGATTGTGTTTTTATTTCAAAACTACAAAAATATATATTGGCGAATAAAAAATAGTATTTAAAGTATAAAAAATATAAATTGGCAAATATTCAAAACATAGCACGATAGGACTATGTGTCAAGTTGGGTGCTATGTGTCATTTACTAATGACTAGTTTGTGAGGACATTTTGCGTAGCTTCGGTAGGCTAAAAGGAGGGTTGATGGCTAACAATTACGAAGATACGCAAAGGTCAAGTAAGTTTTTGGTTGAAAATTTGGCATTTGTGTAGCTTCAGCACAGTTTGTGGTGATTGGTGACACTGTGCATAGCTTCAGTAGGCTAAAATGAGGGTCGATGCTAACAGTTATGAAGATACGTAATGGTCAGGATGATGGCATGCGTAACTTCGGCGGGTATGTTGACAGTTTGCAGTTGAAGGCCATGAAGATACGCAAAGGATAGGTTGATAGTGGGTGTGACTTTGAAAGTTATGATTGCAGGTAAGATATGGGGGTTCCAAGGCCACGTTGGCAGTCTACATAACTTAGTCGTGAAGTTACAATGACATTGAACATTGAAGTGCAATTAATGAGACTTATCAACGATAAGATTTTGATTAGACATTAAAAAGGTTAATTTGTACAAGATATCAGCTATGATTAGTAAACATTTATTATCTTTCTTTTTGGAGCCAAGTCATATTACATGAAACATTCCTTAAAAATTTAATGCAGCTGCCAAGTTGTCAGTTCAAAATTTAAAATGACAGCTAGGATATGGTGGTTCCAAGGTAACGCTGGCAGTTTTCGTAACTTGAGTGGTACATAATCCAAGCCAAGATTTTGATTAGACATTAAAAAGGATAATTTTATGGGATATGAGTTGTGATTCATCAACATTCATTATTCTTCTTTTCTACTTCGGAGCCAAGTTACGCAAGATACAATGTCTGCAATTTTTCTTTACCGATATTCATTAATTTCCTTTTTCCAGGAAAGCCACCTTACGTGAAACATTCCTTCAAAATTTATTGCGGCTGGCAAGTTGGTGATTATTTTCTTTATATACTCCTCAGTAGTGGAATTGCAGAACATAGGGCACTTTCTAAATTTGGAATCTTGGATGACAGAATGGGTCTTCCAGTATCTAAGGGATCACCAAATGAGAATCCAGAACCTGTTATCCAACCAAACTTGGTTATGCAGGAGAAGATTCAGCACGATGTCCTCAATCATCTTATGTCTATAGCATGGGATCATGCTACTAGTTATGTCGGATACCATAGCGACATGTTCAAACTCGAAGTAGAACATGACAAGGTAGAGATGCGCGCCATTTTTTACAATCATGGCTTCGACTAGGAGGCGTTCTAGGAGGAGATGATCTGGTTATTTGTTGGTATGTGCATCAACTAATATTTTTTTCTTTGTGGATCTTAGGAAAAATTTTGTTACTCACTTACTTGTAAGTTGTAATTTGTAAATACAAAATAATCAAATGTACTTTTCATTTTGGTTTTGGAAATGGTTGGAAGCTTGTCGCTTCTCCTTCTGGGAAAACCACAACCATTAAGTGAATCAGACTTCAGTGATTCAGTTACCAGGGTCTAGTATTATGTATATAGTATACCAATTTTTGAATTTAATAGTAATACTGTAGTCTGTATACATATGAGACATTGAGAAGACCCTTTTTCAAATAGTGTTATTGTTTCTAGTTTTACGCATTATTTGCTAATACTTCAAATTTCAATAGTCAATACACTAATACAGTAACATGTTACGTGAATCATGAAATTGAACAATATTTTTATTATTTATAAATTAAAAAATATGTAAATTGTAATTACTAATAGAAATTATTCAAAATGTTAAATCAGTATTACAATTTTGTATAAAATTATAAATACCTATTAACTGATTCAGAATGCTAAATCGGTATCATGATGAAGTGAATTTGACTGAATGAGAACATTCAGAAGTCTGAAGCTTCTAAAATCTAACTTCTCAATGGTTAATTTATTATGATAGTGATCAGTTCTGAAGTTACGCCTGGCTATTTCATAACTTCTCAACGGTTAAGTTTTTATGATGGTTAGGGGTTCCAAAGTCCCGACTAACTATTTGCATAACTTTGTAAGGTGTTGAAAAGTGAGACATAGATTAAGTTTCATGCCACGTGGAAAGTGCAAGGCTGTGTCATAACATCTCAAGGTTTCATTTTCCTAGTCAATTTAACAGTCTCGAAGTTTTGAAAAGGTGTTGCATGACTTCGCAAGTCTCAAAGTTTTAGGATTTCAAATTCAAAGGGCCAAGGGCCAAGGCCCCTAATTTGGAGGTAGAAATTTAGCAAAGTTGAGATACAGACCTAGGGTTAGATGTACCATTACCGTCACTTCGGCAACACGCTAATTATTTACTCTTGGATCACCACCAAATCTATGTTGGAAGTGACAGTTGACAGTGACACTTTTTTGAAAAAGTTAATTACTAATTTCATGCATGTGTGCTTGATGAGATTTTAATTTTTAATAGAGTAGGTGGCTTGGTGGCTGGTTGTACTTGTGAGTTTCTTGTTACTTTTTAGTTATTAAAGATATTTCACACTTAGTGACTTCACAGAGCATCCATAATTTCTAGAGTCGAAGAGCAACCAGAGAGTTGAAACCTATGGCTTTAAGTGCAGAAAAGGAGCTTACTACTTAGAGTTTAGTATACATAAAGAATGGCAGAACAAGGATCTCCTAATGTTGTTGTAGTACTGGAAAAGAGTGTCGTTGTGCATTCAAGAACAAAGAGGCAAAACATATACATTGAAGAATCGATGAAACTGTTTCCTGGATCCTCAAATTTGCAATCAGCTAATGCTTATGAATGGAGGGACCCTTATGCATCCTGCAAGGATGTTGTCTACCCAAACATAACTGGGTATGAGCTCAAGTCATGTTTTTCTATAACAATAGATTTAGAGGCCCTCCTATTTCAAACCCATGGGATAGGAACTTGGGAAAGTTGATAGTACCTAAGGTATTTTTGGATGTAGACCTCATGAAAGTGCTAATTCAAGCATACAATCCAGTGACACAAGCATTCCACAAGCATCAAAAGTCTATACTCTACATGTTAGATAGAGAAACTTTTATTCAAGCTTTTGACCTTCAAGGACCTATGAGCATGGATATTAACCTAGCAGAAGATGAGGCCCAGTTTAATAGATAGAAAATTTACTACATTGGAAAGGGTTATGAGGAGGCATATTCCTAGAGAAAAGAAAGAGGTAGGGTTGTTACCCAAGAAGGTTGCAGATTCATTTGATATTGAGCTTTTCTTTCCCTATTTCCAAAATACCATCTATGGTCTACACAAAGTTATTGGAATAGATGGAATTTTGATAGTGTGTCTTGACATTTATGTAATGGCTACAGATGTTCAGGACCTATACACCAACAAGGAGTTTGATTATGTGGTGCACATAATCAATGTAAAGCACACTGAGTTGATTTGAAGACTAGTTTGAAAAGCTTCAAGTTCAATCACTACTCCATGTTGATGCACCTGATCCTCTATTGCAATATTGGCTACATCAACCCAGGGTTCATGGATGAGACCGAGAATGCAAGAGGAACTATTTTGGTTTAGCTGTGAACTAGGTTATGGCATAGAATTTACCATTTCTCTAATTCCATTACTTTTTTTAGTGATTTTGTGGATCCATTAATGAACATGTTAGGTATTGTGAGGGATAGATTTCCTTTACTTGTTAGAAAATCACTTAGACCCTTAGCATTTAAAATTGACAATGGCATTAAGCACAATTGGGGTGATATTTTTGTTTTTGATAATTTTACTATTATAAGAGTGTATGCTTACCCTCAACCTCCACACATACTGAAAAAATTTGTTCCAGAAAGATTGACAATAGTAGAATTCATCTAGCAACTTATCATGATGGATAGAGAGCACTTAGGCCCTAAAAGACATAAGGGAACCTTTCTGGAAAGGAGGTTCCAAATAGGAGATTTCTCTATAGGTAAAGATGTTGTGGACCAAATCCATGAATTCCTGAGACAATTTAGATTGCCCTCTGGTAATGCAAGGATGTATGACCCTGAAGAATTTGTTAGAGTAGCATTGAGAGAAATGAGGAATCACAATTTAGCTCTAAATTAGCCTATGGTAGATGAGGATGTTATTAGAAATTTTTTTCGTCAAGATATCTGTGAAGAGAGAACCTATAAATGGAAAAATATTGTAAGGGTAGAGGAACAATTGAAAAAGGTAGACCCTACCTTCCCTAGTTTCTTTCTTGATCTCCAATACATGTCGAGAATTGACATGTGTATAGAGAATTGTGAAGATATTATATCTAAATTTCCAAACATCCCTGAGGAGAAGGAGGAGGATAGAATAAACCCTAAGGAAGTTGAACCTAATGTAGTTTTTATGGTAGAAACAGAACAAGCTGAGCCATCCACATCTGAGCAGAGGCCATCAAAGAAACAAAATTTGATGAGTGTACCACAAAAGGAAAGGCAAAAGGCACTACAAATCCTACCAGGTAATAGCCATTACTTTGTTGACTTAAGATAACAATTTTTGACATCAATGGCAGATGAGGGAGAAAAGGCCCTAGATGAGTTAGAATTGGCTACAGCTAGATTGGATGACTGCATCATCCAAGCTAAAGAGTTTATAGATGATGGTGAATTCATCAAGTCTGATGAGTTTAAAAGTTTTCTCTTTAGATTTAAGCAGAATGAATTAACACTGTCTTTAAAACCAGGGGAATCATAGGAAAAAACTATTGAAATGATAGAAAAATTACAGGCCTATGATCCCAACAGTGAAACATTAACTATGGAGGAGGCAAGATATCTTGTAAAGAGAAGTGGCATGTTGTTGATCCTTGTATGGGACTCGGAGTCCTCATTCCTAATTGACCAAATCAAGAGGCAAGATAAAGTTGTAGCTTATGAAGCTTTTGGCCCTGATGGACTACAAAGGAGTTCTAGTTTCAATATGGACACTAAGACACTAGCAGTATGGTGTGTAGCCCCAAAATCTAATAAGCCTAGATTGGTTGATATCCAAGACACAACATAGGGTAGCCAATTAATATGGAGGTTGCAGGACACTATAGGATTAGAGATAGAAAATCTCCTACATCATGCATCCTCCATGAATAAATCAGTGGTTGAGGACTTAGAGAACAAGCTAGCTAGGACATTCAGAGATTATGTGGAAACTAGAAAAAAGTTTGAAGAGGAACTGAAGAAGATTTTTTTCCTGGATAAGACTGTGAAGGAGCTAAAAGATGAAATAAATACTCTAAAAAATTAGTCCAGGGCATTTACAGAGGTCTGTGATGCTGGGGTCCAAACTGAGCATGAGGGGGGCTTAGCTCCAGAACTTGCAACAGAAAAAATAATAATGGATATTGATTAGCATGATCCTGTTGATACTAGAATTGTTGAAAATGAGACTTTGAAGAAGGTGTTATTGCACAGAGTAAATATTTTAAAAGGGAAGTCTCAAATCCTTCATAGTACTTTCATTTCTTTGTAGGGGATAGAATTTCAATGTTCTAATGCCTTGTCTATACTAACCCCATTATTTAATACTTGGGGCCCATACTTGCAATTCTTTGATAGGTTAGTTTTACCAATGGGAAAAAAAATGGAGTTACCTTACAAAATAATTGATGCTAAGGAAATGGTATTATTAGTAAAGGATTTGTATGCATTTTTCACTAGAAAGTTACAAAACATTTAGGCAACGCTTAAGGTTTTTGCTGAAGAGTATGGAGGATATATCACTGCTATTGTGGACACAGAGGGACACTTGAAGGAATGGCAAGAGTGGGTTGATTATTTCAACCAAATTTTGGATGCTAGCAAGGTGGCTTCTTATTTTGTTGGTGATGCTAACATTTCAACTTTTTATGAAGTTGTGGATGAATTGTACAAGCAGGAGATTAACATGAATAAGTTTGTTGTTGAATCTCAAGCTATAATGGATGCCAAGTGGAACAAATGCCTTGAAGAATTGGATATAGTTAGAGATGTAACTTGGTCATCAAAGAGGGAAATTATGGTGTGGGAAAACATTGGAGAGATCCATGCCTTGGTCTTGCCACATTGACATGGATGATGGAAGTAGTTGAGATAGTTATGGTATTAGATGAAGATCCAATAGAGGGAGGTCAGTTAATTCAAATAGGGTATCTTATGTTTGTGGTTCACCTGCTGTGGATACACCTTTGGTACAAATCAAGACTGATTCTGAAGAATCCAAGCTGCCAGCTGTCACTCTAATAATTGTTTCCAAATTTGTTTAATTTTCCAAATGCCAATGTTAGTTTTTATTTTCTAATCATTGATCATTGACATTGATGTATAAATTTCAAGGAAGTTAATACAAATATACAAGGATATTTTGTAATTTTATGATAGATCATAGAATTCTGAGACTTCAAGTCTCTATCCTCTCACCTCTGAGTCTGGTTACTGGTACTACAATCATTGATCATTGATTCTTGAATTTGAAATTTTGATGTGTAAATTTCAAGGAAGTTAAATTTAATACAAGGATATTTTGTAATTTTCAATTTTTTTGTCACTGTGCCTATGTAATTTTGTAAAGAGCTCATTGGCTCAAGTCAAGAATCTCAATTCTAATTCCTAAATCCTAAAGATCACAATTGCAATTTATTTAAAATTGAATGTATAATTGTATATTATGTATAATGTCAATGCCAATGGTCATATTATTATATTAATATTTTCTTTTAGAAATTAGGAATTAGGAATTTAGGAATTAAGTAAAATTTAAATGGTTTTGATTCAAGGTGTTGGTACTGTCAAAAGGATTTTAGCCCTTGCTCGTCAAAATTTTGTTAAACCCTTTAGTAAATTGACCTAGCAATGAAAAATTGCAAAAGGCCCTAATTATCCTAGGTCTTGTTATATTTAAGTGTTACCTTTTTAAGTCACTAAAGATCTAAAATGCATGTGTTTAAATTAAATCCTCGTAAGTTTTCAACCCTTTGTTTTTCATGGTTAGGTTTCTAAACGGGTCTCTTTTCATTAAAATATTTCCTACTAAGACTTTGGCTTTTCCCAATTATATCCTGGCCGTCGGATCTACTTTAATCTTGTGGTTGTCGCTACCCCTTAAGCTCCCCAATTGTTAGACCTTTTTCCTTTGCAAGAAAATGACTAAGCGATACCTATCCTTGTGGGTCCAGTTCTAAAGCTACGTGGTCACTAATGAGTGGAACAGATCAATAGTCGTTGTAGTGCCTTAAATCTAAGTTAGTCACTTATTAAGCCTTGCGAGACTATGACAGCCATCTGATTGGATGAGGAACAAGTGATGATGGAGGTGGGACCAATTTTCATTGTTAAATGATGATTGCCCAATAGAAATAGATCAATGGTTGTTGCTATCCCATAACCTAACATCGCTTACAATTTCTTGTTTGCAGGGATGCGACTGATCGACATGTGTCCATTGTGATGTCACTTGCCAGTGTGTCTAAAGTTCTCAAATGCCTCCACATGTTCATCTACAAAGTGGGATCACTAACTTTAAAATACAGTAAGGATCTGTCAGATCTTGAAGAAATTGACGACAGGCGTTGTGCCTTGATTGCAAAGTAAAGTTACACTAACATACGAATTTTTGCACATGGGTATAATAAAATGTTCTCATTGGTTGAGAACTAAGCTTAGAAAAGGGTTAAAGTATTCTATATGGATTATTGTCGACTGTTCGATGCACCAGGAAGGAATTGATTGACGGTGCAGATTCAAATTTAAAATTTTGGAGCCTTGTCACATCCTATGAACGTTGTAGCCTCCACTGCCACTTTTAGTAATGGCAACTTAATGAGCTTCGTGTGAGTCAACTAGAAGGAATTATAAGATTTTATTTGATCATTGGAAGTGATACATTATCTTCAATCTCTCCACAGCAAAATTGCTCTCTCTGCAGGTGTCATCTGCAAGTTTTTTTGGTATTGTATTGTAAACCCTAATATGATCTCACAATTCTAGTCTCAAAGATTGGATTATTGTCTGTTGTGGTTTCTTCAAAGTATCAGGGTGGTTTTTATTTGGTTCCTACATTTTCTCCTAAAACCATAGTTAGTAAAATAGCACCCAAAAGAGATCTTTCAGGTAAAATAGAGCACAAAGACAAGGGTGTATATGAGGATTTACTTCAGTTGCTCCCACACTCAGAGCTTGATAAATCAAGGATGAAGGAATTAGTTCCCCAAAACCCTAGGGACTATATTGATGATGGGTTGTTTGATAGGGGAATGTGGATGAGAGATGCTAGGGTTGGGGAGAAATATAATGGTTTAATTTTGTTTAAGGTTGCATAGTCTCAGAGAAATGCATGTGCTCCCCTTAGTAATATATGGCAGTTCGATGTGGGGAAACTCATTGTGCCTGGAGTTTTTATGGATGCTAATGTCCTCATATAGGTAGCCAATTTCTATGATCTAGTAACAAGGTGTGTTAGGGACATAAATGGGAAAGTCTTGATAAGTATCACAGAGGAGGAGATCAGACAAGTCTTTTCACTAAATGATCCTATTGTTGGATTGGAGAAGATTGATTTTGATGAGTTTGGTAAAATTTATCAGGCACAAAGAGACTATTTGAGGTCTAGTCCCCTAAGACATTTCTTTGGCAAAATTGGTGCCTTGTGTATGGTTAGTCCAAGCACACCAAAGCCTTTCAGGTTAGATCTTTTCAGCTTGAGAGTACAAGGCATGTATAAGTCTTTGACTTTGATTCTAGGATAGGATGAGGCTACACATATGCCTATCCCCTACATGTTCATGATGATCAAGATCCTACATCCCCACTTGGCATTAATTTTTTATTTTTCCCCTTACCTTGCATATTTAATTCACGAGATTTGATAGGGATAAAAAATATGAAGGTAGATAGACCTTTTGGATGGTACTCCATGTTGATGCATATGTTCTTGCACAATGGTGTTAATTTCTTTAGTAAGACAATGGAGATAGTAAGGGAGAAGAATGGAGAATTTTTGCCAGTCCAATTGTGGACTACAAAATTGTCATGGGATAGGACTGATGGCAGTTATATTATCTTTGATAGAAATTTTGCTTCAAGGCTAAGATCCTTGTTATTCCTTGAGAACCCAAGAATCCCCATGGAATTATTAAGGCTAATTAGGCCAAAGTAATACTTCAAGGACATCACCATAGTCCACAATTTTGGTGATATAATTTTTGTATTCAGTTTCCATAGTTTTCAAAGTATATGGTTGCAAGAAGGCACCTTATATATTGCCCTACCAAGTCCCTTTGAAGATAGGGTATGCAAAAATTTTAAGGCAAATTGGTGACTTGCAGGAGATAGCCTTGACTAACAAAGGAAGAGGAACTTTGTTCCCAAGAATTACAATAGCTCACCAGTACATTATTGTAAAAGGTGGGTGGGTACATTTGAATAAGGTTTTGCAACCCTACAGGATGGCTATTGCAGTAATAAGGTGTGCAGATAATGAGGGTTTTCTATCAGGAATGTTTAAAGAAAAAAATGAGGTGTGTCAGTATGGAACACCAATTCAATTTTCCTGAGGATATAGTAAGAAATGAGTTTGATCTTTAGACTCAAGAAATAAAAAAGGAAAAGTGGATAATCTATAAGAATACTATAGACTTTATCCAGATTTTTGATTAAAAAATATGATCCATTTAAGGATTTTCAGCCATGGGAAAGGAAGGTGGACACCCTCATGGAACATTTTGATGAAATTATGCAAGCAGAAAATGAAAAGAAAGGTATGGTTATCCAATCTGATCCAGACAAGGAAAGAATAATTTTGAACCAGCCAGGATATGAAAAGTTGACCCCTAAGGGGACATACATAGTTCAAGAGAGAAAGGGGTACAGTGTCCTTCTCCCAGTACAACACAAAGATAAAAAATTTCCATCCACCTCCAAAGGAAAGAGACATATGGATGATCCAATAGCATAACATCCTTCTCTAAAGAGGCAAAGACAAGAGGAGCCTCAGCCAGAATAGGGGATGTACTCTCCTTCCCAATCCCCATTACAATGAACAAGGAGTTGCTCAGCAGCTCATACACATGAGTAATGAGGGGAAAAAAATTGTTTCAAATGATGAGATACAAGAGGGGATGCCAGAAGCACCCAAAGGAATTGAGATGGACCTCACTATAGAAAATTTTGAAGGTAAACAACTAGACCCCATTTTAAAGCAAGCTAGTGATGGTTTCATTTCAGATGATAATTTTGTTAAGACTAAGGCATTTCTTCAATTCTTGTGGAGAATGCACATCAATCAACTCACAAAGATTTGTGAGAAAAAGAAAGAAGGGTTCCTTGAAAGGGATATTACTGAGATTGAAAATGAGACAAAAGGGGAAATGATGAAGAAATTTGAGAGTATAACCCCAGAAGAAGGCAGGGCCTTAACTCACACTGCATGGGTGTTAATTCTCCCTGAATGGGATATTGTTGATGCAATAGTTTTTGATGTAGTTATAAAAAGTAAAGTTACAATTCATTCTACTATAGAGAAAGCACAATAGGCTACTAGGGGTGTGGTTTTATGTGATGATCATGCAGCCCTAGTAATGTGGTCCCTTAAGAGGGAAGGAAATAAAGATAAGAATGAGGCATACTCAGAGTATTCAGGAAATTTGTTAGTGCATAGAGTGGGTGAGACTTCAAATGTTGAAGCCTCAAATACTATCTTGGAGAGAACCAAGTTTAATGTGAAGGTGGTAGAGAAGGATGCTTAGGAGAAAGAAGAGTTGAGAATTAAGTTTGAAACTATTCTCAAATCCTACAACGAGCTGAAGATAGAGATGATTGAGAAAGATAAATTGATAGAACAATTATTTTGGACCATAGAGCCATAGAACCCCACACCTAGTGATTATTGATAAACCTACATTGGCTTCTTCTTCTAGCCCCATTATTGAATTTCTACCATCCCCCTTCCCAGAAACAAATATAAATGCAAGGGTCAGTTGGGAAAAACAACAGTTGCTTGAAGAAAGGGATAGATTGAGGGAAAGTAGAGAAGAGATGGACAAACAAAAGGATGAACATATGAAGGCTAAGTTCCTTGTAGACCAAAGATATGAAGAGAAGTTCATAGAGGCAGTGATGCAATTTGCCCGTGATCTAAATCCTACAATTTTGTTTGATCATGCTAGGAAATTACAAACACCGCTAACATCTTTGAGTGATCATAAGGCTGAATTAGGACCAATTTTAAATAAATGGGTTGAGAGATCCCCAAATATGAAATTATTTCATTGGCTCTCTAACGGCCAACTTGATCCTAACCCATTGATCAAGCCGGTACATAAGTTTGTGAAGAGTCTAGTGGAATACAAGATAATTTTAGACGATTTTGAAAGAAAGTCCAATCTACTGAAGAAACAACTAACACTCTCTAGTTTTGAGCTAATTATAGGAGTATTCAAGAGAAATGGTGAGCGTAAGGAGTTGGTCAAGTGGAGAGAGAGGATGGATGAAGAATTTTTAGCTAGGATGACTAGTATTTTAACTTTGGAAAATACTCTTTTCTTCATACATACCATTGAAATGTTGATAACTACAAAATCAAGATTTGATTTCATTCATAGGGAAATCAGTCAGATGGAAAGCAAGTGGGAACAGTTGTCTAACAAAAAGGATGAAATCATCAATTTTGTATTCCCAAGTGAGGAAGTATTTAATGAATGGAGATACCAGTACATGCCTCACGTTGAAAAAGAAGAAATTCCATCTACTTCTTGAGGTGAACAAAGGCTAATGACTCACAAATTTATTGTGTTTCTAGGACTGAGTATTGTAAACCCTAATATGATCGGATGCTTGTTGCAATCCTTATCTATAAAAGGATTTTTCATGATCATATTGAGCATTGAGAGTTTAGTCATCTCGAGGATAGATTTTGAAACCCTAGGTCTCAGTCAAAGATTGTAATATGTTGTATCTTTTCTTATCAAAGTAATAGAAGAAAATACAGGTTGCTACTATTGTTCACAAGCTTTTTTCTTCAAGAAAATTGTACACAAAAGATCGAGTTCATTATACTTAATAAAAATATCATTATCAGGTCTTTATATCTCCTCTGTGTTGAATCTATAAATTTCTGAGTCCATCAGAGACTCTTGTGTATGTATCTTTGTTTTGAGTTCTAATTTGGAATTGGATTAAAACTGTTATAGATGAAATACATGTTCATATGATTTATACAAGGATTATCAATAAGAACTAGGTTATGAACTAGGTTATCTCTAGACCTTTGTGTTCCCTCTATTTTAAGCAATATTAGCCCAATGGATAAGGCACTGGCCTAAATGAATATATCTTTATTTGATAAATAATAAATTGTGAAATAATAAATATCTTTATGGTTACACACTGGCCTGTTTTAGCATTAGGAAATTAGGAAATTGACAAATAATAAATTGACTAATGAGTATGAACTATGACAAATAATAAATTGACAAATGACAATTTCTAAGAAATTAGGAAGCTTTGACCACTGGCAATATTCCGAAGTAACACCAGGTTGTTTCGTAACTTCTCAACGGTTAAGTGGTTAGGATGCTAATGATGAACTACAACTGATTGAGAACTTTATTGAAGAACTACAAGTGATTAGAGATCACCGAACACTGAAGTGTTATGTAAGATAATTTAATCAGTTTTATGTTGTCATTGATGTCAACTAGTTTTGACAGAACTTATCATGATAGTTGCAAATATCTAACACATCTGTAGAAGAGAAGAGAAAGATGAAGAACTGAGATATCTACATTGAGGAAGATGGAAAGGACAGATGAGGATAAGGAATACTTTTGGTAACTTATTGATGAGTCTATGACTTCATATTTTTGACTTGATTATGTTACATTAATCTATTATGAAGTTGGAATCAATTTGTTACAAAGCAGTGTGGTTGGTTAATGAAGCATTCCAGTATACACCGAGCAGTGTAGTGTATACTGATGAGCACAGTATAAACCAAGCTTGTGTTCACCGACGCATTTCTTTTTTAACCGAGTATGAAGAAAAGAACTTAAAGATTAGTTTAGCCGACAGAATTTGATGAGCTGTATAGTGTTATGATTTCGAGATAGGAGATAAAGTTTATTACAAAGATCAATGGCTAACAAAATTCAAGGAAGATCTAAAGGATGGAAACAAAATGTATTACTGATACATTAGCCGAGGAAGGTTTAAGCAGCAAAATGGACGAAGGAGAATAAGTGGCAAAATCTGATAGATGAGAAGAAAATGGTTTACATGTCTATTTAAAAGACTAGGGTTTCATTATGAAAATTATGCCAGAAGAAGGAGACTATAGAATTATCGCGTGAACAAGCTTCATGCATGCCTAATCAAACTGGTTAAGGAGAACCAAACTGCAAAGTTTACCAAGCGTCAGAAAGCTATAACCGAGAGATAGTAAGTCATTGATTATTGTTGAAATAGAATTGATATATTGATCAGAGGATTTGAATGAGTGTAATATAGATCTGAACATCTACAATAGAAGTTGTATTGTAATCAGATCACCTACTATTATAGATTAACCATTGTAATAAGATAAAATGTCTTAACCAAGTGAACTTGAAAGTCTTGTAATGTCATTCATAGAGTGTACATTTGTTATCCTATCAACCCCATAATGAATGTTGGTTGGACGATAATGGTTAGTGTTAAATCCTCTAACAAGGTCATACCTTACAATGTGTTTTGTAACCTTTAACAGGATTGGGTCTTCACCGACCTCACTTTAGAAGAGTGAACAATTTTTGGGTTGCCGGTCCCAGGTGGTTTTTCCCTTAACAGGGTTTCTACATTAAATCTCTTGTGTTATGTGTTCATTGTGGTGATTGTTTTATTGTCATACTTTACATATTGCATATTGGATTTGATCAGTAATCACTATAAGTTACTAACTGGTAATCGGTAAAAGCACAGATAGTTTACTATTTTATGTTACCGAGCTGCAGAAGTTTGTGTAAATTGTTTTTGGATATACATTTTGTATTTGGGACTGAGAATAACTAATTCACTACCCTCTCAGTTATTCTAACAATTGGTATCAAAGCAATGGTTACTAGATACAAGCTGCTTGGTTGCTTGGAATAGAGTTTTAAGGACTTCAGCATAAAGATCTCAAAATTTATAAGAGGGAAGTGTCAAAGCTAAACAAGGATAACTTCACAATATGGAAAAGTAGGATGAAGCTGCATATATCTAGAATTGGGAATTCTACTCTCACTCTAGTGGAGAATGGCTACATTACCCTACCCACTGGACCTTTGACCCTTGATCAGTTAAGAGATAGACATGAACATAATGTCACTATGATGGAGATTTTTGTTGCTCTAACAGATGCCGAATTTGAAGATATCAAGGATTGTACTACTTCTAAGGATATGTGGGATAAACTTGCTCAAGTTTATAGTGGTGATGTAAATGTAAAAAGAGCCAGAGCCAAAAGCTTAAGAGGAAGATTCAATGACATGAAGATGAAGGAAGGTGAAAATATAGTGTAGTACACAAATCAAATAAAGGAAGTTGTTAATGCTATAAGAGGATATGATGGTGTTATTGATGAAGACACTATGGTAAGCAAAATTCTTAGAACCTTATTACTGGTTTATGCAATCAGAATATCTGCAATCCATGAAATGAGATCTGCACATGGTAATACTCTCACTCTTGACAATCTGATTGGTGAATTAACAACATTTGAGCTTAACAATTATGATAATAGTGTTGTACCAACTATTGAGCCTGCTTTCATGACTTCTCTGAAGATTGTTAATTTTAGTAGTAAACATGATGATGATGATGATGATGATGATGATGATAGCAATACTAAAAATGAGCTTGATGAACTTGAAGCTCTCATGGCCAGAAGGTTACCTAAAGGTAAAGGTAGATATAAAGGAAAATTACCTTTATCATGCTTTAATTGTAAAGAGGTTGGTCACATTGTTGCTAGATGTCCAAACAAGAAGGAAGAGAATAGAAAAAAAGACCGATCTAGTGAAGGAAGCTATGGGAGAAGAAATAACAGAAGCTATCAACAATACAATAAAGACAACCAAGACAATAATGATAAAGGTAAGAAGGTTTGTTACATTGCTGAAGAAGATGATACTGACATTGATTCTGATGATGATGTAGAAGTTTTATTTGTTGCTATGAAGGATGATTCTGAAGAAGAAGAGAGGTATGTAGAAATATAATTGATTTCTAAAGTTAATAAAAATGATACTTGGATCATAGATAGTGACTGTACACATCACATGACTGGTGATGAAGAAAAATTTAATCATCTTCAGCAATACAATGGAGGATCTATGAAAATTGGAAATGATACACCCTGTATGGTAAGAGGAAAAGGATCCCTAATGATATTTATGATAGAATCAAATGTGAAAATGCTTATTGGGTAGAAGGACTAAACTATAATTTTCTAAGTGTGGCATAGCTAAACAATTCAAGTCATCGAGTTGCTTTTGAGAGCAAGAAAGTAAAAATATTTGATGATGGAGGAAGACTAGTTGGAACTGGAGTACAATCGAAAGGTAATATGTTTTATCTTGATAATGATGAGTCTTCTTGCTTGATGATGAAAAATGAAGATGCTTGGTTGTAGCATAAAAGGTTATGTCATGTGAATTTTGATAACATGATTAAGATTAGTAAAATGAAAAGAGTTAGAGGTCTGCCTAACTTATCAAAGCCTGATCATGTTGTTCCATGAATGTCAAAAAGGTAAAATGACCAAATCTAGCTTCAAAAGAAAAGATTATTCAACAAAGAAGATACTTGAGTTGGTTCATACCGACCTGTGTGGTTCTATGAGAACTCAAAGTTATTATGGAGATAGATATTTTATTCTTTTTGTTGATGATTATACTAGATTAATGACTGTCATGTTCCTAAAAGAAAAATTAGAGGCATTCAAGATGTTCAAGTGGTATAAACAAAAAGTAGAGAAAGAGATTGGTAAAGAGTTGAAATGCTTAAGATCTAATAGAGGAGGTGAATTTATTTCTGATGAATTTACTAAATTTTTTAATGAGCATGGTATTAAAAGATAGGTCTCTACACCGAGGACACATCAGCAAAATGGCATTGTTGAAAGGAGGAATAGGTCAATTGTTGAATGCACAAGGACATTGATGATAGAGAAGAATGTAGCTCAGACATACTAGAGAGAAGCAGTTAGCACAACTATTTATGTTCTGAATTGAGTACATCTGAAGAAGGATACATTTGAATACTTGAGGACTAGACTTGGGGTCCGTCCCCTATCTATAGTCACTAATGTGATCTAGAGGTTGCATCAGCCTAATATTATCAGAAGATCATACATGTTGATGCAAAATTGTTCACACTTTGGATTTCTATCTAAGGTTGTGAAAATTTTGAAGAACTGGAATAGATTTGCATAATAGTATACAGAGATACAGAGAATGCACCAAACAACAAAGAGTTACATGGCTACTACACAGCTGTATGTTTATTTGTTTCTTTGGCATTGTTGTCAAAGGGAGAGATAAACAATATGATAATCGAGGAGAACACTAAAACATCTATCTAAGGGAGAGATATGAAATTAAGGGAGAGCATTGAAGATCAGTTACTAAGAATAGAAGAAGAAATCTGAGAGCTACAAAGATCATATCTGCAGAAGATAGTCTGCACTTGTAATGTTGTTAAGTAATGTAGTGATTAAACATATTAGGCTAAGGGAGAGCTTGTACTGAGCTACAACATTTGTTTACAAAGTTGTAGAATACATGTTTGGTATGGGTATGGTATACTTCATATTGCTTGAGTTTCCATTGATGCCAAAGAGAGAGATTGATGAACTACAACTGATTGAGAACTTCATTGAAGAACTACAAGTGATTAGAGATCACCAAACACTGAAGTGTTATGTAAGATAATTAAATCAGTTTTATGTTGTCATTGATGTCAACTAGTTTTGACAGAACTTATCATGATAGTTGGAAATATCTAACACATCTATAGAAGAGAAGAAAAAGATGAAGAGCTAAGATATCTACATTGAAGAAGATGGAAAGGATAGATGAGGATAAGGAATACTTTTGGTAACTTATTGATGAGTCTATGACTTCATATTGTTGACTTGATTATGTTACATTAATCTATTATGAAGTTGGAAGCAATTTTTTACAAACTAGCGTGGTCGGTTAATGAAGCATTCTAGCATACACCAAGCAGTGTAGTGTATACCGACAAGCACAGTATAAACTGAGCTTGTGTTCACCGACGCATTTCTTTGTTAACTGAGTATGAAGAAAAGAACTTAAAGATTAGTTTAGCCGACAGAAGTTGATGAGCTGTAAATTGTTATGATTTCAAGATAGGAGATAAAGTTTGTTACGAAGATCAACGACTAACAAAATTCAAGGAAGATCTAAAGGATGGAAACAAAAGTGTTACTGACATTTCAGCCAAGGAAGGTTTAAGCGACAAAATGGACAAAGGAGAATAAGCGGAAAAATCTAATGGATGAGAAGAAAATGGTTTACATGTCTATTTAAGAGACTAGGGTTTCATTATGAAACTTATGCTAGAAGAAGGAGACTACAGAATTGTCATGTGAACAAGCTTCATGCATCCCTGATCAGACTAGTTAAGGAGAACCAAAATGTAGAGATTACCGAGTGTCAGAAAGCTATAACCGAGAGACAGTAAGTCATTGATTATTGTTGAAACAAAATTGATATATTGATCAGAGGATTTGAATGAGCATAATATAGATCTAAACATCTGCAATAGAAGTTTTATTGTAATCTGATCACCTACTATTACAGTTTAACCATTGTAATCAGATAAAATCTCTAAACTGAGTGGACTTGAAAGTCTTGTAATGTCATTCATAGAGTGTACATTTGTTATCCTGTCAACCCCATAATGAATGTTGGTTGGACGATAATAGTTAGTGTTAAATCCTCTAACAAGGTCACACCTTACAGTGTGTTTTGTAACCTTTAATAGGTTGGGTCTTCACTGACCTCACTTTAGAAGAGTGAACAATTTTTGGGTTGCTGGTCCCAGGTGGTTTTTCCCTTAACAGGGTTTCCACGTTAAATCTCTTATGTTATGTGTTCATTGTGGTGATTTTTTTATTGTCATACTTTACATATTGCATATTGGATTTGATTGATAATCACTATAAGTTATTAACTGGTAATCGGTAAAAGCACAGACAGTTTACTATTTTATGTTACCGAGCTGCAGAAGTTTGTGTAAATTGTTTTTGGATATACATTTTGTATTTGGAATTGAGGATAACCAATTCACCCCCCTCTTAGTTATTCTAATAGCTGATGGGTTATGAACTTCTGAGGGACTCCTGACTAAGGACGTGTGTAACTTTAGAAGTAAAGAGATAGTTAAAAGTGACAGTACGTAATGGTTTTGAAAGTGACAGTTAGTTGCATGCCACATGGAAAGCACAGAGGAATGGACTATGACATGTGTCAATGGACACTTTGTTAGGAACAGTTGGTTTACAGAGCTTCATGAGGGTTTTTTGGCCATTAGTGTTGGCGGTTACGAAGCTGCAATGAAGCATTTGGCAAAAAAGCGTAACTTTAGAAAGGTTAATCAGTTACGAGATTAAACAATTGAGAGGTTGCGAAAGGCTTTGTGGGGGACTTCACAAGGTTATATGAGAGTGGAGATGTTAGGAAGACTGTCAGTCCATCACCATAACTTTGAAAGGGTTTGAAAGGCCTCTAATTTGCATGTCAAAAAGTTGAGACAGGGTTAGATGAACTATTTGTGTAACTTCGGAACCAGGCCAGCTTATGTTTTGAATTGTATTCTTGATTCTTGAAGTTGAAACTTGAAATAACATGGTTGCATGAATATGAGACATTGAGGGCCAATGTGTTTGCACTTTATAGTGATGAAAAAGGACATTAATAATTATATGATTATACTTCAAATTTCATGAAGATTCTACATTACAAAAATAATGAATTCAAATTACAAATCACAAAAATCAAAATTCAAATTACAAAAATCGTGAACAATACTTATTACTTGTAATATGAGTCAAATTATCAATAATAACTATTCAGAATCAAGTCCATTGTCAATTTATCCAACAAGTACAGTAATAAGTATATAGTGTATACAATTATAAATACCTATTAACTGAATGATAATTCTAAATCACTTCACTCTTCACTCAGTGTCAGTGAGCACTCTGTCACTTCTATAGCCCACATGGAATCCATCTCCTGAAATTGACTACTACTACTAGCAAGAGGTTCTTCTTCATTCTGAGTTGGGTATTCAAAATCAAAAAATTCTTCATCTTCATTTTGAGTCTGGGACCAAGATCTATCATTTGTCTCAAAACCACCATGTTTTGAAGTGTTCAAAAGCCCTCATCTTTCACGCAGGGAATTCCAAATTGTCAATGCCCTATCATAAGGAAAGTCTCTAACATTGTAGTGAGTTACAAACAACCTCAAGCAAGTTTCCAAATTTCTGTCTAGTTTGTTTCTGATCTTTGATCTTTGATCTTTAAAAACCCCAATGCACTGAAAACTCTTTCATCTTCCACCGACCCCAATATCATTGTTTGACATAAATCAGTAAGTTTGAAATATTCTGATATTGAATCATGCAATACTTCACTCTACTCTATCCTTTTCCAAAGCTTGGTTATTGCACCAGGTTCAAATGGATTCTCCAAGTTTTTTAACTGCAATTTCATACATGATGCAAATTGTCTACATTTTTTTTTAAGATTAGCTGAATCTATAATTCCTTCAATTGCTTTTCCATTGTAGTTTGCATGTTTTTAAAACTCTCTAATCAATTCATCAATTTTTTTATGAAACATTTGAGCATCAATTTGTCTATCTCTGACATTTTCCAAAAATGAGGAAACACACAACCCATAGCTTCAAGAATTTCTTCTCGAGGGAATCTTTCACAAATCTCACTTGAAAGTTGGTAGGAAATTGACTTCAAATTATCACTAACAGATTTAACAAACCTATCAAAATCAACCCTTTTAACTGGAAGTAATCTGCCTCACTTGCCCGTCTTAGAGTGGTGAATTGGTATTTCATATCCTTTCACAAACACACATAAATCATTTTTTGCATTGAATTGTAAAAAATTATCAGCAGGATTCAAATCTATAATTATTTGCCACTTTAAAAAAATTGGTCTTTCAAGTGTTATCATATCAGAGTATAAATTATCGAGGGCAAGGCATGTCATTCTACATAAATCTAAGTACTCATGGATATACATAGTCCTGTCTTGGGATTTCTTAACAAGTTTGTTCATTAAATCTAGCATGGGGAGAAGACTAGCTAAAGTTAATAGAGTCACTATATCACTTTTTAAAACCCCAAAATTGGCATATTACTAACCTAACCAATTTTGGTGCATTTAGTCTCATCCCTTCAAATTTCTACATCATTGAAGTCCTATTGTACTAGGAAATTTTGTCTCCTAATTGACTTTACTCGACTTAGTCTCAAATGCAGAAAACCTCAAATTTACATTGATCACATGCTATATTTCATTCCTAAATATCGACATTTATTAGCTAAATAAACCCTATGATTAATTAATTTAATTACAAAGTCCTAGCACTTTAATTAAATTAATTCCACCCCTTTTAGCTAAAACACATCAAGAGGAATTAAATAATATTTAGTTCTTTAAATGGATATCCTCATTTGAATTTAATTATTCAAGAAATTGGAAAAGTCACCCATGAGGCCATATTTCATTTAATTAATTAAATATTCTCTCCAAATTGTTTCACGTCCCCCCAAGGAGATGAAGGGTCGACCGTTTCTTTGCAAGAAACTCTTCAATCTCCACTCGGGCTTTTCTATAATAGAAACCTCTCATTCCTCATTTGAGGAGTCAATTTTTGAGTATCAAAACTCTGGAAAATTATTGTCTCACACTTTTGCATTCTAAGCTATTTTTCACATTGCATATTAGAATAGTTTTATTTCTTAGAATAAGGATGCATTTGTTCTTAATGTAGTTGCTTTCATTACTATTAGAATCATTTTTATTACAAGCTTTTAGATTAATATTGCACTCTCAATTTTAGCATAAAAATCTAAAATTGCATATTAGCTTAAAATCCTTCACTCTAGACTAGTCTATGGTTGTTGGACTCTCGATTCTAAGAGTTGCTCAAAACCCTACCTAGATAGAAGGCAATAGATTGATTCATATAGGTGTGCGAAATGAGTGAATTCATATTCATTTTTGTATGTGGCTGATGAGTAATGACTATGTTGAAGTCTATGGCTAAACAAGAGGTCAATATTTACCTATAAATATTTTGGCGCCCACCGTGGGGCAGAAAATTAATTTCTAGCCTCATTAATTCTAAAACTTTTATCAAATTTTGTACTATGTTCGTACGTCCGTACATCCTTGGTAAGAAATCTCACGTGAAGTTTTTAACTATGTCACATGAATTTTTGTTGGTTTTAGCATTTCACCATGCGAAAAAGGTGTTTTCTCACGTGGGACTATGCACTTCCTTGTGCGAATTTTGACACGAGAGTTAAAAAATTTCAGTTTTTGCACTTTCCTGTTGCTTTTTTCTTACAATTGCTATTTGCTATGATTTTTCATATCTCTATTTCTCTAACATAGCATAACATTGGGCTACAAGATGTTTGATGAAGACTTTAAAAGCACAACTATGCATACTTACTAATAGTTTGCTTGCAGGATGTTTGACAAAGTTATCTTAAAAATATTTTGTCTATTTACTGCTTTACTCACATAGTTTAATTAGGGCCTTGTGAAGATTTCTTAAGGGTCTTGATAGCATGATAGGGTAATAGGCTCTTCATTACATGGAAGTGATGCCCATGGATGAATCTGAGACCCATATTTTTCTAGCATGATAGATACCTAGGGAAGCAAGGAAAGGTAACAAATCTTTAGTGCATCCATTTGTTAGTGGATTATGCTCTTCTCTCTTTGAGAGAATTAGAAACCCAAAAGCTTGTGGATTGGTTGAAGAGGAGTTAGCTCAATGATAGAAATGTTTGGTGTGTTTGGGTAAGGTGAAGAGGTAGAGGATTATGCTCTTCTCTCTTTGAGAGAATCAAAAACTCTGACCCTTGAATCCAAGCCAAGTTTGTGTCAGCTTTAGAGGGCCTGCTAGAAGTTGAACCTCCAGGAATGATCCAAGTGAGTACACACCTTTTTCCAGTGATTCCACCTCACTATAATAAAGTAGCTTTGTTGAGTCTAAAGACTCCAAAGCCATGCTAACTTCTTTCTCTTGATTCATGACTATCATCTTGAGAAAGCTCTATTTGTTGTACTGAGCAGCGCTGCTCCTAACCCTACTTGTGGGGGTGTACAAATTTTAGGTGTCGGTGTGGCTGAGAGCCCCTAGCCTTGTATCAGGGGCATCAAAGGTTAGTGTCAATGGAAGCCTATTAAACACTCACTTAGTTAGTTGCCTACACAGTTCACCTCTGAAAGGAGACATAATCTTTGTGCGGGGAGGGGGAAGAATCTCTCCCCTAGATTCTCACCATAGGCATGCACTTGGACATTTGAAGGTGGTGTATGACACTGGCCTCTACTTCAAGGGTAACCTTTGAACATATATTATTGAGTCCTTGGAAACACCAAAAACATGGTTGTGTGAGGTGAACACATGCACATAAGTTGTGAGGCACAGATTTTGTCTTCCCTACCATTTTCTTTGTAGGGATAACTGAGTGTTTGTTTTGAGTCTTAAACTATCCAACATGATCAACCTTATCAAGACTCCCATGATTCTTCTCAGTTGCTTTGTCCTCAGTGGAACTATTTTTGACTATTGAATGCTTCACTATTACTTGTTAAGTCCAAACTCTATGCTTGTAAACAATTGATTTCAAACATTCAAACTGAGATTTGTTGATTCAAAACTATCCTAAATCAGTCCAAAAATTGGACATTCTGCCAGAGAACAGTTCATGTTGTGTCTCAAAATCTGATTCTATCTCAAAAACTATGTCAAACTATCAAACTTTGGTCTTTTCCTGTACAATATTTAAGGTTCCTGTGCATTTCCTCATGTGAGATAGCACATCTTCACGCATAGTTTAGCATTTCCTCATATGAGACTGCATTTCTTCATGCAAGACCATCTCTTGATTTTCAAAATAGTGAGCTTATTCCCATTTGTCAATCAATTTCCTATTGGATCTGGTTCTTGTCTAGAGTCTGTCTGCCTATTCTCCTATTGTCCACTGCTTGAAACTGGATGTCTCAAGTTGAGAACCAAACAATTACTACTTAAAATCACATTATCTCTCTATTATCTATCATTTCCTACTATGATCTTGTACCTTGTGATGTGATAGTCACATCTTGGTTGTTCTAGCCTTACTCTCAATGATTCATGCTAGGTGCATCTCACTTTTATCACTTTTTTTCACTATCCTAGATATAGAGTTCTGAGCATAATCCTAAGTCCTCTCTTGTTACTTAATCTTTTTCTATGACTCTTACAACTAGAAGTGGAAATGTATTCCCCTTACGTGGTACTAGACAAGGTAGAGGTAGATCTCACAATCAAGGAAGAGGTCATTCTAAACCTGTCACGCAATTTGAGTATTGTGAGGGATCCTCACGTTCCTCCTCGTCAAGTGCCTTAAAAGAGAGTCCATCTCAATCCTCATCTCCTATCAGTCGGTCTAGCATCAGATGATCATTTCGCATAGAGATCAGTCCAAATTGGAATCCAATGTTCTAGGACCATTATAATTCATTGTTTCAAAATCAGCCTAACTTATTGTTTCAAGAATAGCATAACCCATTATTTTGAGACCAGAAAAACTCTGAAGGGTCACCATCTGAACCTGACACTATTGACCTTATTGACCCTATTGCCATGACCTCTCAATATACTACACACACTCATACTAAGTCTATGCACATTGCATACTCACACACCGACAAGATGGAAGATCAATACCAAGAGGGTGAATACAGAAAAGGTCATGATCAATCTCAAAAGGACTAGCATCAATATCAATCCCGAAACAAGTCTCAAAATGACCAGCATCAGTATCAATCCCAAAGCATTTTTGAAATTCTTGGTAATGACAATGAGGAGATAACCCAAAATGACATAGATGTCGTAAAAGCCAATAAAATTCTTCTCAAGATGATGGAAATTCTCCTTATAGAAGAGAAGGAGAAATACTTTCTCAAATTGGCCAAACAAGGGGCCAAGTTACCTCAAGATTAAAAAGTAGAGACACTTGTGGTCAAAGAAGAGGAAACTAAGACCACTAAACTATAATAGTTAGTTCGAGATATGCAAGACCAAATCATCCAAATTGTGAAGGATAAGGATAAACCAGCACAAAATTTCACACTATAAAATATCTATCCTTTCCCCTTCGATAAAAGTCTTTGCATGCCTCCTTTTCCCAAAGGCATAGAACTTCCCAAATACAACAAATACTTGGGTAATATTGATCCCTAAGATCACTTAAGAGAGTTTGGTGCTCTATCTATGGATTTTATACATGACCATACTTACCTCATGCATCTCTTTCTGCATAGCTTGGGTGGATCTTCTCTGGAGTGGTTCTCTCGACTACCCACTAGCATCAAGTCTTTTGATGAGATTGCCAATTTGTTCCTCCAGCACTATTCACACAATATCCAACATCTAGTTAATATCTAATATCTTTGCAATTTGAAACAATAACAAGGAGAACCTTTCTTTGCATTTCTCAAGAGATGGAGACAACTCTTTACAAAATATCCTCGCAAAACACCTAATTTTGAAAATCTTGACATCTTTTTAGATAATCTTGTCCCTAATTTTGGGAATCAATTACAACTACAAGGTCCCCTAACTTTCAATAATATGATTAAACAAGCTGTGAGAATAGAAGCTTTCATGGTCAAGAAAGGAGAGTTAACTTTGCACAAGGATAACAAATAGGGGTCTTCCTCTTCAAGAAAAGACAAAGCTAAGTTTTTCAACAAAAAATGGGATGTTGTGAATGATGGAGTTGTTGACAATGTGACTCCAAAACCTTCGAAGGCTATTTTTAACCTTACCTCCAGTATGCAAGCTGCCAAAGCCATTGAAAAGGATATGGCAGATACTCATCCACCTTCAAGATTTTCCAAAAAAAACCTTGGGCCCCTCAACCCAAACATGAGTTCACTTCCCTAGGAGAGCCCCTTGATGTGGTTTACAAGACTCTCTTGCAAAATCAAATACTCACTCATCTGGAAAATTTGCATCCTTATGATCCACAACCATGACCTGCATGGTGGAATGAAACTGCATACTGTGATTACCATCAAAACAAGGGTTATAAAATTTCCAGTTGCATTCAACTTTGACATAAGATCCAAGATTTTATTGATAATGGTGATATTATTATGAGTGGTCATAACAAGAACTCAGATCATCAAGCATTCAAAGACCCCTTTCCTCCTCATGAGAAGGGTGAATCTTCTAAGACCAAGAATGCCAACACTAAGGTCAACTACAAATATAGTACCAAGGACAATGTCATTTATATAGTTGAACCTATTGAGGTCGAATACTATGATGTGATCACCATCAAGGGGAGCGAGGATGCTCCTATGCCTAAGGCTCTGTTTGTCTTGTGAGACCCTACGTTTCATTCTTACAAACCAGAACAATCTCAGGCTTGTGTGAACATTGTTACCTGATCTCATGCAAACGTCATTCTTAAGGGTCTTGAGCCTTCTACATCTGCACCAAAACAAACTATGGATAAAGTTGTTGTTGGCCTTGCCAACAAGAACTCAAAATTAGTCCCCACACCTAGTATTGCCAATTATAGCATCCTAGACTAGTTGCAATGTACTAACACTCAGATCACTATCTTTGAGTTGTTGAAGATCTCACCTTCTCATAGGAAGATTCTTGATAAAGCCCTTGCTGAGGCAAGTATCCCAAAAGATCTAGATCTTGACTGGTTTCAATCCATGGTGGGTCACCTAACCTCACCTCATTATTTGTCTTTCTCTAAAGAAGATGACCATTCACTGAGCCATCTGCACAATGCTCCTCTACATATTGAAGTCATGATAGGCCCAAAGTGCATCCATCACATCCCCATTGATAATGGTGCTAGCCTTAATATTTTCTCTACTAACCTACTCACCCAATTAGACTATGATGAAGACTACATAGATGCCCACAAGAAAATCACCATCAAGGCATATGATGAAGAGGAACAAAAATCCAAAGGTCTGATTGTGCTGGCAATTAAAGTTGGACCTATTGAGAGGGATGTCATCTATCAAGTTCTAGGCATTCCCCTTGCATACAATATACTATTGGGAAGACCACGGATCCATGAAATGTAGGTAGTTCCATCCACATATCATCAATGTATCAAGTTCCCATTCCACAGAGCAGAAGTAACAATACCTACCAATATGGGCTATTCTTGCAATATGCTCACACAATCTGCTAATAGCTTTGTCCCAACCAACAAAGAGTCTACTGAATTCTTCAATGCCAAACTCAAAGAAATGGAATAAACTTTGAAGCTCAAAGATACAGGCATGGGGGGGTATCAGATTGAATCTATGTTTTCATTAGTAGCTTTACCTCCATCTCTGCATTCCTATGGGAGACCCTCTGAGAACAATAAACCTTATGTTAATTCTCCTCAAATAGTCTCTGATGGTGCCTTTATATAGGCCACAATGCCACTAGAAGATGAGGATGATGATAGGGCTATTACAGCTTGGGTTTATAAAGGAAAGAACACATCTGGAACAATCACTCCAACTCATGTCTTAGAACAAGAACCATACAATGAAGCCTTCAAAATCATGAAGCGCTTTGGTTATAAAGGGAGTGGCCCTATAGGGATGAATGACAATGGTTTACTTGAACCAATTGAAGCCACAGGTCACCGAACCAATGACACCATAGGTCTAGGCTTCAATAAGATCCCATTTCATTTAGGGATTAACAAATTTATACCAGAACCTGAATTCCAGCCAGAACCTGAAAACACTACCACAGTTGCAAATCAAGAGGATAGCTCTGACAAAGATATCTTTCCCTATCCTATTCCTCCATATCTTGTTGCATTCTTTATAGAACTAGATTATTTTGTACCATGTATCAGTATAGCAAAGACTGACAGTGATTCTAATGACACCACCTCAGTTACTCCACTAACATACAAGCGGTTGAGGAAAATGCAAACTGCTAATCCTAACTATCCATGTGAGTTGTATATGTTGTCATCCTTTCAAGAATAGTTCAAGAAAGAACAAAACTAGTAGACCATCAATACTACATAATATAAAAATGAGTCATATGGTACAAGTGTTGATGGAATTCCTATATCAAGCATCACTGACTTGCATGAGTATGAGTTTGACTCCTTGTCCAATGGAACTTTTGATAAAGATATAGATGTTGTTCATGTGTATGAAAACCTTCTCAAAGTAGGTGAAGGGTCTAGTGTTAGGACAACTAAGTGTGATCCCACTGATGTTAACATACCCTCTACTTTTGATGTGAGGTCTTGAAGGGACTCAAACACACCTCTAGATGAGATTGCTTTAGGTCTCAACTTTCTTGTCCACACTTTTGATGACTATACCATGAACGCACTTGAACCCGCCACTTCTCTTTCACTCCACCATCCTGAGCTCATCAATTGGAACTCTCCCTCCCCATCTAATGAAGTCCCTACATTCCAAAATGACACTACTCTTGATCGTTACCTTAATGTTATCGAACCTGTAATGTTCTCTAGCAGTGAAGATAGTGTCAACATGACTGAAGCTGATATCAAGTATCTCAGTCACAAAATTAAAAGAAAAAAGAATAGGCACTCTGATGGTGAAAACCACATTGTGGCAGTATCAAAGCCAATAAAAGTAAAAATAAAAGATGTATCCAAGGGTGAAAACCTCTTTGAGGTGCCCGAGGATGGGATACTTGATACACTTCCAAGTCATTTTCAAGAAAGATCTTCAGTGCTGATTGAACCAAATCAACCAGTGAACCTAGGCATAGAAGCTGCACCTCAGATCATTCATTTGGCATAGTCACTATCTACAAAAGAGAAAGAAGAATTCACCAATTTCTTTCAAAGCAAGAAAGTCAATTTTGCATGGACCTATTTTGATATGTCAGGATTGGATCCTAATCTAGTCATGCATCACCTGTCTATTGCACCTAGTATTAAGCTTGTTAAACAAAAGCTTTGTAAGATGCATCCACATGTGGCACTCTTAGTTAAGGTAGAATTAGAAAAATTTCTCAAAGTTGGTTTCATCAGGGCCATTGACTATGCGGAATGGATTTCCAATATTGTTCTAGCTTCTAAGCATGATAAATCCATCTGAGTCTACATAGATTTCTGGGACCTGAATAAAGCATGTCCTAAAGATGACTTTCTATTACCCAACATTGACATGATTGTGGACATGACAGCTATCTATGAAATGTATTCTCTAATGGATGGTTTCTCTGGTTACAATCAAATAAAGATCATACCAAAAGATCAAGAGAAGATTGCCTTCACATGTGCTTAGGGAACTTTCTATTGGAATGTCCTACCCTTCAGACTTAAAAATGTTGGAGCTACATATCAAAGGGTTGTCACCACTATCTTTCATGACATGATGCACAAAATGATGAAGACTATGTGGATGACACTTTGGCTAAGAGCATGTAATGGAAAACACATCTTGTAGATCTAGGTCCTATACTAGATTGAATGGAACAATTCAGTCTGAGGCTCAATCCAAAAAAGTGTGCATTTGGTGTCACTTCTGGCAAGCTATTGGGTTACATCATTTCTGCAAAGGGTGTAGAAGTTGATCCAGAAAAAGTTCAAGCCATCATGAAAATGCCTCCACCATGCAACATCAATTAGATGAGAGGGCTTCAAGGCTAGTTATAGTCCATCCAATGCTTCATTGCACAACTGATCTATAAGTCATAGCCCTTCACCAAGACCTTACATAAAGGTGTGACTTATGAGTGGAACAAAGACTGTGACAAAGGGCTCACATAGATCAAACAATACCTTGCAAATCCACCAATACTGATGCCTCCTATTCATGGGAAGCCACTCATCCTTTACATCTCAGCTACAAATACATATTTGGGTACCCTGCTAGCTCAAGAATATCATAATAACAAAGAATGAGCCATTTATTACATCAGCAGAACACTAGTTTCATATGAAGAAAATTACTCTGTTATAGAGAAGGCTTGCCTAGCAGTGGTATTTGCTTCACAAAAACTATGGCACTACATGCTTTCTCACACCATACATCTCATTGCTAAGATCGATCCATTAAAGTATCTACTCAGGAAAGTTGCCCTCATAGGTAGACTGGCAAAGTGGTTCATGATACTCAGTGAGTTTGACATTGAGTATGTAGAGAGAAAGGCCATCAAAGGACAAGCAATTGCAGATCAGTTGGTAGAAGCTCCTCTCAAGGATCATCAACCATTGAACATTGAGTTCCCAGATGAGTCCATAATGCTTCTTACACATCAAACATGGAATATGTTCTCTCATGGATCATTCACCCAATAGGGGTCAGGTGTCGAGATACTATTCATCATACCACAAAGATATTCTTTACCCAAAGCATACAAGATGTTGTTCCCCTGCACAGACAACATCACTGAGTATGAAGCTCTAATCAATGGCATGAAGATAGTTGTTGAATGGTGTGGGGATGAACTTAAAGTGTTTGGAGACTCACAATTGGTCATCAATTAGGTCAATGACATCTATCAGACAAAGGATTAAAAGATGGTGCCTTATAAATGGATGGTCGATGATTTAAGAAAGTACTTTGCACATATAACTTTTTAGCAAATTCCAAGAGTAGATAACAAATTAGTTGATGTAATGGCTTCTCTTGCCTCTATCCTACATATGCTAGAAAATGATTTTCAACATGAATTCCTAGTGGAAATGTTACTCTACCCAGCCTACAATGCCCCTAAATCTAGTATGATCTATTCAGTCATTAGACATGATTCATCTTGCTACCATCATATATACTCCAACCTCCGTGACCAGATTGTTCTAGACACTTACACCCGAAATGAGAAATGTCACCTAATTCATAGTGCTTCACACTATTTCATTGTAGCTAACAACTTGTATAGGTGAGGTCTAGACGGTACCCTCCTTAGGTGTTTAGATCTCGATGAGTCTAAACATGCATTAGTTGAGTGCATGAAGGCATCTATGGTTGTCATTCGAGCAACCTGACATTGGCTCATAAGCTTATTAGAGCTGGTTACTATTGGTTGGATATGGAAAAGGAAGCTACACAATATGCCAAATCTTGCAAATAGTGTCAGCTACACGAAAATCTAATTCATGCTCCTGCAAGGGAGCTCATTCCCTTCATCAGTTTCTGGTCATTTTAGCAATGAGCGTTTGATTTGGTGGGTCAAATTCATCCTTCTCCCTCGAAAGGACACAAGTTCATTATCATTGCTACAAATTATTTTACTAAATGGGTTGAGGTAGTCCCTCTAACCATAGTCGATGGAAAATATGTAGCCAGGTTTATACTAAATTATTTCATCTATAGGTATGGTGTACCCTCTTCAATAATCACTAATAATGGGGGGCAATTAAAGAATAAGGATCTGAAGGAATTATACACTAAATTCAAAATCATTCAGCACTGGTCTTCCATCTATTATCCCTAGGGTAATGGACAAGTGGAAGCATCCAACAAGGCAATTCTCAAGATCCTGCATTGCATAGTTCACAAATCTGGATGAGATTGGCATCTCCAAATTAATTCGGCTCTATGGGCTTACTGCACAAGTATACAGACACTGACAGGGGCCACACCCTTTTCTTTGGTTTATAGAGTAGATGTTGTGCTACCAAATGAGGTTGAGATTCCTACTTTGTGAGTCTCTCTAAGGAGCCTCATTACTGACAATGATATTAGAATATCTCAGTTACAAGAGATAGAACTACTGGATGAACATTGGCAAGTGGCATTCAATCACCTCCAATCATATCAAAAGAGGATGTCCAAGAGATACAATAAGAAATTCAAACCAAGATAATTCCAAGTGGGTGACCTTGTCCTAAGAGAGAACCCAAAGAATCAACAACAATAGATCTAGAAGGGAAAATTTGAACCAAATTGGCTTGGTCTGTATATTATCATTGCAGTGTTTGGGTCTGGTGCCTATCAACTCTCTACTACTGAAGGATAATAGCTGAAAGAGCCGATCAACACTCTACATCTGAAATGATTCTATAGCTAAGACATCTCTAGAATGCTCCTGTACATACTGAATTCTAAAAAAATCTTAAAAATTGCAAAATATCCTAAAAAAATGATCATCTTAGTGAAAACTTGGTAAACAGACGCTTTGATGCATCTATTATCCTAGTGAAAACCTGGCAAATAGGCACCTTGATAATACAAAAAAATTGAAAAAATATAAAAATACAAAAACACAAAAATACAAAAATACAAAAAAAATCAAAAAATCAAAAATACAAAAAAATTGGAAAATGAAAAAATGTGCCATTGATGAAAACCTGGCAAATAGGCGTCATGGTAGCAAAAATAGAATCTCTACCAAGATGGTGAAAACTAGGTAAACAAGCACCTCTTGTTCCACAAAGCTATACCTATTTTAGCACTGCTTGGCTCTGTACAGCTTCTCCTTGCTTTCCTACTTTAGTTTGTTTTCCCATTTTTCCTACTTTAGTTTGTTTTCCCATTTCATGCTTTAGTTTTCTAGCTCATGCACTCACTCTTAGTTATCTTTGATATTACTCTCCACTCTACATGGATTGAAACCGGTCACACTTGGGGGCACCTTCCTGGTTTAGGGGGCATTGTCTGATCACTTTCAGAGGAGTTTCCTCACATTAGTCACCAATGGTTCTCACTGCATCTGTCTGCTAATGCCTAGCTCTCATATCTCTCTCCTTGAGGATCTCTTGTATCAGTCACCAGTGGTTCTCATTGTGTCTTCCTTATGGTACTTCATTAGCACTCTAATTTCTCCTTGAGATAATTTCTTGCATCAGTCACCAATGATTCTCACTGTGTCCGCCTACTTTCGTCATCCTGTTGAAACTTCTCACGCTATATACTTTTGATCTAACATCAATTCACTTAAATTGAAACTGAAATTGGATTCGTAACTCTCTAAGATTTTCTGAGCTTTTTTCTTTTGTGTGCTTGTTCTTTTGTTTTATCATTCCTCCCTGAGAAACTCCAAGACATCTATCTTGACTGAGAGAAGCGAAGGCTGGGGGCATCATCTTTTCTTTGTTTTCTATTTTCCAGTTTAGTTCCAATGATCCAAAGGATCCATATAAGAGGGGTGTCCACTATGAGAGCCTCCATCTCATGTTGGATGGCCATGTGTACCTCAACTCCTTTTATATGGAAACTTTGGTGAGGTTTTTTTTTCTCCTTCTTTACTTGAGTGACTCCTTTCTGCTACTAGTGAAATTCCCAACGCTAATCCTACGAAGTGATTGTAAGGGTCATTGCAAGCACCTTTGGTATGTTTATCATTCACTTAGCAAAAGGAAGAACTCTTGCATGTTTGTCATGTTTGTATGCAAGGAACATTCAGGTCATTCTAGCAACTGTGCTTTGATGCTTATATTAACTTGCTAAATCAAAAGGAATAGGTGTCTAGGTCATTCTCGCTTCTTGTGCCTTAATGCTTACACCTCATTCTGACAAATCTAAGACTAATTTCATATTCATATTCTCATGATTGCAATGTTAGTGAGGGTTGTATGACATCCTATGATCATCTGATACTAAAAACTCTATGATGATAATTATCTAATGGGTCCAGCAACCAAGTCTTAGGGATTGCATCTAGCTTAGGCTTGCATTTTCATTGTAGACTTGCATGGAAACAATGTTTGATGCTCACTTCATTGTATTCTCCTAGATTTATTCACCAAGGGTTCTCATCTTACATCCTGAGTTCATCTTGGTTGCACAAGTGTCTGATCCTCACTCTTGATCTTCAAAAACATTCTTTTGGTTAGTACTTGTCATGTATTGCAATATCCTACAAGAGATAATTAGTACCATATACATTTCCATTACATTCAAAAAGTGCATTACCATAAACTCATATGCATACATTCTACGCCTACATATTCATATACATGTACATCCATCATAAGCATAAATCAAAATCATACATTGCATTTATCTATCATTGCATTTTACATTGCATACATATATACCAATAAAACATGTGTACATTCATTTGCATATTCATAAAGGAACCATGTGCATCTCATATCTACTCATCCATACATTCATCATATAGGAAACATCTCATAAAGCATCAACATGAAAGTAATAAATGACATGTACAATGATATCACAAGAATCAAGCTCATATATATATATCGATCAAATGTCTATACAAAATGGTGCTACTTGAGCACAGTCTATCAAAAATGGGGATACAATACATCATGCTACTCTAATCTAGCCCTTCCCATCACCACCTAGAGGAGGTAGAGGTGGAGGCATGTCTTCCTATGGTGGTACCCATGGTGGAGGTCCCTATGGAACTACTGGTGCCCCGGCATACTCTAAAAATTATAGAACCTAGTCTGCTAACTCTGGCACCACACCAATGTAAGCTGCATAGTAGTAGGCTATCTACGCAGCCTCATATCATGTCTCTATACACGCTCTCTCCTAGTCATCTCATAGCCCTCTGATCTCCCAGTCTCTCTCTGCTATCTGGGTATCCCAAATAGTGACATGTATATCACAATCCATGAGCTCCCGCTGAGCTTGCCGCAGCCTATCCTGGGTCCTCCATAGAAAATCCTATAGCTACAAGGTCTCATCTCCTAGGGGTGGTCCCTATGAAACTTGATGTTGTCTGACCATGTCCTTGACCTATGCCTCCTTTTTAGGAGGTTGATGTTATGATGTATCCCCTGTCCTCTATCTCGTGGACCTCTCCTAACCCCTACTACTACCCGCACCAGGATCTATACCCATTTGTCTCGATGGAATGAGAGTCTGCCTAGTCCTATGTCAAGGCACCTGCTATTGTGTTGCCTATTATTGTGGTATCTATTGTTGATGTTGTGCTACCTACTATTGCACCACCTATTTCTATTGTGGTGGAGGTTGCACCACCTATTGTGCCTACTAGCCCATACCAACAGGATCTGTAAATCTTAGGAATGGATGCACCAATAGGTGATCTTGGTACGCTGGTGTCATCCCTACATTTGTAACCGCTGCCATGTAATCCCATTAGGTTGGCACCACCTATGCCTCTATCATGCATCACCCCTATTCTAGCCTCACTTGCCAGCCCTTCTTCACCTCATCAGTGAAGTGAGCATAGGCACAGTACTCCTGTGATATGTCCTGTGGCCTCCCATACTATCGTAGGACCTATGATAATGGAAATCACTCAATGATAGCTATAGTGTGGCCTATCAGGGGATGTAAACAAAACATATGAGGAAGCTCATGTTTGGTGTCATCCCAAACCTCAGTCCCTACCCATGGTCGCCATACCACTACCACCATGTCATCTAGTTCAGCCCTCCACTACTCAATCTTACCTAGCACTAGCTGAGTCATTGGTCCACCATATCTATAAATATAGGGCTCCAGAGGTTGTCTTGTATCATGAAAAATTGGCCTGCACATAGGGAGATGCTCCTAGGCCCATATCTACAACACAAACACTCTTGCTTCAATGCTCTGTGAATCTTGATACACAAGCTCATGCATCTCATAGTACATCTACGCCAACATGCACTGGCCCCATCCAAATCTCACAGGTGGCTGTTGTAACATCCTCTATAGTATCCTACCCTAGCCACATTCCAACCCATGCTGCCCTCTATCTAGAATTAGGTAGCAGCCCAGGAAAACTACTAACACAACTGCTAATTGGCCCCACACCATAATCTCTAATCAAATCATCCAAGGCAATGGGCAACCCATCACTAGATCATCTTGGAAGATCTCTCTTAGTGCCACAGTACCTGCTCTCGATTGAGTGTCGTATTCCACATGTGGGTTGTGGAAAGGTACTCTTAGAATCCTATAGATGTCCTCTGGGGTCACTATCATCTCCCCCTATGGCAAATGAAATATGTTCATCTCCGAGTAGAAATGCTAGACTAGTGCACCTAGCAGTCCATGATTTACCCAAATGTCGAGTATATCCTCATGCAAGTATGAAAGTCCTAATCCGTCGATATGTGCACGCTTTGTGTCATCCAAACATCACACTAGCTCCCCAATGACTAGGTGGTGAGACCAAAATACAATGTCTAGGAGGTCAACCTGCAATGCAAGTGATGACATGCGATCAGTATCTCAATCATGATGGTTTTCAAAGCAAAACAACAATTGAAAGTATGCACCTATCCTAAACATGCCTCTCAACTGGTCTACTTGGCTAATTTTATGTAATTCTGGGTTCAAATTGGGAATTCTATTATAGTTTCCCATGCAAGGAAGTAGAAGTCTCGCGTGAGATTTCTCTGTTGCACGAGAGATCTTCCCTAGGGAGATTCTCTTGCATGGCTTTGACGGCCTTCTCACGCGAGCTCACGGAGGGACCCCATGCAATGAAGCCCTCTTTGGGTATTTTCTCACGCGAGAACTCTCCCTAGCCCATGCAAGGAAACCGTTTCCTCACACGAGACCTTGTGGGAAAACTCTAAATTAGCCCTACACCTAGCCTAAATCTACTCAAAAGCGGTAAAAAATTGAAATGCAAGCTGAGTTTTTGATTACTCATAGGTGGGTCATAGTCCATCGGTTGGCTATGTCATTGGGAGCACTCAAATCTATGCAATATCACTAGCATGTTCTCCATTTCACTCAGAGCTCTCTTAATCACTCAAAGTCAAAGGTTCCAAATGAATTGAAAATGACCCTTCCAGGCCTTATATAGGTTTTGACCTAATTTTCAAAAATGTTTTGTTTTGTGTGAAAACTTCACCCTTGGCTAAATCGACTACTGTGAATCCATTTTTGGGATCGAAATCAAAATTTGACAACTCTATATGGCTCAAAATTGCATTTTAAATTTTTTAAGACCGACACAATCGAACACTTGTGCAGTCACCTTCTGATGTCATTTTCTTGCTAGAATTTCATCTCATCATCATTTTCTTGACTTCTTCATCTTTTTCATCCAAAGTCAACTCTAGTCAATTCTAGTCAACCATGGTAAAACTTGGTCAACAAGACCTCCAGATCGCTCCAGATCACTTATGCATCTTCTCAATTCTTCTGTAATCTATTTTGAGTTCTTCTAGATCTTTGATTTTATCTCTATCTACAACCTATTGTTGTCACTCATCATATGATGTGTTATCTTTTGATTTCACTCCCGAGGGGGCAGGATGATTGCATCATTGAATCTTGTTGAAATAGTCTGATCTAAATCAAAGTTCTCATCACTTAGGGCATCTCATCATTAGGGGAATCTTTGTGCCTTGCATCATGTCATCTTGTCATCTATCTATTAGGTATTTGAGAAATCTAACTTGGATCCTCGAGGATCAAGCTTCATTCTGAAGATGGTTCTCAAAATCTATTAGGCATTGGGGCAATCTAACCCTAATTCTTGAAAGTTAGGCTTCATTCTGGAGACGGCTCTCAAAAAATCTTTTTGACCATTATCTAGGCAATCTAACCCAGGTCTTGGAGCACTAAGCTTATTTATGGAGATAGTCCTAAAAATCTGCATCAGTTATCATTTAATCTCATTGGGTATTAGGGCAATCTAACCCTGACTCCTAAAGATTGACCCTCATTCTAGGGACAGTCTTACTAAAGTGGTAATCCAACCGATGTCTTTGCAATCTAACTTAGGCCTTGGAGAACTGGGCTTCATTCTAGAGATGGTTCTACAACTCGATCTGATTGGTGTCTTGGTGATCTAACCTCGACTTCCAAGGGTTAAGCTTCATTCTGGAGATAATCCTTAAAACCTCATCAATCGTCACATCAGATTATTCTTTGAATCAACACATTTCTCGCACATCAATTCAAAGAGGGGCAAAATGTAATACCCCAAAATTGGCATCTTTCTATCCTAACCAATTTTGGTGCATTTAGTCTCATCCCTTCAAATTTCTATATCATTGAAGTTCTATTGTACTAGGAAATTCTGTCTCCCAATTGACCTTACTCAACTTAGTGTCAAATGTAGAAAACCTCAAATTTACATTGATCACATGCTATATTTCATTCCTAAATATCAACATTTATTAGCTAAATAAACCCTACATGATCAATTAATTTAATTACAAAGTCCTAGCACTTTAATTAAATTAGTTCCACCCCTTTTAGCTAAAACACATCAAGAGGAATTAAATAATATTTAGTTCTTTAAATGGATATCCTCATTTGAATTTAATTATTCAAGAAATTGGAAAAGTCACCCGTGAGGCCATATTTCATTTATTTAATTAAATATTCTCTCCAAATTGTTTTACCTCCCCCTAAGGAGATGAAGGGTCAACCATTTCTTTGCAAGAAACTCTTCAATCTCCACCCAGGCTTTTCTATAATAGAACCCTCCCATTCCTCATGTTAGGAGGCAATTTTTGAGTATCAAAACTTTGGAAAATTATTGTCTCACACTTTTGCATTCTAAGCTATTTTTCACATTGCATATTAGAATAGTTTTATTTCTTAGAATAAGGATGCATTTGTTCTTAATGTAGTTGCTTTCATTACTATTAGAATCATTTTTCTTACAAGATTTTAGATTAATATTGCACTCTCAATTTTAGCATAAAAATCTCAAATTGCATATTAGCTTAAAATCCTTCATTCTAGACTAGTCTATGGTTGTTGGATTCTCGATTCTAAGAGTTGCTCAAAACCCTACCTAGATAGAAGGCAATAGGTTGATTCATACATGCATATGAAATGAGTGAATTCATATTCATTTTCGTATGTGGCTGATGAGTAATGACTATGTTGAATTCTATGGCTGAATAAGAGGTCAATATTTAGCTATAAACGCACTTAACTTATGTAACAAATCAAGAGCTTTGTCTGATGTGGGGCGGTTCTCATATATTAATCCGATCAAGAATTGATATTCTATTAGAATTCTTTCTACTAGTCCATGCAAAGAGATCCATCTTGTCTCAACATCCTTGAGAAGCATATTTCCTCATGTTACTCCCTCTAAGAAAATCTTAAATTCTGCAAAACGTTTAGGACTTCTATAGAAGTAAGAGTATATGTTGCGAACTAGATCTTCAACTTTTGACACTATACGAAAATCGCTTACAATTTTAGATGCTAAATTCATTCGATGGGCCATGCACTGTATGCCAAGCATGTAAGGTGCAATACTAGTTTGTAATCTTGCACAGAGTCCATTCCTTTGGCCTTGCATTACTATAGCTCCATCAGCTCCAACACACACTAACTTCTTTCCAATTGTCAAATGATCCATACCAGCAACTTCATTCAAAGCATTCTTCACTTCAAAATATAAGTTTTCTACTGTTGAATTGCCCCTCATTTTATGAATGCAGAGTAGATGAGCTTTCCAGACATGTTCTTTTACTGTATACACATGCATATAGACCCATGCAGTGTTATCTACTGCAATAACTTCATCTATGGATAATGAAATGAATCTGGACTATTTTACTTTCTGCTATAAATTTTTCTTTTCCACCTCAGAAAGGTAGTTTTCCATTTCCCATCCAATGTTTGTTGACCAATGTGACATAGGATAGTGAGGAACTTTCAAAAAGGATAATAAATTACCATATTCTGAGAAGTCTCTCATAGGATGCCCTCTGGACATAATATGAAAAACAACACTCATCTGAACAGTCTTTGCCAGGTTTGCTTCATTGGCTGCATGTTTAAACCTAGCCTTGATTGGATTTTCACTACTAGCAATTACTACCATTCTCTTGTTATGCTCTTCATAGTCTATGGCATACTTAACATGAATATATTCTTCCTTTGATTTCCATCTCACTACTGATATTTCTTGTCCGTCTATGGTTTTTTTTTCATAAACCTTACCAATATGCTTTTCTATAGTGTCAAGCTTTAGCTGCAACTTCTTCTCTCTTTTATTTTTCTAGGTACAAATCTTACACCTGCATTTTGTTGGTTGTTCATCATTTCTTAGGACTGGTTCAATGAACCATTACTTTGCTACCCAATCAATCTTAAAATTTCTTGTCATTTCCCACTCCTGCCCCATTTTTACTTCCCTTTTTCTTTTCTTCCTACCAACATCATTATTATCTTCATTGCTAGCATTTTCTTCCAACTGGTTCTGTGTATCCCTTATAACAGCCTCTCTCATGCCACCATTGTTATCCTCATTTGATGCATTTTAATTTTCATTTAACTCAATGACAACCCCAACTTGTGGTACTGGTACTGGTGAGCTACTATGAATGGCTTTTGCACTTGCAATTGCAGATGTTGATGGAGCAGAAACATTGCCAACTCCAAAGAAAGCCTTTATGGTAGTATCTTTAAGTTTTGGGCATTTTGATGGCCTCCCAGGCCCTTCACTACCCTAAGGAGTCTTACCCTACCCTTCACTGGCCTGAGGAGTCTTACCCTCATCTAGCTTTCCAATCTCTTCACTTCCCTGACACTAGTAAATTTTACCTTAAATTTCGACGAGAATTAGTTGAATTTTCGACAATAATAGGTCGAATCCATGACTAAAACTTTCGTCATTCTTTTTTCGTCGAATTCTCTACATATTTCTTACTGGTCAAAATTTTTACCATAGTATTGGTCTCAATTTTGACTGCAGCAATCACTTGAAACTGGAAGAATCACCGTCATTTTTTTGGTGCAATGGTCGAAATTGAGATCATGAAATGGTCTCAATTTTGACTATGCAATAGTCTCAATTTCGACCATACTATTGGTCGAATGTATGGCATTGTGGTTGATTGTTTTGGTCCAATGGTCAAAATTGAGACCATATGACTGGTCGAGTTATCCACCAACTGCCGTCGATTTTTTTGGTCCAATGGTCTCAATTTCAACCATACTATTGGTCGAATGTATGGCATTGTGGTCAAAATTAGTTCTGTGCAAAGGTCAAAATTGAGACCAATACTAAAAAAAAATTTAAAAAAAATGTCTATTATTAAGTGTTATTGGTGTCTTATTTGAGCTCATTTGCGATTCACTTTTGGGATGCTTAAGCTCAACTACAGCCTTTGTGGATTTGTATGAAGGCAATAAGAAGTTATTTAATGTGCACCCTTCGTAAATTCATATGAATATTTAAAGAATTAATTTCCTTTGTAATCATTAATGATTATTAATGACTATTATTATTATAAGGGTGTATTGTTGTAGCAGAAGTTTACTATTTAAAAGTCACAGATTTGGGTGATGTTGAGATTTATAAATGATTGCATAAACTATGATACCAGTCCTAGTTATTAGAGGAGTGTGTCTAGTATTGCCTCAGGTCTATTTCCAGGCGATGCAATAGCTCCATAATCAACAGCTAACTCTAGCAGCTCTGATATGTAATTAATTTAACATATATGTGAAGGATGAAAATGTAAGTGTAAATAAAATGGAACAATGCAATGCAAGATCCAAATTCACACTCACACATGCTCAATAAAGCTTAACATGTATGTGTAAAAGAAAATAATAAACAATATTACGATATCAAAGAACATATATTCCTTCATTGTTTCTTTGATATTTGCTTGAATTCTTGATATGTTGGTTGCTCTCAAATTTTAGCATAACAATGATAGGTGGAAGCTCTTGAGCGTGTGATAGGTGGAAATCACACCAGGACCTAGTAGTGCTGAATCATGTTTGATTTTTGAGTATTCTTTTCAAAATTTCTTGCAGATAAATTGTCAGATTATTTTTCTTGGTGTTGAGTACCCATTTTTGAGTGATTTTGGGGGAAACCAAATCCAACTTGATCAATTGGTTTTGCATCCTTCACGAGCATTCAAAAGTGTTGGATCGGTAACAAGTTACAATAAAGGAAGGAAAGGAAGAGATGTCACAATTATTATTCAAATTAGATGCATGGATTATGTATTAGGAAGTGCAAGAGAAAAAGAAAAAGAAAGAAGAAATAGAAAAGAGAAAAGAGGAAGCAAGAAAAAATAAGATGGAAGAAGACTTAATGGCATATGAAATGAAGTTAGATATGATGGACAAATTGTTGGAAATATTCAGGAATTAACCGAGTTACTGAGAGGGGAGGGGTGAATCAGTAACTTCAAATTTTCTTCTAATTTTAACATGTATTTTACTTTTTAACCTTTGCATACAAAAAGCATGAAACTTGAAAGTATTCACAATAATGACACATAGATTTGGTTACCCAGAAACCTTCCAAAAGAAAGTAAAACTGGGGTGGGGATGAAACCCACAAAGCTTTAGTACTGCAGAATAAAGTTGGCCGGTTAAGGCTTACAATTTGATCACTTCTGATGATCTGCCCTGTTAGGAGCAATAGGGATTGCTAAATCCACCCTGTTAAAGGATTTACAAACATACAGTGAAGTATGCACTCGGTAAAGAGATTTATACAAAGACTGTTAAGTCTACCCGGTTAAAGGATTTAGTACTGATTCACCTGTTAGAATGAAACAGTAGATCTCTGCTTTGCAACTGGATTGCTGATTGAGATTCTCTGATGTACTGATCACCTTCTGTGATGAATTTGTCTTTGTTGTACCTTATACTTCTGAAGCCTTCTGCAATTCGCTTATTTCTTCCTTTCTTTCTCTTTCACATATATTATCCTTGATATATTTTCTTTTTACAACATTGCTTATATACAGGTCTTAAACAATTAATTACAATTATAATTACACAGTCGGCTTGACAAATAAACATAAGTGCTACTAAGTCGGCCCAAGTAGTTACTCGGTTCCTTCAAACTGACTCGGTGACTTTCTGATACTCGGCGTCCACTACATTACTCGGCATCGTCATGCACTCGGTAGAAGTGAAGGCACGGTTCATACTGATCACTCGGTAGGTATTGAACTCGGTAAGTACTGGTGACTCGGTAGACAAGATGTTACTCGGTTTACATTGTCCTGATCGGTTTGCACTAACTTGCTCGGTTTGCACTGTCTGCTCGGTTTGCACTGTCTGCTCGGTTTGCACTGTCTGCTCGGTTTGCACTGTCTGCTCGGTTTGCACTGTCTTCTCAGTTTGCACTGTCTGCTCGGTTTGCACTTGTCTGCTCGGTTTATACTGTCTGCTCAGTTTGCACTTGTCTGCTCGGTTTATATCCAGAATGCAAATAAGTGTTGTCACTAGTGGCAATTCTGCTTAATGCCAACAATCTCCCCCTTTGGCATTAGTGACAAAAACACTTATTGGCCAAAATTTTATATACACGAATCATGCTGAGTTTTATTTTGATTTTTCAAAATTTTGTCTTTGTTATAGGGCTTTATACATTGTCTCCCCCTTTCAATGTGCTAACTGTTCCTTATACAAATCTATAACTGTATACATATCTCTCCTTCTATACATATCTCCCCCTTTTTGACGATAATGCCAAAGGTGCATATACAAGTTATTTACAGAGAGAATCCAAAATTTGATAAGAAATCAGAATGTACCTTCATTATTAGTGCCAGGGTTCTGTCCCAACTTTCTTGCAGGATCTTACATGTTTGTATAGCAATTTGGACTTCTACAGAGAGTTCAATCATGTGATCTGCTATAGAGAACTGATTGTCATGAATCAATGTTCTGGAATGTTCAATGTGCTTATAAATTGTATTCATGATGGGAAGGATCATGTGTTGGATGTCTAGCAGTGTGGACCGGATCCTTGAGTCTTCTTTCAGTAGATCAGACTGCATATTAGATAGGTGTGAAATTTTCATGTGATGAGCAGAGCTTAAACTTGGTTCAAGTTGCAGCTTCTATATGCTAATCTTCATATCCTCATCCATTTTATTCATTTTATCTTTAACATCCTTTGTGAACTCGGCAAAATTGCATAGTCTGGCCAAAAGAGAGGTAGCATTCGAATAAATAGACTCTATGTTAGACAAAACTGAAGACAATTCCACTTGGTTAATAGCTATGTGCTGAGCAATGTGCTCAAGCACTTTATTGTTGAATCTCTTCTCGGCTCTTTCAACTAACTTTTCTGTCCTGGATGAGTCCTCATTGTATTTCTCAACTGCTTCTGCTAATTGTAACAAAACATGCTGGGAGGAGTCTACTTTAATGCCTAATGCATCAGACAAAATGTCCTTAGCATCCTTGATGATTTGATACTCCTTGTCTCTCTCCTCTTTAAGCTTCTTTTGTTTTGCTTTCCTTTGGAGGATCTCACCTATATTCTGCATCTAGTCTGCTGAGAGATTTGCAAAATCTAATGTAGGAATCTCTATCTCTTCATCTAGGTCTATATCCTCAACTATATTTTTACCCAAAAATTTTATACTCGGTAGAGCTTTAGGCTTAACTGTACTTAATGCTTTTGTAGTAGTGACAGTAGATAAAGTAGGGCTGGCTATTGGCACTGGTATACTTTCTACTGGAGAACTTAAAATATTTACACTTGAAGATTCAAAAGTTGGAAAACTTACTGGTACAGGAGACTGCAGCTCGGTAGAAGAAATGGTAGCTGCCTCTGATGTTGCTAGGGATGATTGGACAAATGTGGAAGTTGTCACAACCATGCTAGAAGGTGTCTCTGGGCTGGATGTAGAGATTTTCACTGGAGAGGTAGGAAGGGATGCAATGACTTCTTCTGCTATCCTTACAGTATCATCTACCTCGGTGTCTTCTTCTTGTTCATCGCTGTCATCTTCAATATCTTTTATTATTACAGTTTCAATGCTCGGTTGGTGAAGGTGGTATATGTTCTTCCATGTGGCTTTTGCAGCCTTCACAACCGATTCAATATTGTTGATCAAAATCAAACAAGTATTGAACTTCAATGTCATCTTATTTTCATTTTCTTTTAGTTCCTTCTTTACTTCATCATTATTCAAGCTCGGCATCAACTGTCTCAGGTTTTGATCAAATATGTCTATCACAGTTTGCCTTGCATTGCTCCATCTCATTCTTATTGGATTCAATAGAACTGCTGGAACCTGTGGGGTAATTTCTTCAGGAGAGTATTTCCACTGTCCCATCTTCTCAACAACAGCATCTTCTATTTCCTTCTGTTCTGCTTCCGATCTGGTTTCATATCTCAAGGATTTTATGTTACTTACTCCAGATCCTGATCCATCTCTAAAGAGTTTGAGCTTTTCTTGAAGGGTTAGAGGAGGCCTTTTGAATACTATGTCTTTATCTGCCTTTTCTGCCTTGTCTGCCTTGCCTTTTGTATTTCTCCTTGTAAACACAGCAGTGGGAGGCACAGATGCCTTAGTGATGAAAACTTTTCCTTTCTTCTTTGCAGGTTCTGGTTCCTCTGTTTTCTCATCCTTTTCCTCTTCTTTTTCATCTATTTCTTCTTTTTCCTCGGTTATCATTTGCATTTTGGCTATCCTCTTCTTTCCTTTGTTTACCGCCTGTGGAAGCTTTATGCTTAGTTCAATTCTCACCTTAGCTTCATCATATGTTCCAAAATATGGAGCTTTGGGATTGACAGGCTGATTTAGAAGAGCTTCAATGATATTCTTGGTTTCATCAATATTTACCTCATAAGGAAGAGGTTTTACATATACAGTTCTCGGTTTAACTGCTTGAATATACACATTATCACAATCTACTATAAAACAGATGTCATCTTTGTAATCTTCCACCAACTTCTGTGGAATCCGGAATCTGTCATTCATTTTCTCTTTGAAAGACTCAAAATAGTTATCCATGATGCTTTCAAACTTTTCACCCATTTCTGCGATGTATTCATTAATTTCATAAAGTACTGGCACATATTTTCTCCATACAACTTTTCCTTTAGAAGGGAAGAATTTCTGAACATAGAAGAATAAACAGACTAACAAGGATCCAAACTTACATGGATTGTTTTTGGAAGTTTTGATGCTTTCCATGTTCTTGTTGAACTGTTTCAGCAATAAGTCTGCTAGGTCAAATGTCAAGTTGTTTTTGACCACTTTGTATGCTAGGTCAACAGCTTCACAGGAGACACTGTTCTGTCGACTAGAACTGTAAATCTTGTGGGCAATGATATGTGTACCAAACTTCAGTTCGGCGTCGGTAATGCTGCTGACTTTCATGCCTCTACCATCCCACTCGGCTAGGGTTTTCTTCTCTAGTTCCGTCCGACCTAGGGTTTTGGTAGTTTTAGCTTTGTTCAACATGGGAAGACCGGTGATTTGTTGAATCATTTTCTTTGTGATCTCAATAGGTTGCTCAAGCCAAATCTTGCCATCGTGTACTCGGCTGAGAATGTACCTAACCCATTTATCTCGAAAGTTTCGAGGAAGATGTGCGATGTGAACTAAACCCTTATCTTCCAGATGTTTGTGCTCGGGTTTCAAAATACCATCCACACATAGTTCCTCACGCACAATGTCTAGTTCTAGGTTTCCCATTTCTTGAATTGAACAATTAAAATGATTGTGGATATCGTTAATAAGCAGTACCTTAGGAAGAATCTGAGATTGAGCTCCGTTCGGATCTAGGGCTGCTGCAATTGCGGGCACGATCTTAAATTCTGGTGCTTTCCACTCCCCTTGGACTAACATATCAGATCCTTTCTTCACTAAAGTGCTGGATGATGCCATGGTAGCTCACAGAAAATTCTTTTCGCAAAAGTATTAAATTGCCGGGTTGCCCTTGAAGTTTTCTTCTCTCAAAGTGCTAAAGATTCGCGGTGAAGAATGAGTTCGATTACTTGCTTTTTGTTTACAATTCTGTCATTAATGCTCATTTCAAATTAGGGTAGGAATTCTGACAGACTGTCACCCACTAAGAATTAATTGCTCGGAAAAGACTTCGCAGCTCGGTGAACTCGAGAATTCATACTGCTCCGACCTCGCTCGGTAAAGACAGGTACCGACCTTGCTCGGTGAAGACTATACCGACCTTGCTCGGTGAAGACTATACCGACCTCCCTATGATCTCACTGCATCTTGCATGCTGATTTAGACTATTCTTTTAATTTCGGTTCTGGAACTGCTTGAGATTGATCTATGAGAATACAGTTCCAGTGCTTCCTTGGAAATTTAGTTTGAGTCGGTAGAGCCATCCATTCCATTACTTGGACTGGATTGCTTGGTAGCTTTAGGAATCCATTTTTGTCTCACCTGTTTCCTGACCTTAGTTGCTTCATTCTTCTTTCCTTCTTCAATTTCACTAGCATTCATGCAGTTTTTGGCTATGTGACCAAGTTTAGTGCATTTGAAACATCTTATGGTAGTATCTCTTTTCCTTAGATGATGTTTTATGCAATTCATGCCAATGTGTCCATATTCTCCACAGTAATGACATCTACACCAGGTGTTGTAGTCCCATCCAAACATTGCTTTCACAATTTGTTCTGCTGGATTAAATATCTTGGATCTGCACTCGGATGCCTTGTGACCTTGTTTGTTGCACTTGTGACAATTACCTCTGAATCTAGGTTTTTCCCTGCATTCATTTGCTTTGTGACCAGGTTGATTGCAGCTATAACATTTTCCATTGAATTCTGCTTTTTCATTGTTCCAACATTTATTTGAAGTATGTTCTATTTTACCACAATGATTACAAGTAGGTTTTTGATTTCTTTGAGTACCTTGCTTAGAGGATTCGCCTTCTTCTTTGTATCCAAGTCCTGCTTTTCCTTTTTGCCTATGAAGATTTCATTCATACAGCTGATTCAAGTCTTCTTGACTTTTCAGCATTCCCTCATTGATTTTTTTTTCAACGTTTAGGTCATCCATCAATCTTAGATTGGTTTCCTTTTCAGATCTTAGTTCTTCTCTTGTGTTTTCTATTTCTTCATTTGCATGAGAGATCTGATCAATTAGATTTTCTAGCTGAAGGGTTTTGTTTTGGACTTCAATGTTTCTTTCATCTAATTCATCTTTCAACTTGTTTCTTTGTTCCAAGATCTCACAGAATCTTGTAGAGTGTAGTTCTTGTTCTATTTTCAATTTTCTCACTTCTTCCTGCAGAGACCCATTCTTTTCTAGGAGTTCTTTGATAGCATTGTTTGCTTCATCTGAGTTATTTGAGGGAAGAAGATCTTCAATCTTTTCTTCAATGTAATTCTGATCATTCATCTGATTTGCAAGTTCCTTCCTTCTCTTTAGGGATTGGGAAAGATGTTCTTTTGCTTCTTTGAGTTTAGCTATGGCCATTTCCAGATCTAGCTTTTCATTTTCAATCACCTTGTTCAGTTTGAATACCTCCATTGTCCTGGATCTTTGCTCAAGCTAGTTAAGCTTTGTCTTGAGAACCAATGCAGCTCTGATACCAATTGTTGGAAATATTCAGGAATTAACCGAGTTACTGAGAGGGGAGGGGTGAATCAGTAACTTCAAATTTTCTTCTAATTTTAACATGTATTTTACTTTTTAACCTTTGCATACAGAAAGCATGAAACTTGAAAGTATTCACAATAATGACACATAGATTTGGTTACCCAGAAACCTTCCAAAAGAAAGTAAAACTGGGGTGGGGATGAAACCCACAAAGCTTTAGTACTGCAGAATAAAGTTGGCCGGTTAAGGCTTACAATTTGATCACTTCTGATGATCTGCCCTGTTAGGAGCAATAGGGATTGCTAAATCCACCCTGTTAAAGGATTTACAAACATACAGTGAAGTATGCACTCGGTAAAGAGATTTATACAAAGACTGTTAAGTCTACCCGGTTAAAGGATTTAGTACTGATTCACCTGTTAGAATGAAACAGTAGATCTCTGCTTTGCAACTGGATTGCTGATTGAGATTCTCTGATGTACTGATCACCTTCTGTGATGAATTTGTCTTTGCTGTACCTTATACTTCCGAAGCCTTCTGCAATTCGCTTATTTCTACCTTTCTTTCTCTTTCACATATATTATCCTTGATATATTTTCTTTTTACAACATTGCTTATATACAGGTCTTAAACAATTAATTACAATTATAATTACATAGTCGGCTTGACAAATAAACATAAGTGCTACTAAGTCGGCCCAAGTAGTTACTCGGTTCCTTCAAACTGACTCGGTGACTTTCTGATACTCGGCGTCCACTGCATTACTCAGCATCGTCATGCACTCGGTAGAAGTGAAGGCACGGTTCATACTGATCACTCGATAGGTATTGAACTCGGTAAGTACTGGTGACTCGGTAGACAAGATGTTACTCGGTTTACATTGTCCTGATCGGTTTGCACTAACTTGCTCGGTTTGCACTGTCTGCTCGGTTTGCACTGTCTGCTCGGTTTGCACTGTCTGCTCGGTTTGCACTTGTCTGCTCGGTTTATACTGTCTGCTCGGTTTGCACTTGTCTGCTCGGTTTATATCCAGAATGCAAATAAGTGTTGTCACTAGTGGCAATTCTGCTTAATGCCAACACAAATGAGATCAAGCAATACTTGAACTAATTGAAGCCTAGATAGCATTTGAAGAAGCAAAAATGAAGGAGAAGATTTGTCCATTGGAAGGACACGAACAGACAACCGATGCTCGTGAAGAGCAGCAAGTTGAAGACAAGCCTTGTGTTGAGAAGGTTCCAGTTGAAGACAAAGATGCTGAAACAATTGTTGATTTGGGTAGCGGTAATTTGATACTAGAAAAGCTTGAGGACATGGTTCATGATGATCAAATGGCAGATGAGGAGATCTTACATGAAAAGACATTAGTCTTGGTGAACATGAATGATAGCATGGCAGTAGTTCACAATGAAGAATTTTTTTCTATTGTTGGATATGGACGTGAAGTTTTGATTCCTTTAAAGTATCAATCTAGTATTTAGATTCATGGAGGAGAAATTTTTGTTTTATTTGGTGTAGGTGTGCAAGACGCATGTGTGGTGATGCCTATTATTGTTGATACCTATGATTTAGCATTGTACTTTGCAGATTTGATTTTGGGATCTATTTTTTCCTCCAGAGAGCAGGTGTACGAGATATGGGAGACTATATTTATTTTTATAGGGGTTCACCAAATGATGCACTTGAACTGGAAGACTTGAAAGAAGGCTAATTCAAAGGGACTTGAATTCTTTTGTCCTAGGGAGCATGATGCAGGCACATCTGGGAACTCTGATCATTTCATAGGTTCGGGATTCTACAGCCATTTTAAATGGTTATTTTGAATAATGTAATGGTTGGGTAGAGTCTTAGTATTTTTAATTGTTATTAATTGGGTAGATGTAAGCATTTTGATTTAATAAATATAAGGTTTGTGTAATCATGAAGTTGACAACTATGTTGTCAACTCCACAACATATTTACTAGTTTAGCTTATATGTTTACTCTAATTGGTGAGAGAAATTAGAAAGAGTCGGTTAAGTTTAGAGTTAGTTATGTTATCGAGTTGGTTGTGGGTTAGTTATCGAGTTATCTTCTTTTGAAGCTCTTTATCTACACTTTTCTTGAACCTGAGAAGTAGTGGTAGTAGTTTAGATAATGTTGAGAAACGATGAAGAGTATGTAATAGAAAGTGGAATGAATGGAATCAAAATGTTTTGTGAATCATTTTGCTTGCTGGCCGCAAGGCACAGCTACATTATTTTGGTGTTTATGCCATGTTTTACAATGTTAGAAATAGTTATAGTAGAATTGGTATATCATTAAGCATCTAGAATTGTTTTATTTAATCAAACTTTGTTGTTATTGACAAATGATACTGAAGAATGTGATCTATTCAGAAGTTATTGAAAGAATTTAATTAGGTTATTGGAGATGGGATTGTTCCTTATTGACTATTAACATTCAAGAGTTTGGGTTGAATATGAGTTAATCCTTGGTATCAGTTGTTTGTTTTAAGAAGTTCAATGTTTATTATGAATCAGTTCATGACAGTGATTATCAAGAACTATCTATGACATATGTATCGGGTTTTTTGTGAAGAAGTTAATGGTTTATTATATTGGGTTTTAGACTGATAACCGAAAGTGAAGAGTTCATTCTATTTTATGAAACAGTTTTGGAACAGTCCTAAACGGAATGCTAGAATGGGTTTCTCTGACAAAGAAGTGTTCATTGTTGATTGGATTTAATCCAAATGTAAATGGATTAACATTATATACTGTTTGCAATTCGGTTTTCATAGATCTTTGTTTTGTTTAATGTAAACTGATGCATGACATCGATTTTCAAAGGAGTCTATTAGTTGATTGAAACCAATTCAATCATTATTGGCAATCGATATCACAGAGCCTGGTTTGGCTCATGTCGCAGGTTTTATTTTCGAGTTGTTATTGAACAATGTCAATGATTCAATCCTATTAATGTTCGGTTCATTATGTTAATGTTATTAGCTTATGTCAGAATAATCAAGATATATATATATATATATATATATATATATATATATATATATATATATATATATACATATATATATATATATATATTATAATTAAAAGTTATATCGACTAAGTTATATATATTGCTAACCGTATGTTATATTAATGACAAATTAAGTTGATATGTTATCGACAACAAACAAAATTGTTATTATATACAAAGCGATGCATGAACCATTGGAGGATCATCGTGGAGTAACATCCATGATGGGCATGACTCCATGAGGAGTCACGACCATCATGTGATGTCTCCATGGTGAGTGTTGAATCCATACTAATATTCAAATAAGGATTTGCAGTAAGGACAGCGAAAAACATATATTATTTCAGTTTGTTCACCGTGCTTACTGTATATTGAGTATAGTCAAATTTAGACCTGAATTTATATTAAATAAGATTTAGTACAACACTTATATATTTCTGATCTAATTCACAACATGGTATCAGAGCAGGCATAAGGAGATCTAGATCAAATTTATATCAAAAGACTCATTTGATATATACGTAATTCATTTGACATAATAAAAAATGGTGAATGGTATGAGATTGGAAGATCATCTCGAGGGAGCATCAAACTATGTAGCATGGACACTATGAATGATGCTCACATTCAAGGAACATGATCTAACAGCAACTTTGGAGAAACCCAAGACTGAACCAAGTGAGAGTGAGGATCAAAACAAGTTAGACAAAGACAATATCAAAGCAATGAAGTTGTTGGTAGATGCAGTAAAAGATAACTTGGTGCCAATAATCATAAGATTAGAAACAACACGTGAAATGTTTAATGCTCTGAAAGATATGTATGAGATTAACAACACAAGCAGAGCACTTACTCTAAAAGGTCAATTACACCAAATAAAAATGAAACGAGGAGAAACTATATCATCTTATTTCATGAGGATTACAGAATTGAGAAATCAACTCTCCAAAATTGGGTACTCTTTTGATAATAAGGAATTATCAATGATTGCACTCAATGGATTACCATTATCATGGGAATCCTTCATTCAAGGAGTTAGTGCTCGATCTAAAATTCCAAAATTTGATAGATTAAAAATAGACTGCATTCAAGAAGAGTCTCGATTGTTAATCAGAGGAGTAAATAAAACTACCACAAAGGAAGTCTCCCAAGTACTCAATACAAAAGTAAACAAAAGGAAAAGGAAGAACAATTCCAAGAAGAAAAATGGAAATGATTCATACAAAAAGTACAAACACAAACCTAGAGACCTATCCAAAGTACAATGTTATAGGTGCAACAAATTCGATCATTTTGCCAGGAAATGTTCTGAAAGAATCAAAGCAGAAGCATCCTTCTCAAAAGTAAATAATACGAAAGAAGATATGAAATTAGAATAACTGGCTTTCTACTCAGCATTATCAAGTCAAATTTTAGATAATTAGAGCACCTAGGTTGTAGACAGTGGAGCCTCTCGACACATCACGGGGTTCAAAGAACACATGGACTCCATAGAAGAATATTCTACACAAGAAGTTACTATTGGAGATGATACATCCTATCCGGTAATGGGAGTTGGGACCTGCACCATTTACCTTGAATCGGGAGTATCCCTACAACTCATTGGTGTTCTATTTGTACTTGGCATCAAAAGGAACTTAGTATCAATCTTAGCATTGGAAGACAAAGGGTACTGAATCACATTCATGGATGGAAAGATTTTAGCTTGGCCCAAGAACTCAAATATAAAGAATGCACACACTATTGGTGTTAGAGATGGAACTTTCTATAAATTAAGTACTCCTTCAAATCAAGCTCTCATAACTTCAGTGAATGAAAGTGAACTATGGCATAGGAGATTAAGACATCTTCATTATCATGGTTTAAATTCATTAGAGAAGATGGTTTCAGGACTACCTAAACTAAGATCTAAAAATATTGGAGCTTGTAAAGGTTGTGCACTAGGAAAGAATAACAAAAGTACTTTTCACCATAGTGAAAGTAGAACTAAGAATATCTTAGAACTTATTCACTCTGACTTATTTGGTCCTATGTCTATTCCCTCTATTGGAGGATGTCTATATTATATTATCTTCATCGATGATTACTCCAGGAAGACCTGGATATATTTTCTAAAATGTAAGGAGTCAAAGAAATTCTCTCAAAATTCAAAGAATTTAAGGCTCTAGTAGAAAATCTATCAGATAAGAAAATTAAAATATTGAGAACAGATAATGGAAAAGAATACACTTCTGAGATATTTCAAAGTTTCTGCAAACATGTTGGGATCAAGAGGGAGTTTACAGTTCCTTATAATCCTCAACAAAATGGAGTAGCCAAGAGGAAGAACATGACAATAGTAGAAGCTGCAAAAGCCATCATGCATGATCAAAACCTAGGAACCCATCTTTGGGCTGAAGCATCCAACACTACAATTTATGTCCAAAATAGATGCCCTCACTCTCACCTTGAAGATAAAACTCCTAAAGAAGCATTCACAGGCACTAAACCTAATGTTAGTCACTTAAGAACTTTTAGATGTCCTATATATATTCATATTTCTAAAGAGAAAAGAAACAAATTAGAACCCTCAGGAAAGAAAGGAATATTCATGGGATATAGTGAAACCTCCAAAGGCTACAGGATCTATATACCAAGACAAAAGAATATTGAACTAAGTAGAGATGTGATATTTGAAGAAGATACTACTCTCATGGGATCCAAAGAAGACTCTTATGATTCTTTTGAAGAACAAAACCTTTAGATTCAGAGGGAGAATCAAAATGTTGAAGAAAATGAAACTCCCATTCATGATGAACCTAAAATAGGAAAGAAGTGACCTCTTTGGGCTAGAAAAGTAATTGAAGAAGGTGAAAAATATGCTGCTCCTGATGAAACATTCTAAGAAAATAAAAGACCCCACAGGTTTTCTAGCTATGTTGCACTAATGAGTGAACTTCTAAATTCAGAACCTTCTAATCCAAAAGAAGCTCTTCAACACCAAAATTGGAAGAATGCAATGACAGAAGAATACAACTCTACTCTGCAAAATGATGTTTGGGATATTGTACCAAGACCTATAAACAAATCCGTAGTCTCCTCCAAATGGTTATTTAAAATTAAACATGCTGCAGATGGAAGTATTGATAAGTATAAGGCCAGATTTGTTGCAAGGGGCTTCTCTCAAAAGGAAGGTATCGACTATGAAGAAACCTTTGCTCCTGTTGCCAGATATACCTCTGTAAGGATAGTTATTGCTATTGCTGCTACCAAAGGTTGGAAGATCCATCAGATGGATGTGAAAACAACCTTCCTAAATGGTGTGATTAAAGAGGAAGTATATCTAGAGAAACCAGAAGGATTCATAGTACACAGTCAACATAATCATGTATGCAAACTCAAAAAGGCATTATATGGACTCAAGCAAGCACCTAGAGCATGGTATGAACATATAGATCATTACCTATCTAAACTTGGATTTTCTAAAAATGATGCTAACCCTAATCTCTATTTTAAAGTAGAAAAAGGAGATATGTTGATTGTAATACTCTATGTAGATGATTTACTAATCACAGGTGAAGATCATTTAATTGATAAATGTAAAGAAGATCTTACAACTGAATTTGAGATGAAAGACTTAGGGTTGCTACATTATTTCCTAGGTTTAGAAGTTTGGCAACATGCTAATGAGATACTTCTAAATCAAGGGAAATATACTATGGACATTCTAAAAAGATTTGGAATGATGGATTGTAAGCCCGTGTCTACTCCTATGGAAATGAATCTGCTCAAACTAAAGGAAGAAGCTTCAAATTCAAAACCTATAGATTCCTCTCTTTACAGACAAATTACTGGATCCTTAATGTACCTAGTAAACACTAGACCGGACATCTATTATACAGTAAATGCTCTTAGTCAGTTCATGTGTGAACCCAAAAAAATTCATATGATAGCAGCTAAGCACCTACTAAGGTATCTTAGAGGAACATTAGATCTTGGACTAAGGTACAAGGATCTAGAGTTACAATTACATGGATTTACTGATTCAGATTGGGCCGGAAGCACTATAGATCGAAAGAGTACCTCAAGATGTTGTTTCAGTTTAGGTTCAGCCATGATATCCTGGTTCAGTAGGAAACAGTCATCTGTTGCTCAGAGTTCCACAAAAGCTGAATACATTGCTGCATCTATGGGAGCATGTGAAGTTGTATGGTTAAGGAAACTAATTTTTGAATTATTTGGAAGATCCTTGAAACCCACCATTATTTATTGTGATAATCAGAGCTGCATAAAGCTCTCCTTGAATCATGTCTTTCATAACAGATCCAAGCACATTGAGATACCTTATCACTATATTAGAGATATGGTGGAAAAGAATGTTATTGAAGTAAAATATATTTGTACAGAGGAACAATCAGTAGACATCCTTACCAAGGCTCTACCAAAGGTAAAGATAGAGCACTTCAGAGGTAAACTTGGTATGATTGTAATTCCTGAGAAAATAACTCAGTAATATTTTTATTATTGTTTCAATAAAACATTCTTTATTATGAGTGATAGTTCATAATTATGTGTTCTTTGTGTATATCATTGAAAGTGATGACTTTTGATGATTTTCACTTATGGTAAAAAGGTTGTTATAAGGTGATGATCTTATAACAATCTATCTATGTCTTCATGGTAAGTATTATGTATGTAATACTAGTGCACATACTATGTTAAGACATTTTTGAGCACTTGGTGAATATCATGAGACTTGATATTCAGGAGGCCAATGCTCTTGATAATCACTTTGGGCAATTGGTGAATATTTGTGAGTTGTATTATGTAGGCCATTGCTCTGAGTAATTGGTGAAGTATCATGAGACTTGATACTCGAGAACCATTACTCTTAATATCAGTAAAATGATATGAATGTATGAAGTGATTATTACACTCACATTGAGTACTTGGTGGACATCATGAGACTTGATGTTAGTAGGCCATTACTCTGAGTACTTGGTGAATATCATGAGACTTGATATTCAGGAGGCCAATACTCTTGATAATCATTCTGAGTAATTGGTGAAGTATCATGAGACTTGATACTCAAGAACCATTACTCTTAATATCATTAAAATGATTGTTAGACTCACATTATGTATATATACTTAAGTACAAATTATCCTCCTTAGCTAAAGAGGGAGTGTTAATGTTATTAGCTTATATCAGAATAATCAAGATATATATATATATATATATATATATATATATATATATATATATTAAAAGTTATATCGACTAAGTTATATATATTGCTAACCGTATGTTATATTAATGACAAATTAAGTCGATATGTTATCGACAAAAAATAGAATTGTTATTATATACAAAGCGGTGCATGAACCGTTGGAGGATCATTGTGGAGTAACATCCACAATGGGCGTGACTCCATGAGGATTCACGACCATCATGTGATGTCTCCACGATGAGTGTTGAATCCATATTAATATGCAAATAAGGATATGCAGTAAGGACAGTGAAAAACATATATTATTTTAGTTTGTTCACCGTGCTTACTAGATATTGAGTACAGTCAGATTTAGACCTGAATTTATATGAAATAAGATTCAGTATAGCACTTATATATTTTTGATCTAATTCACAACACATTACATTGCTAATTATTCAAAGGTATTAAACTAACAGTTTAAAGAAACCGTTATGCGCATTTTGGATTGGTTGCAGTCCAATTAGATGGAAGGTTGTTAAATGGTTTGTGCAGAATGGAAACTAAGAAATGTGTTTCCTAGACAAGTTGAAATAGTACCAAGAGTAATATTTCCATGTTGTGACAGACCCGCATGATGGAGGAATGATAAGACTTGTACCAGTCATCAAATATTGATAAGATGAAACAGTGATTAAGTTGTGAAGTATAACATTAGCCGTTGTTGTTACATTGCTAAGAGTTCATTATTGTTATCAGAATATCGAATGATTGTGAATCTTTTATAAATATTTACCAAGGAAGCACATTGAGATATGCAGAAGTGAATGGTTGATTTTTCCCTCTGGTTATTTGATATTTTCCATTATGAACTTAACCACTGTCAAAACTATTAACTAATTGCCTTTATGCCAGCAAGGAGAAACCAAATAAAAACATCATGCAATACTAAAAGTTTTACAAACCAACAACAATCTTTCTACAAACATCCAAGTATGAAACTAAACTCAGCTAACAACCATATAGCTCCCTGATCATGTGGTCACCAACAAACATATTTGCATCTCATCATAAAATCACAAAGCATGTGTAACAATGTGTTAACATATACTTACCAATCATTTGGACTAGTATTTTGCCATGGACACATCTGATGAACTCCCAAACTATCTTCCATGCCACTAATCATGTTGATCAAGCACAACTGCTCTCAACTATGCTAGACTACTAGGATTATATCCCCTAGAGAAAATACAACAAAATTTTAGCTCCTACAATAAGATTACATTGCTTGTAACACCACATTAAAATTTGAGAAATCCAACTCTGATAATTATAGCTCTTTATTGTCAAGTACATTGTTAGAATTTAGTGTATAGAAAGAAAAAAAGACATTAATCTATACTTGCAAGCTAATCCCCACCAGCACCCATAAAAGAAGACAATTCTTAGGGCACTAGCAACCCATACTTTTAGAAAATTCCATGAAGTACATATCATTCAAGAAAAGGCTTGCCTCTCTAAGATACTTAAAAAATAGGTTAAACAAAGTGGAAATAGAAAAATCATTTAACAAGAGGAATCAAAAAACTTGTTACCAAACAAAAAAAAAGTTGAGAAGCCACAACTTATTTCCCCTTGTTGGCACATGTAAGAAGTTGGCTAAGCATTCTAAAGAAGAACAAACATCCCTCATCATTCCAAACACCCTAAGAAACATGTTAGGTACAAGCAAAAACCATCTAAACCCTAAAACTTAGGATACACATGATGTGAATTGTTTATTCAGGATACAACACATACACAAGGTAGGGAAGCCCATCCAAATTAGAGTCAACAACCACACCAAGGACATTCAAGATAACCCAGCATAGAAGTTAGTTGTCAATAAACACTCCCATAAGTGTATGTCACATTTTGTGTAGAAGAGAACAAGATCAGTGTAAAAGAAACCACAACATGAAGTGAAGGATACAAGAAATGATAGAGATAGAACAACATTCAAACAATCTCAATAAAAATAATGATCTATTTTAAGTGTCTTTAGAAAACCTGTGAACAATTTAATAAAAAAGCAATGCCAATATGCCAATGCAAAGAAAACAAAAAACAATACTTCCAAAGAATTGGAGATATAAAGTAACTTTTTGGTTCACTACCAATCAAGATACCAATTTGGTGTACATTAAAAATGCATCTTTTTGGTTCACCACCAATCAAGATACCAATTTTTAAATACTCACAATGGATCTTTTCATCATAATGCATCTTCATAATGGACTGTGCCTATACATTTACTCTTAACAGTTAAGTAGTTTTGGTGTTTCTTGGAGATATGGAATCCTCCCACACTCTATGATGCCTGTGATTTGTGGGAGGAGTTCCTCAATGTAATATATGTTCCATATATTGTTGGAATATAGGAAAAGTTGGGAAATGGAAAGAAATAATGACTGCCACAATGTAGAAGTTCAGAAATTGGTGCCATGAACAACAACAGTCATTGGTTGAGGAGTTTTCTCCAAAGAAGGAGTATGTTTTATGGTGGATCCTATCTAGTTAGGTCCTAGTGAAGGTGTTTGGTTGACAGTTGGAGCCTTGGAGTGGTTAGAAGTTGTGGTTTGGTGATGCCCTAGCCCTATGACCCTTAAAATGAGGGTTTGACAAAACAATGGTTAAATGAAGGCATGGAAACTTAAAACCTTGAAAATCTATGGATTGGGATCATTTTTTAAGACTTTTTAAGGGTTTGGAGTCTTGGAAGTGAGAGGAGTTATAAGTTGCTTTGAAAAGTGAGGGCTAATTAGGCCTAGAGTGAGTACTTTATAGGGTTGGATGACTTCACCAGTCAAGGAATCATGTCATGAGATTGACATATGTTATGTAACTTGTTGAGGGGCATTCAATCATGTATTTTTTTCCTTGGGTTTTTTGGGAAAATGTGGAGTTAACTGCAAATTGTTTGCTGAACCGGGCTACTAGGATAGGCCTATAAGGGCTAAAGTGTGAAATGGTGACATTGCCAAAAACATGAAGGTCATTTTGAACAAGGAACTTGTAAGGTGTTTGACAGTAAGGAAAAAATGGTATGTGATTAATGTTAGCTAGGATTCCCGCTAGAAGAGAGAATGGAAAATATAACTAGTATAATAATGCATAGATTGATAATAGTTGAATATTACTACAAATGTACAAGACACGTTGCTTAAATATAGGCAAGGTTTGATGTAGGAGTAAAAATATGTTGACACATGGCTTAATCCTATGCAATGAGACAACCATTCATACAAATTTATTAAATTCATAAAGAAAGTACTAAATGGCTAGTTAACAAAAAGTCAATAATGAGAGATGAAACCATTATAACCATATTTTAGAATTGACACGGGATATAAGGATAAGTAACTTAACACCAAAGTATACTTAATATGTGAATAGGTTCTCTGACATATAGCATCCTACTTCCTCACACATCCTAAGAGTACTCTCTGACCCAAGCATCCTTCAAGACTCCAATTTTTGATAAATGAGGCATCTAGCATGGCTACAAAATCTCCTGACTTGACAATTCACCATCTTCTTCAAAAGACTCACCCAAAGCTCAACCCAAACACTTCTTCATCTCTGACCCAAAAGGACCCACAATGCCCTTCAACATACCCTTACACCCTAGATCACAATCTTCACAAATTCTACCTCCTGTATACAACCCTTCCTTGACTTATTCAAAGACACCTAACATGCTTCCAAAAAAATTCTAGAGGTTATGGTCTTTATCATGGATTCTTTTTTTTGTGACAACTCCTTTGGATAGTCAGAGAGATCCAATCAGAAGTTCAATCCCTTAGAGTGACTGCAAATATTAACATGGAATGGCCTAAAAGGATTAATCTCCTAGTTTTTATAGTGAGACAGAGTATGGACAATCCAAAATGACAAAATGATTCCTTTGAACCTTTAATAATGTGAGGCAAATGATGAAAGTAACAAGGACTCTCTTCTTTAACTCCTAGTGCTTACAATCAATGGCTTGGAATGGAAAATGTAACTCCCAAACTGAATGCAGAAATGTGGCATCATATCTCAAAGCATTTGAGAGGCTATGGGATCCTTAACATCACTATGATATCATATCCATTTACCGATTACATTCATACAGAGCAATTCTTGAGAAGATTGATGGTTTGCTGGTCACAATAATCTGTGATGAACAGTCATTTATAACTTCCACATAAAGGACAATTAATCCATTCACTTCAGTTAGAATTTAGATTTTTTAGTCACATAACTTTTCCCAAATTTATAGAAAGATCCAACAGTTGAATAAAATGTTATGCTTCCTTTACCAAAACTGGGAATGATTGTCATAAAACTAGACAATTATGACTAATAAAGCAATTTGATCTCAAAAAGAAAAAGTAGATCTACTGATCCAAATTCTTACAATGATGTTCAGACTCCTCTTGACCTTATTCAATCACGTGCAATCATTAGAACCATTTTTTCAATCACATATTATCAAGAAAAATGAAATCTACAATCACAATGAGTAAAATTCAAATAGCAGTCCACCTAGGGCTTGCGAGATCTCCTCAAATATAAAATGGATTGATCCAAAAAAAATTGAAATGCTTAGTTAAATAAATGTACTATCAACATCCAGAATTTCAAAATTTTCCAATGGTTAGAAATGAAGAAATCAATCAATTTGTATCCAAACCCTTGAATATGGGGTTCCATGACTATTTTGACAAAAATGAATGGATATTTCTCTATAATTCATGGAAGAGCATGAAAATTAGATCAAATGGAAGGAGATTCATCAAACTTCATCACCAAGTTGAATTACAATCAAAATGAATCAGTATCAAATCATAGCGCATGACTGTTACAATGATTTGCAAGATAAACACAATAAAATGCAATGTTTTCTACTGAAACTTTATTGAAATTTCATCCAATCTCCAAGATCTATCTACCCTCATCCCAAAGAGGGGTATATAAGTCAGTTAAAATCAGTTTTAACTACTTCCAACTGACCTCTAAGGTGGTCAATGGCTTAATCCCTCTTTTGACAACTTTTTAGTGACCCTTATTACATTCCAAACATGACCAATATGACTCAAATAGAACAAAAAAACACTGTTTCCATGCCATTTCCACCTATTTGACTAGTTTGACCACTTTTGACCCACCTAGGGCCTTATAGGCCAAATGGGTACATTATGGCTCAAATGGCCTTACAATTGAAACATAATGCATGAAATAATGCATGAAAGAACTATGAAAATGCAATGAATGGCCTTATCATGGACTTATTACAAGCTTTGGCCAAAATTTGGTCCCGATTCCTCATTGTTTTCCTAGTGCTCTTGCACCATTCTCACTAATAATCTACATCATAGCAATAAATATCTAAGCGTAAGGTGAGGCATATTCTATGGTTTAAAGAATAGAGATAGATCATAAGTCCAACTTCTATGTTAGGACCTTGTGATCAATAACATTTTTCCAAACATATTTTCATAATATTAGCCATAAAATGTAGGATGTTAACTAAATAATTTGTTTATCCTTAATTGATGCTATAAATACTTGCACTAATCTTTCATTTCGGTACCCTAGGAACCAAGCTCTTATTCAATTCTAATTATTTTGTCGCTTCTAGTTATATCTTAGGAACTAAAAACCTATAATGATGCCATTTCAAGTTTGACCATCCAAGGTTATGACTAAGGGTATATAATCAAAATATACCTTTAACTGAAATTGAATACAAAAGAAAGTGGAACATAATAAGGAAGAGAAAATGAAATAAAAGAATTCAAATCTTCGCTAGGAGGAAGAAACATAAAGAATAAATAATTAATGAATTAAAAAAGGCAAAAGTACTTACTTTAGTCTTTATTGATTAAAGGTGATTGCAAACTGCACACAAGTGTAAAAAAGTAACCGCTAAAAGATGTTTCTCTATCAATTCTTCAACCTTGGAATGCAATGTTTTAATATCCTGTGTTGTATTCATAGCATCTATGGGAAATGCATCAAAGACCATTTTTAACATTGTGCACAATGACTTAAACAAGTATGAACTGTAAGAGACTAAGAAAGAAGGCAAAGGTGTTACCTCACTAAAATGATAGTAATAATGAGACAAAGAACCATGAAGACTAAATCCAAGGAGACCAGATCTGAACATCCGGGTTCAATCAAATTCAAAAATTGGTTTGCCTTCATCGCACTGTCAAGTCAACAGCATGAGCATTATTTTGTGACTAGAGTGTCATCAATGTTTTTAAATGTAGAATGAAATGGTTGTAAGTATGCATTTCTGCCACATGCAAATGATTTTGAGATACAGACCTGTGCAATCCAATCTCCTAAGGAATAGATAGCACCACTTATCGCCATCTCTACCAAAATAGGATTTGTCATAAAGCGATGTTAGAATAGTTACTAAAATGGTCATAAATTATGTTCTTATAGTAAAAGAATACTTTGACTTAAAAAAAAAACTACACAATATTAAAACATGACATTGTGCTTTAAAAACTAAAAAGGTACCTATAACGAAGAACTTCATTTCGACTTGCTAATTGGTTGTCACTATTAACTCTAAGCTTGTCTTTAAAGTTTGAGCTTCACTTGGTTTCGAGAATAGTTTAATATTCTCTACTAAACAAGGCCAACCACGTGAATGATGAGATTTCCTCTTTGGACCACAAACTGGACATGAAAATTTTCCCTTTGTCTGAAGACCTACAAGATCGTGTATAATTGGATTAAATGTGTTAACTTTGTGTTAGCACTATAACATACCAAAAAAGAGGCATTAAGAAGAGAACATACCACAAAAATGTGTTAGCCCAAGGGCATCATGTATTGTCCATACAAACATTGCATGGAATTGAAATTGTCTTTGTCCTATTGGTCTAGAGATGTCATACATAGTGACCCCATTCCATAACACCATCAACTCATCGATAAGGGGCTCAATATATACATTGATATCTTTAACTTGGTACTTACCTAGTTGAATGAACAAAAACATTACATAATTATTATGACCATTTTGATGGATTATTAATAATAAATTAATTTAGATGACCATTAAATCAAAAAATACCTAGAACAATCAGTGCCAACATTATGTGCTCCCTCTTTATGGACAACCAAGGAGGAATGTTATTGTTGATAACAAAAATAGGCCACACCGAGTAAGTAGATCTCATCTCTCCAAATGGATTGACACCATCCGCTGCCAATGAAAGCTTGAGATTATGAGGTTCTTTAAAGTGTGGCCATTTTTCCTCTATTTCCTTAAATGACGAACCATCTATAGGCATTCGCATAATGTCATCTTGACTTCTATTGCATGCATGGTAATCCATAAATTGTGCCAAGCTATCACACTTGAATAGTCGTTGCAAACGTGGAATAATGGGAATATGCCAAAGAACCTTACAAGGCACCTTTTTTTGTTATTCAATCTAATTGATATCTACTAATATGACAAATGGGACATTCTGTTACAAATTCATGATGTTTATGATATATAATATGATCGTTCGAACATGCATGTATTGTCTAATACTCCATTCCAATATCTTTCATAATGGCAGATAATTCTCGGTACAAGCGAGGTAGAATGTTTGATGGTGGTAACAAACACTCACCTATCAACCTACGACCAAAAATATAATTTGTTAATTTAAAAAATATTAATTGCTACACGATTCACCCAATGTTAATTGTAAGGGAATTATGACTAAAATAATGAAAAAAGATGGCATACCTTAACATACGTGTCATTGCTATGTTGGATAAACCATTTATAACCTTCAAGTTCACCAACAACAATACAGCGGCAAGTAGAGTTGTTTCGACGCCTTCATATAGGGGCTCGTGTGCCTTCTCAAGTATAGGTACATCAAGCTCTACATCAACATCATCATCATCATCATCATCATCATCTTGATCATCATGATCATCTTGATCTTCTTCATCATCGTGGTCTTCTTCCATGATATCATTACCTTCTACTTCTATATTCACACCTCCATGTTCCCTCATTTGGAAATCCACATTCTCCAGATTGTCATGGTCCATAACATGAAACTCAGGGACGTTGACCTATATGAAAATGATGACCTTATATTAACCATGACCATGTTGTCATCATCAAATCATGTCTTATGTATTTTATAAATTATTAAAATACATACCAATGGATGAAATTCGTTTCCCCCTTCAATGTGACCATGTTTCCTACAATGTTCCTCAGCTATTTTGATTAGATATCTTCGAGTCTTTAAGCCCTTACAAATTTTGCAAGGACAATAACATTTTCCATCACCTTTTCTTTTTAAGTTAGACCACAGTCTAGCAATTGTCTCCCTATTTTTTTGTGCGTTGATATCGTCAGACATGGTCTTTCTTGAATGGAATGACTCGTTGGTGGAAGAAGGATGATTTGTTTGCAACCTGCAGATAAAAATCATTACTGAACAACCATTTTCTCAACCATTTTAATATCAAAAAAATCGTATGAAATATCTTTATCATTTAGATTTTAATGGTATATTTTAACTTTTAATGAGAATTTTGTGTAATATAAGGACCCCTATTCAAAATTATGTCAATACCAACTAAGTGCTAGTAATTTTGAAAGCTGGCATATACAATATCCTTTCATAATAATGTTGACAAGCCTAAAGAAATATATGCATTCAATTTCTTGAGTAAAATGACAAAAAATTGACATGCTCAGTCAATCAATCTCACAAGGATAGGATTATAAAACAAAATAATGTCTAATCTAAAATATTGAGGAATTCAACCTAAGTTTGAAACCTAATCTAGCTGCCCTCTTGATATTAATGGAGAAAGCATATTTAAGTTTGAGCAACTGTAATAGTAATACTTTGTATGAGAAGTACACTCACAAGTTGTATACCTATAGAGTTTTTATATGCTTTCATCTTGGTGCAGGGGCACCAAGTGGACACATGAAACTACAAGGTACACCAGGACCTATGAAGGAGACCATGAAGGTACCAAGGGAAATCAATGCCTAATGAAGATATGTAAACTCATTTGATAATGTACCATGGCCTTTGAGCCATTGGGATGTAATAGAAATGATAAAATCTTAAAAATGTAATAGATTGCCAAGATTGACAACTAGGCCAAAATGGCTAAGGTGTAAGGTTTATGGGATAGGGGTTATTTGAATTTGATGTAATGTTTAATATGGTTTTAAGGGTCTTAAAATATGTAATAAGGCTATCAAAGCCTCTAAAAGATGTAAAAGGCACTAAAAGTGCAATATTTTGTAAAATTGCCAACATTGGCAATATAAGCCAAATGGGCTTAAGAAGGATTAGTTAGGAGTTAGTAGAGGTAAGAAGTTATTCAAGGTTGTCTTTAAACCTTTTAAGAGTCTTTAGGTTAGTATAGAAAGGTTGAGTGGTCGAGTTGACAACTTTTTTGTCAACTTGACAACATTTTTCTTATGTTATGTTGTTAACAGTCAGTTAAGACTGGTATAGAGGTAGTTACGAAGTAGTTTGAAGGTTCAAGTCATTTTCTTGAAGGTTAGAGTCTTATTTTAGAGAGATCCATGTGAGTGGACAAGGGGACCATAATGAATATGTAATGGCACGAAGTGAAAGGTTTATTTTGAAGGAACAAAGTTAAATTCTCTACAAATTGGTAACTTGTTGTCCAATGGAACAGTCCCTATAATAGTAAATTGGTTCGAATGAATAGCATGTGATTTTTGTTTGGTGGCAACATAGAAACGTTTTAAAACATTAATTTTACTTATTTATGCAAGAACTTTTCTGTTTTGATTGTATGCACTCCATATTTTGATTTAGAGCTAAAACTGTACAAATGTTTGGTGCTTTAGGTGTACATTGCATCATAACTAAGCAATATAATAATACCGTCATAGTACAACCTCATGCTTAAAGATACAAACAAAATAAACAATTGTAAAGTAGAGAAATAACAAAACAAAGAAGTCAATGCTGACTAGATGCTCAAGCTAATGGGCAATGAGCGCATACGCATCAAAATTATCTCAAAGAACAAAACTACATGGAAGACATGAGCGGTGATTAAAAGTATCGCTTAGCCATAACAAATGAATCATGAACATATTAGTTGATAACGATAATATAAGCACTGAGTGTCAATTAATAAGAAAGACTAATCCCTGTCGGCAAACACTAATTAGAAGAAGGAATTGATTAAAACAAAATTATCGTGGACAAGCACAAGAAGTAAACAGTGACCACCGGTTGAAAGGACATGGTTAACTCTAATTGATAATGGAAAGGTGCGGTGATTATGAATAACCATAAGACCTATCCTTTGGTGACATGACTCATTCTTTCCATCCCAAGCTATAAGAAGGCATTCATAACCTCTCAAGGAATCAACGAACATATAGAAGAATAAATACCAAAAACATTAATAGGTTTCGGAGATTGATATATATACTTACACCAGCAATCACGATAATAGAATTGGACATCGAGTAAGTTAAGATGCATGGTAAGAAATACCAAAGATAGAAATCTGAATAAGAGGAATAATGTTTGTCACAGAGGACAAGGCTGTCTCATTTCAATATTAAGATAATCCAACATACGATCATTATTTTCACAGCAATCGCCTTATTATTGCCTTGCATTGCTAACATAGAAATAGCCATTAGGATACGATATGGACTGAGAAATTTATATAATATTAATCATAATCATAATTATATATATGTATATTATGATTTATACATTTGTATATATAGTAGTAATACACGTGATATTAATATATATATATATGTGTGTGTGTGTGTGTGTGTGTGTGTGTGTGTTAATATGATATAGAAGCATAATGACATATGATAATAGCAAATTGATTTAAATATTATATATTACACTGCCAACTCCATAATTCACTATCAAAGAATGCAATAGTAAACATTCAACCAAACATGAAATATGTAAAAACTATCGCGTCAAATACTGAATAACAATAAGAATATTCAACTGGGAATCGACATCCTCATAATTAGAAAAATTACAAATTACAATCTCTAAGTTTAAGTCAGACCCAAAAAGGGGGAATTTTAGAGAAAAACAAGTAATGACCGAAAAAGGATCATTACATTGTAATACCAAGGTCTTGACTGGTGCGGGAACAGTCACTGTTTAGTAGGGTACAGTCAGCAGTCCCATTGTATTCTCCAAAGATGTGAAGGCACTCCCACCTCTATACTAACTGTGGTTTGGGTGGGAGATGCCATAGTGTATTATATGTGTTAAATATGGTCTTAAATGTAGGGAAAAGCGCAAAGTGGAAGAATAGTGTTTGACTGGTGAACACAGCAATAGGTGCACTTTGAGGGCACCACATGATGGCTGTGAGTGATTGGAAGATTGGAGAGAGTAATTAAGGGTTGGAGATGTTTATTGGAATGTATTGGAGAGTGTTTGAACTATATTTGAAGAAGTAACTAATTTGAAATCTCTCTGTTCTTAATTTCTTCCACGGTTACATAATGGTAAGATGGATTAAACTTTGGAATAATATTTTATTTGAAATATTATTATCTAGAAAGTTTGGTATTCGAAGGTCTTTGTTGGAGTTAGTATTTGGCATCAGATTTTTTTTGATGGAGGATGTTTAGCGTTTCATTGAATCTATTTTATTGCTTATTGAAAATCGATAATTAAAAACTATTTGGGATGTGTGGATCAGAATTTTATGTTGAAAAGAACACTATTTCAATGGAATGTGTTTTTATTTTGGTATCGAGTTTTATGGAGGGAAGTTAAAGTTTATTGAAGTCAGTTATATATATATTGGAGGGATATTAATGTTTGTTGAATATTGGGTTTGAGAACCGATTTCCTAGCTATCGATTTCGATTATATCTGTTGATACATATAACAGTTTTGCGGAAGGAATTAATAGTTTACTTGGAAATCAATTTTGGTTTCTCAATAGAAATTGATAATCGAGCTATTTGGAATTTATGTGAATCAGTTATTGAGAACAGTTTGTTTGAACCAGTTCGCATGGCAATGGATGGTTCATCACATATTATAGGACTGCATGCATCTAAAGTCTAATTTGTTTGTAGTTCACGGTGACTGTTTATCTATCAATGAAACCAAGTGTTAAACACTTGGAAGGGATAAGTTTATAACGGTTTTTCAAGAATCAGTTTATTAAGATTATGATGACTTCATATTATGGAATGGGGATTATGTTAAGGTCGGTTTTGTTCAGTTTCAACAGTCTCATTTGAAAAGACCGAGTAGAAATAATTGGTGGAACCATTTGGAATAGACTTTGAATCATAGTGCATGTTGTTGTGATAGACCCATGTAATGGAGTAGCCATCTATCAATTATCTGATCATAATGAATCACCGATTGGTGGAGTAACATCACAGTGAACCAGTGTTGGTATATTGTTAAGTGTTTATTGTTATTAGAATGTTATAAGGTTATGAATCTCTCGTTGATATTCAGAACTAAAGAAAGACAAGAAGTATTTGCAGATTTTCAGAATGTTTTAATGTTGTGTTGAGAAAGCTTATAAAAGATATATGCAATTTTGAATCCTTAAAATCTTGACATTGTTCAACTTAATATAACAACATAGACTTAAGAGTGCTCTCTTTGACTAATCATTAAACAAATGCACCAAACAGCTTATCCACTGTTCCTTACTACAAATACCAGGTTTAACACACAATCCCCTTCGAATATCATTTGAGATGGTCTTCGATATCTTTTGACTGAATGCAAGAAATACTATCACAACAAATTCACTCTCAGGTCACTCCAGGAAGTAACTGTTGAAAAATGTGTCTTAAAGTATAACCCGAACTTAACAGTCTACATGATGTCGATCATATAAACCAAAACTAGAGTGAGATTCATTAAATGTTTCTTGCGGAATCACTGCAGATATGCATATATTCATGACTTAGAAATTTAGGTTCTAAATTTGTTCTCTGTCAAACATAATGACTCTACGCGGCATGAACAGTTTAGTAACAACCAATACAAATGCACAAATGGTTCCTTAAAACTGCACTGATTTAACATAAACCATCAAACCGATCACCATGTACTTTCTAGCCATATGTATTAAGACTACAACTCAAAACCAAAAGGATCAAATTCGGTTCATATGAACAGAATGTTCGTATTCCCAATTTTAATAAATAATTAATCTTCTCCCAATAAAAAAAATTGATAACTGTCATATTCAAAAAATTGAAACATATATATTAAACAGCTTCAAGAAACTCGATTCCATAAATAAGAAACCCTTGATACTGAATATCAAAATAAAACAGACATCTTCGATTCAAACCGATTTCTTCCAAACTGAAATATTTGAATAATAACATTTCAATACAATTTCATTCCAAAGTTCAATCCATCTTACTGTTATGTAATCGTATAAAAACTTAAGAATAGAGGAATTGCAAATTAGAAAATGAAGAATCAAAACATATCAATAGAAATACCAATTCTTCTATTCATTATGTAATTCCCATTACATCTACATCGATACCAACATCCTCTAAAACTACTCCCCTACTACTTCTCGAGTTGGATTTTTAATAGCATAGTAAAAGAAGTTTCAACAGGTTGTAACCGGATAACAAGCCACTAATTGTTCCCAAAACAGCTTTTAGGTGTCATTTTGGGTGATTTGAATTTCTAGTCTCTCTATTTTTCCCAATGTATATATCATTTATTTGAGACTTAGTTTTAGCTTCTGTCCTACTAGTATCATTTAATTAAGACTTAGTCTTAGCTTAATTTCTGCTTGTTTTCGATGGTAGTCATTTTTTGGTAACACAAAGTTTTAGTACCCATGTGAAATAGTGGATCTCATATCTGATTGCAAGATGGATCTTTTGTACATGATTTGTTGTATTCCTCTATTTTGTTCAATGTGAATATAATTTAGTTAGACTTACTTTAAGCTTAATTATGCTTTTTTAGAAAGACCTAATGGGTCGTTCTTTAGTTTCTACATACTAGCTAAAAGTGAGAGTCGCTAACTTGCCATTTATGAAAGAGTCCTTGGGTTTCAAAGATGACAAAGGTGAGATTTAATAGCACCTAGGTACCACTTGTTGATGCAGAGTGCTTACAACTTTAGCTAAAGTAAGCCCAACAAAATCACTTCAAATAGTAAACAACTATTTCACTAATGTTTGGTAAGTTCTATAGTTTGTAGTCTTTCAGATTCAGAGAAAAAAAAACTTGTTTCCCTTAATAATTGGTCTCCAAGGAATTTGCAAGTCTGTCAAACAACTCTTATAACTAGTTACCAACAGCACATTGTGTTAGATCAGTTTCTTGTTATCAATTCCCTTAATGTTCTCTGTTCCAGGTTTGTTAACTATGCAAGTTACTCTAAATTCACAAACATTTCTAATACTCTGAAATCTTTAACTTTCAGCCAATCTACAACTGTGTTCCTTTTATTAAGATTTCAGTCTTAAGTTTTGATACTGATCTCTCAGGTTCCTCTATTTTATCTGGACCCTACAGAACAACAAATTTGATCCGGCACCTTCAACCAATCTCAGAGACACTTTGATCTAGATGATCAAGCTAGACTAGTGTTGACTGGTCTGGTTCGATGGTGGGTACTTAAATTTTGTTATTGTTGTCCTTGTCAATGATCACAGTCCCGAACTTGATGGGTTATCCAACTTCCAATCACTGTTTAAATGTTTCAACATTTTCTTTCATTTCCCTATTTGGCTCGAAGCATTCGACTATACCCAGTTTAGGGCATCAAATCTAGAAGCAACGTTCTAGTTTCCCAAATTCTGCATGCTTAGTATTATTATTACATATTTCCTTGGCTTGCTTCTCACCATTGGCATTGAAGGCCAGTGGGAAAATGGAAGTCAAGGCTATTGTTCCATGTCCAAAACTGGTAAGGAACTTCCGGCACAGACTGTCAAAAGTTTGAGGCTGCGGTACACACAAAATGTAATACAATGTTCACAGATCTAAGTTTCAAAACATAGATGCATTGATAATCAACTCGCAGTATTAGTTAATTACTGCTTCATGAATTGATAAGAACAAATTAGTTTAAAACCCTAGCATGCTCGATGGTGAACTCTAGATAGAATGATAAGTATTGCTGCAACAGTCAGGTCAGTTATTACATTCCTCAATAGTTTAAACACACAAGCATGATATTACTTGCCAGTCGACTGTCAACAGTTGACCCAAATTTATAAATAGAAAAAAAAATGAATATAGAATGAATTTGTGGAAATACTAATTTATCATATTAATTGTAACAGTCGAGAACCTTAGAAGACATACTCAAACTTTGAAGGGTCTGCTGTTCGAAAATCCCCAAATCGAAGGCAAGCATTCACTGTACCTCATTCAACTTCGCCCGCGTTCACCTGCGCTAAAGTGAAGTGGTCAAATGAAGTTTCATTTTATTTTTTTTTACTTTTAATCCCGTTTTGGTCTCAACTTCTACCAACACATCGTTGGTCGAAATTGAGACCAACATGGGCATAAAAGTAAAAAAAAATAAAATTTTTCCGTTGTAATACGACCAAGCTAAACATTTTTATGATATGGTCAAATTTTTAGGTCAAAATTTAAGGTGAAATGTACTAGTGTGAAAACAGTGAGAAGTATGAGTCTCAACTTCTCTTGATATCTGAACTTCAATCTCAGGATAGTCAACCTTGTCCGACATCTTCACCCAATGACCTCTCACTAGTCACTAGGATTCTAGCCTCTAGGAATTAAAATTAATAGCAATACTATGAAATGTGAACAAATAATTGCTTACATTTGTCCTGCTTCCTCTGAATTCTGACTCTCTGAAATGTTGAATCCTCTGTTTATTGTTGCAAGATTGTTATTTCTGAATCTGGCCCTCCAAAAATTTGTAACGACACACGATAAAACTATTTTTATAAATTTGATTTCAATGATTTGAATTTATATCAATCCATGATTCCAAATTTCCAATTTTTATTTTTTTTAAATTCCTGGGCTTTTGGCGAAAATGTGTCGACCTGATCAATGCTATTTGTGGGAAAAAAATAGAAATACGTGGTGGTCAATAAAACAATTAATTAACGGGTTGGTGAAGTACGTCGTGGTCAATAAAATAATTAATTAATGGGTGGCAAAATAGGTCGTGGTTAAGATAACAATATAAACCATTTGGCTATTTTAGATTTTATATGCAATTGATAATTAATATCATTGGTGAATAAGAGACCGTTAAAAGAACCACCACTAGTAGAATTTGACAAATAAATGACTACGTGACTAAAAATTTTAGTCACATGACTAAAATTTTTAGTCACATGACCAAAACTGATCATATTTGGCAAATAAATGACTATGTGACTAAAACTTTTAGTCGCGTGACTAAAAATTTTAGTCATATGACTAAAAGTTTTAGTCACATGACCAAAACTGATCATATTCTGCTAATTATTTGCAAATCACAATTATGCTTATGCTTTGTCTATTGTTGTCGACCCATGTTGGAAAACCATGCTTTGTTATATCTGTGAAGGCCTTAAAATCCTCTTTTATCTTTGAGCCATATTCATTGTGTGTGTTCAGTAGGGTTTGGAGTTCCCCCTATTCATCCATATCTATGGCACTCATTTTTTCTATCAACTTCTTGGTTATCTCATCATGAGCGGTTCCCAGAACTTTATATTCCTCCATTTGATCGCACATAGCTATTATTTTTTCTTTTAGTTTATCAAATTTTTGCTTAAGCAAGCACCTCCCTATATCATTTCTAACCACCTTCACTAGATTGGTTAGCTTCTTGTTTTCCTCCTGCATTTTGTCATTTTTTTCTTCAACATACTTTCACCACCTAGTAGTAGAGGAAAAGGCTGGACTCCCCTTTTTCTTAAAAAATCTTCATATTGATTCTTCCACTCATCTCTCTCAAAGGCTAACCTTTTAATAATTAACACCATTTAGATATGTTTGCAATAGGTGTAGATTAGAAAGAGGAAATACTAGATTCTCTAGTGAAAACAATATGGATCCTGGTCCACAACCAATAGAATTGGAAAATATTACTCAAGTAGAAGAAATGTTTTAATCGCATGTATCAATCCAATTTTGCAAGTCACACATGCTACTAGTGGCCAATTCAAATATTGAGGGCACACAATAAGCTTTCCTTAGAATGTTAAAAATATGGCCAAAAAAATACCACATTTAATTAAAGATATTCAATTGATCATAATTCACAATAAATAAATAAAACATGTGTATACAATACCTTATATACAAAATTCAACATGAGAAATTTTACTTTGATGTAATCATTGACAATTAAACAATTAACAATTAATTAAAAATTGAAATAAAATGAATATAAATTTTTGATTTAATTAATAATAATAAATGGGGCATTTTTGGTGCCTTATACACAATGGAAAGAAACATCATTTCATTTTTCACTAAGTAGGAAAGATAGGAAGAGGACTGGCAGCAAAGAAAGAAGAATTCAGAGAGGGTTTCAAATAAAAAGAAAAGATTAGAGAAATTTGTGGAGGCCAAGGCATATTACTAGGCATCTAATTGGGGTTTGGAGACATGGAGTTCAAGGCTTTTCAATTGTCTTCTATGGAGTTTTCTAGCTTCCTCTATGTTGTATGCGGCTTTGATAGGTAGGCCTTGAGCTCAATCTATGCAAGTTTGGTCCATTCTAAGTTTTTTCATGCTTTATATTTCCTTAGCAATGACTTACATACCTCTATTTTTAGCTCTATCTTTTCTGAAAGTTATGATTTCTGTGGCTATGATTGTGGGCTTTACTACATAGTTGGATCTAGAAGTTATTCCTATAAAGTTGCACTACAAACACAATCTTTGTGATATAGTAGAGTTGGATGTTATGGGAAAGCATTTTCTCATGTTTGGGATAGGAAAATATGGTTGTATTGCATGATTTGGATGGCTTTATGAATTGTTTGTGTCCATTAAATTATAATTTAGCATCTATTTCCCATCAGATGAACTCCTAGTGGTGAAGTTGTACAATAGAACTTTTTGAAACTCAAAGTATTTTCAATCCAAGTATTTATTTTTCCATTTAGATGATCGGTTAGTACTAGTAACCTACCATTTCAAAGAAAGAGATATCGTGGGGATAGAGACAACGGGGGAAACATTCCCTACCACCAAAAATAGGGAAGAGATGTCTACATGAAGTTTCTCTCAAAGAGCATATATTTTTATAATATCCCCTCCTGAAGAGAGTGTTGAGAGGAAATGAGGCTATCCTAGGATAGCTTAGGTACTTCTACAATTTTCTCAAATATCCCTGAAACTCCCAATAATCTCCATAATGTCTCTCTATCATGATGGAAATCTTGATTGGTGTCAAAGCTTTGAACAAACAGATAACATGTACAAATGATTCACCTTGAAATAAAGGAGTACTTACATTGTATTGGAGGCAAAATAGACTATTTAGACAGTTGTTACTATTCTTGTTCTTAGATCAAAACTCTCTTATATTAAATTTAGGATGTCACCATTCAAATATTTGAAAATATTTAAAAGTGACAATATTCATGTCCTTAACTGCATAGAACCCATCATTAAGACCACCTGATTCTCTAGCTTCACCATTAGTTCTATGAAGGATGAAGATTTGGTTGGAAATAGTAAGGACTTGGTGTTGGAGGAAATTTTAAAATATAGTGATAAAATTATGAAAGATGATATATGCCATAAAGGTCTACAAGGTCTTGAAGACCTTAATCTAGGATTGACAACAATAGTTTTGCCCCTTAACCCTGCCACATACTACAACAGGGATTGCACCAAGTGGCACTTCCAAAATGGACTTCATGTTGGAGGAAACTTTGTGGTTAGGCATGCTTGAGCCAGAGTATTATTGGCATGGGCGACCTCCCAGGAAGTCCTGATGCTTCACCTCTATGAGCATCACCTAGATACAATGAGTGTTTAATATTCCATTTATTCTTATAAGAAATGGGTTCTTTTGAATCCATACACATTAAACATTGGTCAATGAGTTTGACTAAAAAACTATAGAGTTGAATCCTAATAACAATATCACAATTTGACTTGATGTGGAAAATATCTTGTACTTATTTTTCTACTAACTCAAGAGTTTTAGGAGAGTACACACTAGAAGGTTGACTAACTAGAAAATCAACAAGTAACTATGATAGATGGTATAGATGGTATCCTCTAGATTTTAAAATCATGATAGATTCTATCCTAGAGACACTTTCTATGTTTTTAAAACATATCATGTATGGTATTATATTAACATAGATACAAACCTATTTCTTGAGCAATTTTAATATGCTAAATGTTTACTGACTTTTACATTTATCAATACAAGTGAGAATTTTATGTATTCTGACCAATTCCAAATATCAGCATAAACCATGTTGTCACATGCATGTTACATTCATGTTCATTTTTATCTAGCCATTGAATAGTGGTATTAAGTATTTTTTCATAAAGAATCAGACATTTAGTCCAGGTGTGTGTGCATCCTTTAAAATATTTTTAATAATTTAAATTGAATGTTGAACCATTTGATTTACATTATTAATCTCAATCATACACATTTAGGGTGTTTAACTAAAATAAATAGTATCATCACAACAATTTTTTTCCTTAAAACACAAAAGAAAAGTGCAATATAATACCATTTTTTATAGGAAAATTAAGCATCCACACTCATGGCCTCCTGCTCAAATAGGAGAAAGCATCTGAAAGGCATCCAAAAAAACCTTCTTCCAAAGATCTATAATTAGCCAAACTTTAATAAGAAATCCAAAAAATAACCAATCAAGAGGAGGAAGATTGTCTAGCGAATAACAACTACCAAGAAGATATTTAACAAATTAACAAATTAAAAATTAAAAAAAATGTTGGACAAGTTGCCACAACAATTTTTATAACATTGAATAATGAAACCAAGGTGCATAATATACCTCCACCCAAACTGAGTTGGCAGTGGAGAAAACATTTTTTGAAAGGAAAATGGAAATACATAAGAAATCTTGTAAAAGAGAACTATAACAAATTCAGGAGAAACACACCACACAACATTCATTGTTGGCTAGAGAAAATTTAGAGCATTCTGTTCTAGAATCTACCAAGAATTTTTCATAGGCACCTTAAGTGATGTAGAGCACCTTGAGAAACACATCAACTCTCTACGTAACTATTGATCCAAGCATGATCTCATAATTCTTTAACCTTCATAAGAGGCATCTAAAAAGATTAATTATCCAATGTTTCTAACATGTTCTTCAACTTAACACAATTGTCTTCAATCCATCATCGAGACTATTCAACACCTTTAGGAACCAAAAAAACATTCTATTCAAGGTCTTCAAACAACATAACACCTCATTAGCCTTTGACCACACATTGAAGCCTCAACACAATTACTAGCCTTTTTTTCTGATCACAAATCAGTAAAATAATATTCTTGTTGTCAAATCAATCACAAACAATATCCATTCTCTTATTCCAAGAACACATCCACAACTCTAATCTTAATATGAGATTGGGTGATGCAGGAGCATCCTGGGTGTAAGAGCAATCTTGCATCACCCAAAAAAATATTTATGTCTTTATATTCAATAAGGGCTATTTTGTGCAGAGCTGCTATTTATGGAAAGTTACTATTTTTGATAATTTTTGTATGTGCTCAGAATGACCTGATTTCTTTCTTGGAGGTTCATTTTGGTCATATAAGTTTTCCAGTAAAGTTTCATTGCTAGATCAAGTGTATATTGGAAGATATTGAAGATTTTCGGTATTGGCAGCAGGGTGCAGAAACTTTGAACTCAGTTTTGAAGGCTTTAGAGGCCCCAGATGAGGTCAAAAATTTGGGGGACCGGCGCTTGTGCGGGTCAAGCCTGTAGATCACTACGTGGCATTTCCAAAATGGGGTTATAATAGCCGATCGGGTCAACTGGTGATGACTTATGGTCTTCGGAAGTTGGGCCACCTGAAATGGCAGAAAATAATTTTCTTCAAAATTTTTATTCAGGTTTCAAAGGTTATCTTGAGCCAACTATAATGTAATAAAATGTAAAATAAAATAATTCTAAGTTTGGTCAGCCTTATTGGCTAAAATTTTGGAACCTTCCCAAGCGGTGGAATTGCCTATATAAGGAAAGTTGTATTATTGTCTTAGGCAGTTCAGAATAGTTCTGAGTAGTAGATCTGGGTAATAGTTCGAGGCTTTGTCCTATAGAATATTGTAAGGGAATGCCCATGTGGCTTTGCATATTGTAATTCTGAAAGTTTGTAATTCCACATTTGTGGAGATAATAAGAAGCCAATTTTCTGTTCTTGCATATTGTTATTATTTCTCTATTTCTGTTATGTGTTTGTGGTATTAAGGGGAGCACCCTTCATCAAGTGGTATCAGAGCAAGAGTTCCTGAGTGTGTAAACAGATCGTCGACTGTGAGGCAGTTTGCACCAGGACCGTGGTTAGAGTTTCAGCGTGCATCAGAAAAATACCTCCATGAAGGGAACGTGGCGGAAGAGCTGGTGTTATAACACCTAAGATTAGGGCACTGCAGAGACAAGTGCGAGCATTGCAAGAAGAGATTCGTAGAGGAATGAATCTTAATGTCAGAGATGAAAGCGAGGATGAAGCTGAAGAAGAATATCAAGAAGTAGAAGTCAAAATTGTGAACCAGGAGGAAGAAAAACTTTTTCAGGCCATTTCTAAGATTGGGAAAAGACCTAAGATTGAGGTTCCTACATTTTTTGGAAATCTTAACCCAAAAGAATTGATCAACTGGATCAATGAATGTGAGGAATATTTTGAGTATGAAGATGTTGAAGATCCTGATAGGGTCAAATTTGCGAAGGCCAGACTGAAAGGTCATGCGAAGATATGGTGGCAAGAGATTTAGTTAGAGCGAAATAGAAGGGGAAAGGAGAAAATCACGAGATGGGATCAGATGGTGGATAAATTGAAGCAACAGTTCATTCCTATTGATTATGAGCTTGACCTACTAAAGAAAATGCAAAGTTTGAAGCAAGCAAGAAGATCTGTTCAGGAGTATACAGAGGAGTTCTATCGACTTCTCATCAGAACAGGCCATGCAGAAGCTGATAAGGAGAAAGTTGCTTGATACCTTAATGGGTTAAGGCCAAGCAGTCAGGAGGAGCTGAATCTGGTTTGAATAAACGGTATTGAAGAGGCATACTAGTTTTCCCTAAAAGTAGAGGAAAAGTTGAACAAGAAGTTTGAGAGAAGACAAAATGGAAGAGGTCGCGGTGGACGATCTGGTGGATGGTCATATGGTGGCCGAAATGAAGATCCGAAAAAGAAGGATGAGGCTAGTAGTAGTCAGAATCAGTGAGGAAATAATTCCAATCGCTTCCAGGATCAGAATAATAGAGATCAAAGAGGAAGAGGAAGAGGACAAAGATCTGGAAGAGGTGGCTTCCGTGGAACATGTTTTCACTATGGAGAAGAAGGTCATAGGGCATTTGAATGTCCTCAGTGCCAAGGTAGAATAGACAGGAGAAATGAAGGCCAGGCTAGAGTTGCACATGTAGATGAAGATGTCAGATCATCAAATTCTAAAGATGCTGAAAGAGGAGAAACGTTGATTAATAGAAGAGTCCTGTTGAGTGATGAGAATGAACCTGAGCAAAGGAGGAGCCTGTTTCGCACCAGGTGCAAGTGTGAAGGTAAATGTTGTGATGTGATTATTGATAGTGGAAGCACTGACAATTTGGTGTTAGAAGAGATGGTGACAAAGTTGAAGCTCAAGAGATAGAAACACCCACATCCATATCGGATTGCCTGGGTACAGGATGACCACAAGGTCATGGTCAATGAACAATGCTTGGTGAAGTTCAAGATTGGCGGATACCAAGATGAGGTATTGTGTGATATCATATCTATGAATACATGTCATATGTTGTTGGGTAGACCATAGCAGTTTGGCAGATGTGTTGTACATGATGGTCGTGCAAATACCTATTCCCTGACAAAGGATGGAGTGCGACATAAGCTAAAACCATTGAAAGAGACTGAAGAAAAGGTATGTGGTAATGCAAGGATAACTTTTGTTGATGGAATAAATTTCCTAGATGGTATGAGGCATGAGCATGTATGTTTTGCTTTAATTCTAAAAGCTAGTAAAGAGGAAGTAGCAGATGTTCCAGTAGAAGTTACAGATTTGTTGAATGAGTTTCAGGATATTGTATCCGATAAGGTGCCTGATGGATTACCACCAGTCAGGAAGATCAGTCATCAGATGGACTTGATCCTAGGAGCGAGTTTGCCGAATAAGGCAGCACATAGAATGACACCTATAGAAAGTGAGGAGTTGAACAGACAAGTACATAAACTGTTAAAGAAAGGATTGATCCATGAGAGTCTGAGTCCCTGTGTTGTACCAATAGTATTAGCACCAAAGAAGAATGGAGAATGGAGGATGTGTATAGATTCTAAGGCAATAAACAAGATCACAATCAAGTATAGGTTTTCATTGCTACGAATGGATGATATTATGGACTGTTTGAGTGGAGCTGTGTATTTCTCAAAGATAAATCTGAAGAGTGGATATCATCAAATTTGGATTAGAGAAGGAGATGAATGGAAGACTGCCTTCAAGACAAAGGAAGGACTATATGAGCGGTTAGTCATGTCTTTTGGGCTAACCAATACACCGAGCACTTTCATGCGGCTCATGAACGAGGTTCTGAAAGAATTTCTGGGTAAGTTTGTCATTGTTTACCTAGATGATATTTTGATCTTTAGTAAGATATTGGATGAGCATATGATGCATATTCGTATGGTATTTGAGAAGTTGAGAGAAGAGAAATTGTTAATTAATTTGAAGAAGTGCAGTTTTGTGAAGAAACAGTTGATGTATTTGGGGTTTGTAGTTTCAGGAGAAGGTCTAAAAATGGACCCAAAGAAGGTACAGGCTATCCTTGAATGGCCTACTCCAAGGAGTGCTACTGAGGTAAGATTTTTTCATGGTCTAGCTAGCTTTTACAGAAAGTTTATCAGAAATTTTAGTAGTATTTGTGGACCCTTGACTGAAACAATGAGAGGGGATAGAAAAGAGTTTAAGTGGACTAATCGGGCAGAAAAGAGTTTTCAATTGTTGAAACAAAAAGTTACAGAATAACCTGTTTTAGGACTTCCAGATTTTAATAAGGTGTTTCAAGTAGATTGTGATGCTAGTGGTACTGCAATAGGAGCTATTATGAGCCAAGAAGGTAAACCTGTTGCTTATTTCAGTGAGAAGTTAAATGATGCCAAGAGAAAATATTCTATCTATGATCAAGAATTTTATGCTATAGTTCAGGCATCAAAGAAGTGGAGACATTATCTGCTTTTTAAGGATTTTGTTTTGTATACTGATCATCAAGCTTTGCAATATTTGAATAGTCAAGGAAAATTGAATCAAAGGCATTTGAAATGGGTTGAGTTTTTGCAGAGTTATACATTTGTTTTGAAACACAGGAGTGGAAATTCTAATAGGGTTGCAGATGCTCTTAGCAGAAGGCAACTATTGCTGACAGAAATGCAGATTGAAGTGTTTGGGTTCAAGGAACTCAAGAATTTGTATCCAAAGGATCCTAATTTTGGTGAAGCTTGGAAAGCTTGTACAGAACCTGTTACTCTAGACAGGATGAAATGGTTGGATTTCATCATCCAGGATAATATGTTATTCAGAGGGAGTCAGTTGTGCATTCCACAAAGTTCTATGAGGGAGAATCTCATCAAGGAGAAGCATAGCGGAGGATTGGCTAGACATTTTGGTCGTGATAAAACCCTTGGTTTGGTTAGTGAGAATTATTATTGGCCACAGTTGCAGCAAGATGTGAAGAAGTTTGTACAGAGTTGCAGAGTATGTTAGATGGTGAAAGGAGTGAAGCAGAATACAGGGTTGTATCAGACATTACCCGTACCAAAGAAGCCTTGGGAGGATATCAGCATGGACTTTGTTCTTGGTTTACCGAGGACTCAGTGGGGACATGATTCAATTTTTATGGTGGTTGACAGATTTTCAAAGATGACACATTTCATTCCCTGCAAGAAGACTAATGATGCTGTTCATGTAGCAGAATTGTTTTTCAGAGAAGTAGTGAGACTTCATGGTTTGCCAGAGACCATAGTTTCAGATCGGGACACTAAGTTTGTTAGATATTTCTGGCGTACATTATGGAAGAAGTTGAAGACAGATTTGAAGTTCAGTTCATCACATCATCCACAGACTGATGGACAGATAGAGGTGGTGAATAGGAGTTTGGGAAATTTGCTGAGATGTTTGGTTGGAGATAAGCCAACAGGATGGGATTTAATTTTACCACAGGTGGAATTTAGATACAATAATTCTATCAACAAGAGCACTGGTAAATCACCATTCTAGATTATATATGGAAGTAGTCCAAGAAATGCATCTGAATTGAGGAAGATAGATAAAGGAGAAATAAGTAGTGCTGAAGCTGAGGATTTTGTAGAACACTTGAAGAACATCTATGGGGAGGTGAGGAAGCATATTACCAAGATGAACGCACAGTATAAGGCTAAGGCAAATGAGAAAAGGAGGTATAAAGAATTTCAGGTTGGTGATGAAGTCATGGTTCATTTGCAAAAGGAGCGGTTTTCAGTTGGTACATATAACAAGCTGAAAATGAAGAAGTTTGGACCATGTAGGATACTGAAGAAACATGATTCAGGAAACACATATGAGGTAGAATTGCCTACTGAGCTAAATATTTCACTAGTGTTTAACATTTTAGATCTGACAAAGTATCATGAAGGAGGTGTTGAAGATGAGATCACAGTAGCACAGTGGAGTATTCCAGCAACTAGTTCAGACACTAAGGAGATCAAAGATATACTGGACAGTCGTGTTGGCAGAAGCACAAGGAACAGGACATATGAAGAATATCTGGTCAAGTGGAAAGGATGATTTGTTGAAGATTCATCATGGCTGACAAAAGAGGAGGTTAGCCATCTTGGTTTTCCTCTGCACACCTAAGTCGTGACAGGGTCACTTCTCAAATTACCCTGGGTGTCTGATGTAGGAGCATCCTGGGTGTAAGAGCAATCTTGTATCACCCAAAAAAATATTTCTATCTTTATATTCAATAAGGGTTATTTTGTGCAGAGCTGCTATTTATGGAAAGTTACTATTTTTGGTAATTTTTGTATGTGCTCAGAATGACCTAATTTCTTTCTTGGAGGTTCATTTTGGTCATATAAGTCTGCCAGTAAAGTTTCATTGCCAAATCAAGTGTATATTGGAAGATATTGAAGATTTTTGGTATTGGCAGCAGGGTACAGAAACTTTGAACTCAATTTTGAAGGCTTTAGAGGCCCCGGATGAGGTCAAAAATTTGGGTGACGAGTGCTTGCATTAATCAAGCCTATAGAGCACTTTGTGGCATTTCTGAAATAGGGTTATAATAGTCGATCGGGTCAACTGGTGATGACTTATGGTCTTCGAAAGTTGGGCCACCTGAAATGGCAGAAAATAATTTTCTTCAAAATTTATGTTCGGGTTTCAAAGGTTATCTTGAGTTGACTATGATGTAATAAAATGTAAAATAAAATAATTCTAAGTTTGGTCGGCCTTATTGGCTAAAATTCTGGAACCTTCCCAGGCGGTGGAAAATTGCCTATATAAGGAAGGCTGTATTATTGTCTTAGGCAGTTCAGAATAGTTCTGGGTAGTAGAACTGGGTAATAGTTCGAGGCTTTGTCCTACAGAATATTGTAAGGGAATGCCCATGTGGCTTTGCATATTGTAATTTTGAAAGTTTGTAATTCCACATTTGTGGAGATAATAAGAAGCCAATTTTCTGTTCTTGCATATTGTTGTTGTTTCTCTATTTCTGTTATGTGTTTGTGGTATTAAGGGTAGCACCCTTCATCATTGGGATTCAAGTATTATTGATGCAGGAGCATCTTGGGTCCTTGGCAATCCTGTGTCACCAAAAATATTTTGAGTTTGTTTGTGTCGCTCGGTTCCTGCTTTAATCGAGTTGGTCGGTAGTTGTGTTGCTTGGTTTCTTCTTTAACCAAGTTGGTCAGTAGTTGGTCAATTTCCTTTGGTTACCGATTTTTGTTAGTTATCTCCTAGGCGGTCGGTTAATTCTCTGGTGCTTGGCATTACCTATCTGCTGCTCGGTTACCTTGCTTATTGACGGGTTTAGTTTTATTTCTTGTTGAGGCTGACTTGGGCATTTATATTGGATCATGGAATTAATGCTAGAATCTATCATTGGGAAGCATGTGGTCCTAGATCTGACCATTACTTCTGTTAATTATGGATCTGAAGGCCAATGTTTCTCAGTAGCTTCTTGTATAAATGTAGCTATTTGGTAGTAGTTTAGGGGCAGAAAAGTTAGAAGATAGATGCTAGACTTTGGGTCAGATCCTCACATGTTTGAGGACTTCAGAGTTTCATTGTAATATCAGGCTGTAATCAAGAAGGCCTTACAGGCCGGCATGTATGACTCCTATTAGTGAAAGTTAATGAAAGATCTGGCATTCTCTCTCTCACTTTGTTGTTGTTATTGCTTCGGCATGTGTGTTGCAGGCTTGGATCATTAGGGTGTGCCATCCTTTGGCCCCTCTTTCTCCCTGCCTTTGCGTCAGGTGGTATCAGAGTGAGGTTAGATCTTGATCTAGGTCTGTGGATCTAGGTTTGTTGGTTCCTCTTGAAGCCCTAGCTAATTGTTGTGGGGCAGCAGATTGCGATTTGACCTGCGATTGTAGTGGGTTGTCAAGATGGTTCATGGGAGATGAGATGTAGATCCAGGATTGGTAGATATGCTAAGACAAATTGTTGCTAGGTTAGAAGTAGTTGAAATAGCCCAAAGAAGAGGTGGCCATCTTGAAGATGTTAGTGATGATGAAATTGAAGAAGAACAGGCGAATGCAGATTCTGCTCTTGTTATCGATCAAGGTGAAGAAAGATTTTTGAAGGCCTTGACAAGTCTGAAGTCAACACCACATTTCAACCCTCCTAAGTATAGTGGGAAGCTAGATTCTGATGAATTAGTGGACTGAATCACCGAGATGGAAAAGTATTTTGAATATGAAAATATTCCTGAGGATAAGAAGGTAAAGATTGCAAGCACCAAGTTGAAAAGTCATGCATCCTTATGGTGGGAACATCTACAATTGGATAGAAAAAGGAAAGGTAAAGAAAAAATCAAGGTATGGAAGAAGATGGTGAATAAATTGAAAGGAAAGTTCTTACCCTGTGATTATCAAATTAACCTAATTCAGTGAATGCAAAGTTTGAGATAGAAGGATAGCTCGGTAAAAGAGTATAGTGAGAAATTCTATAGATTGGATATCAGATCTGGACATGATGAAGATGATGTGGAAAGAATCAGCAGATACCTGAATGGTTTGAGAGTTTCCATCCAAGAAGAAATTAGTATGGTCAAGTTGGAGAGTATTGAAGAGGCTTATCAATTTGCTTTGAAAGCCGAGGAGAAACTGAACAAAAGACATGAATAGAGACAAAGAGGAAGGGATGGTAGATTCCCTAGAGGAAGAGGTAGATCTAATGGTGAAATTGGTAGATCTGAACCAGAAAAGACAAAATTGGACAAAGGCAAGACTGAGTGGAAATGTGAAATTTCATCTAGAGGTAGAGGCAGTAACTTTCGAGGTGGTTATAGCAAAGGAAGTTTCAGAGGAACTTGTTATAATTATGGAGAAGGACATAGGTCATTTGAATGTACACAAGCAAGTAAAAAGGTTGGTAGCAGTAGGAATGTTGTGGTGCAAGAAGAACCATTGAATGAACCTGAAAGGGATAATAACCTGATGGTGAGGAGAGCATTATGGAATGAAAGAAAGAAGGAAGATCTAGTAAGGAAAAGTTTGTTCAAGACTAGATGTAGAGTTTTTGACAAAGTGTGGAAGGTGATCATTGACAGTGGTAGCTCAGAGAACCTAGCATCTGAAGAGATGGTCAGTAAACTACAGTTGGAAAGATTGGAACATCCGAAGCCCTATCAGATTTCATGGATCAAGGATGAACATACACTCTTGGTAAGTGAACAATGTTATGTGAATTTGAAGATTGGACAGTACTATGATAAAGTGTTGTGTGATATCATGTCGATGGATTGTTGTCATATTTTGTTGGGTAGACCTTGGCAGTATGATAGACATGCTATATATGATGGGAGATTGCACAAGTATACTATTGTGGCTGATGGGAAGAAACAAATCTTGTTACCATTGATGGAAGAACCTGTTAGTAATGTTTGCACATCTGTGAAATTTTTCTTGATGGAAGGAAGGAAGTTTGTTAACTCTTTGAAGAGGGATGATGTATGTTTTGTTGTGATTCCTAATAAACTAAGAAAATAGGAGATAATGTCCCTGAGGAGATTGATAAGTTACTCACCGAGTACAGTGATATCATTTTTGATAATGTACTTGATGGTTTGCCACCAAAAAGAAGTGTTGATCATGATATGGATCTAATCCCTGGAGCTAGTTTATCAAATAAGGCACCTCATCAGTTGACACCTACCGAGAATCAGGAATTGAACCAACAGATTCAAGAGTTGCTGGAGAAAGGTTTGATCAGAGAAAGTTTGATTCCTTATGTAGTACCTGCTATATTAGCATTGAAGAAGAATGGGGAATAGAGAATGTGTACTAATTCCAGAGCAATCAATAAGATAACAGTGAAGCATAGGTTTCCTATACCAAGAATGGATGATATAATGAACAATTTGACTAGAGCAAAGTATTCCACAAAGATTGATTTGAAAAGTGGGTATCATCATATTAGAATCAGAGAAGGTGATAAATGGAAGACTTCTTTCAAGACAAAGGAAGATTTGTATGAATGGTTGGTTATGTGTTTTGGTTTAACTAATGCACCAAGTACTTTTATGAGGCTAATGAATGAAGTTTTGAAGAAATTTTTTGGTAAGTTTTTGATTGTATATCTTGATGATATTCTAATCTTCAGTAAGACTAGAGAAGAACATTTGTTGCATGTAATACAAGTTTTGCAGAGACTGAAAAAAGAAAAGTTGCTAATAAATCTGAAAAGTGTTCATTCATGAAAGAAGAGATTGTGTATTTGGGATTTGTTATCTCAGCTAATGGTTTGAAGATGGATCCTAAAAAGGTTGAAGCTATTCTGAATTGGCCTACACCTGTGAATGCTACTGAGGTAAGATCATTTCATGGTTTGGCAAGTTTTTACCGAAAGTTCATAAGGAATTTTAGTTCAATTTGTAATGCTATGACTGAGACTATGAGAGGAGATAAAAGAAAATTCAAGTGGACACATGAAGCTGATAGAAGTTTTGAGAATCTGAAGAAAAAGGTTATTGAATTACCTATTTTGGCATTACCTGATTTCAGTAAAGTATTTCAAGTAGAATGTGATGCAAGTGGAAGTGCAATTGGAGCTGTGTTAAGTCAAGAAGGTAAACCTGTTGCTTTCTTTAGTGAAAAATTGAATGATGCTAGAAGGAAATATTCTGTGTATGATCAAGAGTTCTATGCTATTGTTCAAGCACTAAAGAAATAGAGACATTATTTGATACTGAGTGAATTTGTGTTGTATACTAATCATAAGGCTTTACAGTATTTGGGTAGTCAGAATAAGTTGAATCAAAGACATATGAAATGGGTTGAGTATTTGTAGAGTTATACATTTGTGATAAAGCATAAGAGTGGAGTCACTAACCGAGTTGTTGATGCATTGAGTAGAAGAAGATCTTTGATAACCAAGATGAAAATTGAAGTTCTTGGTTTTGATGAGATGAAAGGTTTGTATGAAAATGACCCTAATTTTTCTAAGCCATGGAGAAAGTGCAAAGCACCTATACAAGATCAACATGATACTAAATGGGATGAATATTTTATTCAGGAAGGTATGTTGTTCAAAGGTATTTAGTTATGTATACCGAGAGGAGTAATGAGAACTAATTTGATAAACGAGAAACATAGTAGTGGTTTGGTTGGACATTTTGGCATTGATAAAACATGGAATTTGTTGAAGGAAAAGTACTTTTGGTTGCAGTTGTATAGAGATGTTCAAAAATTTGTGAAAAGTTGTGGTATTTGTCAAGTTACAAAAGGAGTAAGTCAGAATACTGGATTGTATACACTGATTGCTGTACCTGAGAAACCTTGGATTGACATCAATATGGATTTTGTTCTTGGCTTACCGAAGACAGTAAGAGGTAATGATTCAATATTTTTTGTTGTGGATAGATTTTCTAAGATGGCACATTGTATACCATGTAGAAAATCATCAAATGTAGTAAATGTAGCAGATCTTTTCTTTAAGGAAATTGTGAGATTGCATGGATTACCGAGGAGTATTATATCTGACTGAGATAGTAAATTTGTTGGTTATTTTTTGAAAATGCTTTGGAAGAAATTTGGCACTGAGTTGAAATATAGTTCTACATTTCACCCACAAACTGATGGACAAACTAAAGTTGTGAACAAAAGTTTGGGAAATCTTTTGAGATGTTTAGTTGGAGACACACTGAGCAATTGGGATTCTATGTTGGCACAAGCAGAGTTTGGATACAATAATTCAGTGAATAGGAGTACTGGAAAGACACCATTTGAAATTGTGAATGGCACACAACCGAGAGGAATATCTAATTTGAGAGACATTGATGATGAAAATAAAAGAAGTGCTGAAGGAGTGAAGTTTGTTGAATACATGAAGACATTGCATGAAGATGTGAAGATAAAACTGGTAGATAGTAATCAAAAATACAAAGACAGAGCTGATAGATCAAGGAGATATAAGAATTTTGATGTCGATAATGAAGTGATGGTTCATTTGAAGAAAGGTTAGTTTCCTATTGGCACATATGGAAAGTTGAAGATGAAGAAGTTTGGACCTTGCAAGATTTTGAAGAAATTTGACAGTGGAAATGCATATGAAATTGAGTTACCTGATGACATGGACATATCACTGATTTTCAACATTGCTGATTTATATGAGTATCATGAACCTGATGAAGGAATGATAGTACTGACAGAATATCCTAAGAAGCAGAATGAGGAAGTTGAACAGATTTTGAAGGAAAGAGTTGGCAAGAGCACAAGAGGAAAACAGCATATGGAATATCTGGTTAAGTTGAAGAATAAACCAATGGAAGATAGTTCTTGGATTTCATAGTCTGAGTTGGATGTAGCTTAGACCAGACATACCAAATGATTCTGAGAATCATTTCAAAACAACCCCAAGTGTCTGATGTAGGAGCACCTCGGGTCCTTGGCAATCCTGTGTCACCAAAAATATTTGGAGTTTGTTTTTGTCGCTTGGTTCCTACTTTAACCGAGCTGGTCGATAGTTGTGTTGCTCAATTTCTTCTTTAACTGAGTTGGTCGGTAGTTGGTCAGTTTCCTTTGGTTACCAAGTGTCGTCAGTTATCTCCTGGGTGGTCAGTTAATTCTCTGGCACTCGGCATTACCTGTCTGCTGCTCAGTTACCTTGCTTACCGACGGGTTTAGTTTTGTTTCCTATTGAGGTGGACTTGTGCATTTATATTGGATCATAGAATTAATGCTGGAATCCATCATTGGGAAGCATGTGGTCCTAGATCTGACCATTACTTCTGTTAATTATGGATCTGAAGGCCAATGTTGCTCGGTAGCTTCTTGTATAAATGTAGATGTTTAGTAGTAGTTTAGGGGTAGAAAAGTTAGAAGATAGATGCTAGACTTTGGATCAGATCCTCGCATGTTTGAGGACTTTTGAGTTTCATTGTAATATCAAGCCGTAACTGAGAAGGCCTTACAGCCCGACATGTATGACTCCTATTGGTGAAAGTTAATGAAAGATCTGGCATTCTCTCTCTCACTTTGTTGTTGTTATTGCTTTGGCATGTGTGTTGCAGGCTTGGATCATTAGGGTGTGCCATCCTTTGGTCCCTCCTGCTCCCTGACTTTGCATCAATTATCAACCATAACCATATTAACTCAAGGAATTTTACCTTTGAATATTGCAAGAAATCACCATTAGATTTTTTATCATCTCGACTCCATTCTCTGTCCACAATACAACACATTAGTCCATTCAACAAATCAAACTTTATCATCACCTTTATTTCAAAGTCATCATTTTGGTCCATTATCCCTTACTATTAGAGTTCAACATTGAGGCCCATTAGGCTATGAAGATAGCCTTCTTACCTTACTATGTCAGTCCTCTTACCAATTGATATAATTAATTTCCATCATTGAATACATTCCATGATTCAAAAAGAATAAAACACTTCAATGTCTCAATTAGGACTATCATAATTGTGACAGTTTGATAGTATTGCACTCTGTTACTCATAGATTTCATTCCAGTCATTATTAGAGAAATCTCTCTAGTGAGGATGTAAAAATATAGGTTTCCAACAACATATCCAAAAATCATAAAGATCCAATGGTTAAATTTTGAGTTATGACCTCTGCACAGAGACTATTTTTACTGTCACAAAGAAAACAAGAAACATGCATGTCCAGTCCACCTAGGGCATCAAATTTCTTCCAAATTCCATAACTGATCAACATGACACCAAATGAATTTAAAATTATAATGAGTGTACTTTAATATACCAAAGATGCAAAATTTTTGAATGGTTAAGGCCTGAGATATTTCTATGGAGATATTAAGCTAGTTTTTCCACTGATGTTTCTTTCTATCAAATGTGAATATCATTTACCATATGCAGTGTGTTCCTTGAGGAAAAATATGATATATTTTTTTATCTTCCTTCTTTAGGTGGTTTATGATGTGGCTAGCCAAGAAAGTTTCAAGAGTTGAATGAGATTGATTTTTATGCAAGTGAAAATGTCAACAAGTTTCTTGTTGGTAACCAATTAATTGATTGAATGCTAATAGAGAAGTTGGGTATGAAACTGCCAAGGTAATTTTAGTTTTACTGTTATATTTTCTTAAATAAAGACATCATTGCATATTTTTACACTTTTGATACCTTGTAACAACATCTATGATAGCATTGATCTATTATGTATGCCTTGTATCTTATTGAATAACACTATCATCCATCATTCTTAATAACTCTTGAACCATCTTATATTGTGACAGTCTTAATGTTTTGAATCTATATAATGTTCTTAATAACGCTTGAACCATCTTATAATGTGACAGTCTTAATGCAAAGAACAAGTAATTTATGCACCCATAGAAGAAAAGTTATTTACTCAGAACATTGCATCAAATCCATGATTTGGAGAGAGGTTATAGTCACCCATGAATGATTTCACTGGTTTCAACACCCTGAGGTCACAGTCAGGTATCTAACATGATGGTCCCATGGAGGGACACAACTAAATATTTTTAGTCTATTCTATGTGAGTAATTAAGACACTGGCACTGAAATGATCCCATGAAACATAAGTACAATTTACTAGCTAATTATGCATTTAAAAATATCACAGTATAAGGCATGAAATATAAAGAAATTTTACTAGTTAATTGTGCATTTAGAATATCATAGTACAACTTGTGAAACATGAGAATATTTTACTATTTAATTATGCATAAAAATTTGGCACTATACAAGCTGCTTCTATTTGGCTTGTTAAAAACCCTTGTGGGAATTGCAAATTACAAACTTTTAGCCTCTAGACTCATAGAGGCCTTGTTAGCTATCAAGCCATATATTTATATATGGCTAGGTATAGATGTGTCCAATAGTAGCCAAAGTCCCCTATCAAAAAATCCCTCCTAAAAATCCACTTATTTAGAAACCACCTTCACATTAGAAGTCAACTAATGGAAGACCAAGAGTCACAACTTGGAATTCCCTATTAGACGCCCCATTGAGATTTGAACTTAGAGCTCCACATTTAGAACTCAATGTTTTGACAAATGATGCTCCAACCCCATGGACATTATTTCCTTTTTGAAAGGCCAAATTAGGAGTATAATCCTTTGGCAAAGTTTGAGTTGGACTTTAATTGGTGGTCTTAATAAGTTTGTGTTTGCCTGCTAAGGCTAATAACAGTAAAGTTAAAATAATTTTCACTTGAATGAAGATTTATTTATGGCTTTCTAAAAGCCCGTTGTTATCACTTTTCAAGTTTTCAAAAATATTCTTTTAAAATTTCTTTAAAGGTTGTGTGAAACTTTTGTTATATATTGTTTCAGGAATTCAGACTACATAAAAGGGGCCTTATTTAGTCACTAGGATTCACAAATTGTTGTTTCTAAAATATTTAGTTAATTGTACAATGACTTATAGCAATTAGTCTCTTGGGCGCTAGTTTTTAAGTATATAGACAAAGTACCTACTGATAATCAAGTTTCAAAGAGAAATTTACACTATCAAAACCAAGTTATGATAAGTGACTAGTTCAACTCCTCAGTGTTTTATACCTTACATCTATTGATTACACATAATATTTATTTTCTAGGATTCACAAACTCAAATTTTTAACCCGAGAGGCTTCCTACAATGGCAGCAAAAGTATTGGTAAACATTTAGAATTTTGAGAAAATTTGACATCCATCACAAATACTGAATTGGGGACAATATCTCTTTCATACTTAATGGTTCAAATAAGTAAGTGAGGTGTCAAATGTAACTGATAGGAGGCGGTGAAAGAATTCTTAAGGGTAACCCACAAAAAGATGTTTCAGAAAGGAATAGATTATTTGTGAGCACATTTGGAGTATGTATCCTTGCAATTCCCTATTTGATGGGGGGTTTATGCAGCACAAATTTGTAGCTAAGAAAGGCCATTACAAGATGTCTTAGATCACTAATCAAAAAACTCCTAACAAGAGGCAGCAATTCAAAGAATTTATAGAGTCTAGGGTGGAGTAGAAAATCTGTGGAAGAAGCTGAGATGCCTACACAGTACTCTTGCTCTAGCCATGGATGCATCTTTGTTGATACATTCTGGCACTAGAACCAAGACACACCAAGTTGCAAATTTATTGAGTGTTGTCTAATTCCTTTTTTCCATGTCTTCCTCAGAGTCATAGTCAACAAGTAACTTTTTCCCTCTTTTATTGCAGACCTATTAGCCATTCTATTAGATCTACGAGGGGTGATATGGTCGTTAACCTTCTCATTTTCTTTGTTTACCTCTTGAACAATGAATTTAGCCTTTTTTTACAAGGGGGGAGGACTAGGTGAAAGCGATATAGCCTAAAAATAAGGCCTTGATGCAGGTAAATTAGTTTTTGACCCTAACAGGCACTTTCCTTAACATCAAACACAAAGCTGTCAAGAGAATTTAGCAAGAAAAAAGTAAATGAGATGATTTCATGATTCCTGAAGCGATTAAGAAGTGAGATAAGATAATAATAGTAAACCTTAAAATGTCCCTCGAGTGTAAAGTATGTCATGAGTATAAAGAAAACTTGGTCCTAAGGTGATGGAAGTTGAGCTCTATTGTATCCTCCTTTCTTCTTAAATGGAGTCTCCATTTCATTAAAGACCTATTTAAACTATCATTATCAACTATTTGTTTGGTCTTATTCCATTTCCTACACTTTCCTGGAGGACAATTGGGTGGAACAGTTGAACTGCTTTCTTTGGTTTGGCTACATGCTTAGAGCAGTATCAAGCATCAATCATCCAAAAATTCTTACAGTGAAATATATTCTATTTGGTTTACCTTAGATTAATATGATTATAATTGTACTTTCTTATAATGTAGGATGAGATTAACCCATTGAATATACTATGTTTTATGGCATGTCATTGACTTCCAGCGTGCATGTAGAATCTAGGCGCATTCATCATGATGAAAGCATGGAAAAGTGATATGCTTTTGGTTGCAAATCACACAGAAACATGCATTCATAAATCTTAGAGAAAGAGAGGACAAACATGCATACAAAGTCATTTTGCATAAAGGTACCTTCAGTTTGAAAAAGTTGGCAGACCTGAGTTGTAACAGATAAATTGAAATAGATGCATACAAAGTCTATATTCTAGCTGGTAAAGAATTCATTATTGCATTTGTGCTTTAGAGAGTCTAACAAAAAATATCATTTTCTCATTATAATTAATATTAAAAGGATAAATGTGCTTCACCTTTCTTCTTTATGTGCTTTGTCTTAGCTTTAATGATCAATATTTATGCTCAAGCTTTAACTACTAAAGTATTATCAATTTATATGTTGCTTTTGATATTTTTTCAACTTCCAACGCATCAGAGTAATACAAGTATGCTTATATTTGTGATTGAGAAGCTGGCATGAAAGATAATTGTGTAAAGGAAAGAACTTCAAGTTGCAAAGGTGAAGCTTACGACACCCATTTAGTATATATTGTTTGATTATTTGAGTCTGACATAGTAAAATGTAAAATATAGCAATACAATGGATTTAAAGAATATTGTAGCAAGATTTCTACAAGTGAGAGCTCCAAAATTAAGATTTCTCATCTCAAACATCGTTTATACTATTATACAAAAAGCACTGCAGTGCTACTTGTAAGACAATTTTCAAGGATATTCTTAGACATTTCCATCAAAGATCTTAGAGAGGAAGAGATGCTCAATTTATGGGAGCATATGGAAAAGCACACTACATTTGATGATAAGCATTCCATTATTGCAAGCTTTCGGATAGGAAAAGAAATGCAGTGACTTGCTAAAATTCTACATAGTCTGCAATAATCTAATTTAAATTCCTACTCCCCTTTGAGCCCACTATCTTCTTCAAAATGACTCAATTATCATCTAAGACTTTGAAACAGTTTGCTAAAATTCTACAAGGTTTGCAATAATCTAATGTGATTTCCTACTCCTCTTTGAGCCCACTATCTTCTTCATGAGTCAACCACCATCTGATTCAGACGTATTAGTAATGTAAAAATTAAACATTAATGTTTCTATTAAAGGATTGGGCAACTTATATCAATGCATCCTCAAGCATTTCCCTCACGCTCTAATTTATAATGTTGTTTGTTAGCATACAGTTTTCTCTTTCTTTAAATTAATTTTTAGACTCCCATAAAGCATGAAAAGAAAAGAAAACCTCAACACTAACAATTGAGTTCCTTTGAAAGCAAACTCTTTGCAAATTTTCAAGGTGCAGCTACCTTCCAAACAGATTTTCAATACAATCTTATTGAAAAATGAAATGCGAAATCATGGGTGCTTTTAACCAAAAAACACATAAGGTCAACATTCAGTTCATCAACATGAAAAGAATGTGCAGATTTTCAAAGAACAACATTTACTTCTAACACTGCTTCAAACTTTAAAATCTTTAAAGTTAAAACTTATGTAATGTTTCTCTCTGTTACTCTAAGCACAAGATCAACTCATATCACAGTTGAGCTTTGTTTAATATAACTCACTTCCACAAGAAAACAAATTATATAGGATAAAAAATAGTATTAATCCATTCAAAAGCTCAAACATATATGTAATAACATAAGATATTTTATATATTCTGTTATATTAGTATTTAGAAAGCTTAAAGCGTAGTCTTTAGAAAATAGTTTCTCAAAACTCAGAGAGTCAAACCCTTAATAAGTTTTAAAGTTTTCAAATATATAGCCACGCAGGGTTTTTGCAACTAACTAGATAAAACTTTCTTTTACTAGAAGTAATTTCTTGAAACTAAATAACTATTTCAAGCCTAAAGAAAAATAAACAGAAACGAGCACAAAGCGCCATCAAAATAAAGTCAGGTGTCCCAGTAAACTAGGGTGTCGAGGTTGCTGTCAACTGAGTTGCCTTGTATGTGTGTGAATTTTGTACCTGATCTGTAGACACAACACTTCAGTAAAACATTAGAGGTTAGCTATAATCAAATCATGCAAAATTGAAATCTACTATAACCAAGCGATTTACTGCCTTCTAGTAGGTGCGAGATTAATGTTCTCAGATTGTTATCGAGATTAGTGACCTAGATGACACCTAAATGAAGGATTTGAATGCCAAACTGATATGAAATATGAATGCAATTAATCTTTTTTTTTTTTGGTATTTTCTATGCAATAATATGATGAAAACTGATATGAATCTATGCTAATATGGAAATTGATCTAACAATGATATGAATCTATGCTAATATGTAAATTGATATGTAATGCTAATCTAGAAATGATATGATATGAGAATGAAAATTCTAACAACAATATGAAAGCTATGAATTTGAAATTGATCTCACAAAGCTTTGAATCCTCAAATTTATCTTTCAAGCTCCAATTGTGCAAATTCTCCAAATCTGATATGCTATGATTCCTGTAGAGTAAGTTTGCAATTTGCAAAATGAATTATGAAGAGCTAAACCTTGGTTTTATAGAAATCCAGGGCTTTGGAGGTGCATGAGAAAAAGCCATAAATCACTCAAATAACTCAGGTTGATTTTTGAGTTATTTTTAAATAAAGATAATTACGTCACAAAAATCATGCAAAAGCACAATTCAACTCGAATTAGAAGTTTAGATCAACTTTAAAACTCAAAAAGATGTTGAGTTTCAAAAAGCTAACAACTTGCATTGATTTTCCAATTTGAGTTTAACTGGTCCTTGAATGTGCACATGGATAATTATGATTTAATAAATAAATAAAGTGATTTATTCTCAACTTAACTGCTTTTTGAAATAAAATAATTAATTTATGGGTTAATTAACTATTTTATCAAACTTTTATTAAAAACTATATTATTAAAATATGACAACTTGCTTTAATTAATTAAATAAGAATTTAATCAATTATTCATAGGATATTGGATTTATTGTCAAAATTAAATAATACAATTAATAATAGATAGAATTAAATTTAATTACACAATTAAGTGGCAAGATATTAAATCTAATTAATTAAATATGAAAATATTCAATTAATCAAACTTTAGGATAAATGTGATTTATCACCAAATAATCATTAAATTAAAGATAATTATGATGATTAGGAATATTACTAGGAATATTCCCCGATGCAGAATTTAAGATAATCAATTATGATTCGATGATGTTTAGATGTGCCTTAGGTTAGGACTTTGATGTCGATTTCATTCGAATTGTTGATATAGAAGGTTAATGAACATATAGCCCATTTTTGGGGTATTACATTTTGCCCCTCTTTGAATTACTGTGTGAAGCGCAGTGGTTCAAAGATAGTCTATGTTTGATAGAGATATGAAACTGATTCAAAATTGATAATTGATATGAGATAGAAGCTTATTGATATTGATTTGATATGAAGATGATAGGTCCTGAATGACCAAAGATAATGTTCACTATAACGGCAAATGAACCTATGATTGTGAAAAAGTGTCAAAACACCTGATTCCAAACCTTAGGATTGCTAAGAAGTGAGTGACCGGTTCTAGACTCGATTGTCTTAGCAGAACTAGCAGGTATCACATCTGAATCCTTCAGTTGCCAAAGAACCAAGGAAAGAACACTATGATTCAATGGTTGCAAAAGCTGATACAGTTTACAAGATTAGGAGAATACCAGATTGATATGGATCGACGAATCTGATATGCCCCAAGTGATGATAGATTTGCCCCGAGCGATGAGGACTTTTGATGATTCAGCAACTAGACATGGTTGTTGTCTTGATTACTGAGGAAAGATTGATAAAAATTTTATAGACTTGAATGATGTGCAATACCATGCCCCCTTCGGGATTGAAATTGAAATCTGACAAGAAAAGTCCGCATTGATAGTTTAGAAGCATGTTAATTGATTGGAAAAGTGGTTATACATGTTCAAGAACGCATTCTGCATCATTTGGAGGTCCAAAAAGACCAAGTTTAACTAGGTCAAACCATGAGTTGACCATAGTTGACCAAGTTGAAATTTTGATAGTTTGATGTTAGATAATCAGTTAAGTTGAATTATGGATTTCTATGATGATTGAAGGTCAAATGTGTAAGTAGTTAATAATATAAACAGTCTTAGATTTTAATTTTGATCTCGAAAAAGGATTCTACTTGTTGTTTCGTTGGAGGAACCTTCATGTGAGATTCAGCTCTTGTTAGATTTGAAGATGCGATTTGAAGAATCATTTAAGCATTGAAGTTCATTTAATCATTGTGAGATCATGCAAACATGCAAAATGCAATTAGACATGCAAAATGAAATGCAACCTAAGACCTAGGACCTAGTCACTGATCATATGTCGATTTGTTATCATCATTGAACTTTTAGGTAACCGGATAAATCAATACAATGCCCACTAGCTATGAAACCATAGACATATGAATATCGATTTGTATGCGCAAGAATCAATACAACACCCACTGGTCAACAACCATGGATATATGAATATTGATTTTATTTTTGGAATGTCGGAGTAGATATAAGCACCAAGGCACAAACGCCAGGATGACCTAAATATCATGTCCATTTTGATATAGCAATTTGTATAAGATTCAAAACATAAACGTCGTGATGACCTGAATACGCCTTGCATGAAAAACACATCAAACAGTCAAGAGATCATTCCAAATCCAATGTAAATTACCCGTAGTGACCCTTTATCGTTCGCATCCTTAGGTAAGATCATGTTTCACAGTAGGAGAAAGAACTCACTCAAAAAGACAATAGTTAGATCGATACTTCTTTGAATCATCCGGGTATCAATGGTCGAGGTATGCATGGCCATCCAATTTGAGATAGAGGCTCTTACAGTCGGACACCATTTCAATCTGGAATTTCCAAAGTTGTTAGATTTTCACATACAAGCAAAAGACAAAGAAAAGATTATGCCCCTAGTCATCACTTTCTAAATCCTATAAAGGACATCATCAAAGAGCTCGAAGGGACATAATATGCAAAAATCTCAATGCGAATCAGTAAGCATACAAGGAGATAAAAGCATGAAAAGCACATATCATTTTCAGTTTGATGTTTGATGTTGATTGCGTTGTTGTAGATGCAAAATCCTTTCGGGAGACAAGACTGACTGACTCACTCACATGAAGCTTCAAAATGACTCTGACTAGATATGATATGTCTAAGATACACCAGAGACCATAGGATATGACATTGATTGCCTCCAAGTTTGAACATTGATAGGATACAGACACTTGAGCAGATTTGTGGACAAACCGACTTATTGAAAACTGGAAATGCAAAAACAAACCGGGAGATATGTACAAACTAAAGCAAGACTAAAAGCTGGGAAAGACCAAGATTGCACTGATAGATGGAGCATTTTGAAACAAGTGGCACCCATTTGTTAGGTTTTCACCATCTTGGCAGAAATTCTATTTTTGCTACCAAGGCGCATGTTCCCAGGTTTTCACCAAGGCACTTTTTTTTACTTTTTTTTTTTTCATTTTTTTGTATTTTTTATTTTTTTCAATTTTTTTTTTTGAATTTTTGATATATTTTTTTTTTTGTGAATCATCAAGGCGCCTATTGCTAGGTTTTCACCAAGATGTTCATTTTTTCAAGACTTTTTCTGATTTTTATAATTTTTTCAAGATATTTTACCATAGACTGAATGCCTTAGGCGTAGAATTTCTTTAGATGGAGAACATTGATTGGTTCTCAGAGCTGTTCTCCTTCAATCGTTGAGAGTTCATAGGCACCAGAGCCAAAAGTAGTAGTGATGACAAAGGGACCCAGCCAGTTGGGTTTGAACTTCCCCTTGCATTCTCGATGGGATTGATTTTTAGGATTTTCTCTCAAGACTAGATCACCAACCTGAAATTCTCTATGTCTGACTTTCTTGTTGTGGCCTCTAGACATTCTCTTCTAATATACTCTGAGATGATCATACGTTGCTTGTCTACACTTATCTAGTAGTTCCAGTTCTTGCAACCTAGACACTTTGTAGTCATCATCAGTTACTAGACCATGCATTCTGATTCTTAGTGATGGGATTTCGACCTCAATAGGTAATACTGCTTCAGACCCATAAACTAAAGCAAAAGGTGTATCCCCTGTAGGTATTCTGATACTTTTTCTGTAGGCCCATAGAGCTGGATTAATCATGAGATGCCAGTCTCTACTAGTTTTGTTTACTATTCTGTGCAAGATCTTTAATAGATTTTTGTTAGAAGCCTCTGCTTGGCCATTCCCTTGTGGATGGTAGATAGAAGACCAATGTTGGGTGATCTTGAATTTGGCACATAGATCATCTAGGTCTTTATTCCTGAATTGCCCACCGTTATCTATGATTATGGAATGAGGTATCCCATATCTGCATATGAAATAGTTCAATATGAACATAGATATCTATTTCCCTATTGCTTGTGTCAAAGGGACCACCTCTACCCATTTTGTAAAATAATCTATGGCTGTGATTATATGGGTATGTCCGTTAGAAGATTGAGGATGAATCATCTCGATAAGATCAAATGCCCATTGATAGAAAGGCCATTGTGTTGTAAAGGGAATTAGATCCCTCCCTGGAGCATGAATTAGGTTTCCATGTACTTGACACTTTTGACAATTCTTAGCAAATTTGATAGCCTCTTTCTCCATTTCAGGCCAATAGTACCCAGCCCTAATAAGTTTTTGAGCTAGTGTTAAACCATTCAAGTGTGACCCACAAATACCGTCATGGACTTCCTCTAATGCACGTTGAGACTCTTCCCATTCTAAACATCTAAGTAGCGTACCATCTAGACCTCATTTGTATAGATCATGACCAATGATGACATATCAGAAGGCATTATGGATAAGGTATCTCTTTTCATGGAGGTTGAAGGTATCAGGGATGATTTGGTCCTAGAGATAGGAAAATAGGTGTTTATATCAGGATGAATCATGACCTACAACAGTGCAAATCATGCAGGTTTCAGGGGAGTCATATGCAAGATAAGATAGTGCTTCCACCAGGAACTCATAGCGTAGCTCATGTTCAAACTGCTGTAATAAAGTAGATAATGTTGCCATTACATCGGCAGCCTTGTTCTCCATTCTAGGAATTTGCTCAAATGTGATAGATATGAAATATTTCTTAAGATCATCTACCATTCTCTTGTAAGGAATGAGCTTTTCATCTTTAGTTTGGTACACATCATTGACTTGATGAATAACAAGTTGAGAGTCTCCATGAATGTGTAGCTCTGTTACTCTCCATTCAATTGTTATTTTCATACCATTCAAATGGGCTTCATATTCTGCAATATTGTTTGTGCAGGGGAACTTTAGTCTGAATGCTTTTGGGATGGAGTATCCTTGAGGAGTTATGAACAATATGCTTGCTCCAGATCTATTCTGTGTATAGGAGCCATCAAAGAACAATTGCCATTCTCTAGAAGATAGGTGCATAATAGAGGAGTCTGGAAATTCCATTTGCATTGGTGTGTCATCAAACATGGGTTCATCTGCTAGTTGATCAGTAATAACTTGACCTTTTATAGCTTTTCTTTCAACATATTCAATGTCAAATTCGCTTAGAAGCATGACCCATTTAGCCAGTCTACCTGTGAGGGCAGCCTTGCTGAGTAGGTATTTTAGTGGATCAATTTTTTCTACTAGATGCATGGTATGAGCTAACATATAGTGTCTCAATTTCTATGATGCAAAGATCACAACGAGACAAGCTTTCTCAATCATTGAATAGTTCTTTTCATACACCACCAATGTTCTGCTTATATAATAAATGGCTCTTTCCTTTTTCTCTTCATCATGTTGCGCCACCAATGCCCCCAGTGATGTGGCTATTGCAGACACATATAAGATCAATGGCTTCCCATGAATAGGAGGCATCCAGATAGGTAGATTTGACAGATACTTCTTGATATGGTTCAAGTTGTTCTCACATTCTTCATTCCATGAAAAGGTCACACCTTTATGTAATGTTTTTGTAAAAGGTTGTGATATGTCCGCTAGCTGTGATATGAATCTTCTGATAGATTGACTGATATTCATGGGAGGTTGCATCTCTATTATAGACTTGACTTTAGCCAGATCAACTTCAATGCCCTTCTTTGAAACTATGTATCGTAAGAGCTTTCCAGAAGTGACAGCAAAAGCACACTTCTTAGGATTTAGTCAGAGACTCAACTTTTCCATTCTGTCTAGGATCATGCTCAAGTCCTTTAGATGTTCAGTCCTGATCATAGATTTTGCTAAAGTATCATCAACATAATCTTCCATAGTTCGATGCATCATGTCATGGAAAATAGATGTCATTGCTCTTTGATATGTAGCTCCAGCATTTTTAAGCCCAAATAGCATGACATTCCAACAGAAGGTGCCCCATGTACATGTGAAAGCAATTTTCTCTTGGCCCTCTAGAGAAATTTTTATTTGGTTATATCCAGAGAAACCATCCATTAAGGAATACATCTCGAAACCCGCAATCATGTCCACTATCATATCAATGTTAGGTAGTGGAAAGTCATCCTTAGGGCATTCTCTATTCACATCTCTAAAGTCTGTGCACACTCTGATTAACCCATCTGGTTTAGAAATAGGTACAATATTAGAGATCCACTCTGCATAGTCAATAACTCAGATGAATCCGGCATTTAGGAGCTTCTCTAGTTCAGCTTTTACCAAGAGTGCAACATGAGGATGCATCTTTCTCAATTTTTGCTTGACAAGTTTGACATTTGGAGCAATAGATAAATGATGCATTATAAGATTAGGATCCAATCCTGGCATATCTAAATATTTCCATGCAAAGTTGATCTTCTTCTTTGTTAGGAATATTGTAAATTTTTGCTTCTCTTCTTCTGATAATGATTGTGCTACATGTACCAATTGTGGTTCCTCTGTTGTACCCAAATTGATGGATTGAGTGGGCTCAATTAGAACTAGAGATCTGTCTTGTAAATGACTCGAAAGGACATCAAATATCTCATCCTTAGGTTCCTTAGAGAGGTTTTCACCTTTGGATACATCTTTTATTTTTACTTTTGTAGGTTCTGAGACTGCCACAAAGTGGTTTTCACCCTCAGAACTCTTTTTCTTTTTCTTTTTATTCTTGTTTTTCTGACTCAGATATTTGATGTCTGACTTGGTCATGCTGATGCTCAGTTCACTGATGGAAGTACTCATAGGCTCAACTACATTGAGGTAGCAAGCAAGGGCATAGTCATTCGGAAAGGTATAAATACCATGGCTCGGATTCATGGAGGTTTGATCAATAAGTTATGGATATTTGATAGTCAAAGTAGGGAAAGATTGGGAGATAGTGTTTACGGATATGGATCTATCATCATTGGTCCTAACCTGATGCTCGAGTTCAAAGGTGATACTACAACTTAAGACATCCAATGTGTGAATAGGCTCAATGTCATCGTGGGGGTCCAATTCAGCCATAGGTGGATCAGACTCGATAGGTTCATCATTTTGCTCTAGACTTACGTTGGTTTGAGGTACATATTGGTGAATAATATCAACATGTTTCTCTATAATAAGCTCATCTTCATCTAGTTCTGGAATGGCTCCCCATTCATATTCATTTGATTCAGCTTCTGATTCAGGATCTCTAGGAAATCTTAGAACATGAGTAAAGTCAGGGTGAATACCCCAAGAAGGGTTACCCTCAGATTCTAATTTGTATTCATACTCATGAGAATCTATCTCAGAATCACTACCACTTCCCTCTTCTTGATTGTTTTTGAGATTAGTTGGTTCTTGTGTTGCAACTATTTCTTGATTGATAGTAGGTTCTTGTGTTTCTACTACATTAATGCTTTTGATAGGATCATCTTTATCATTAAGAAGGTCTTTGATATCCTTAGGCAATTTTTCATAGGGGATGAGTTCTGAACTATCTAAATCACTATCGAATGGTTCTGTTTCTTCTTTCTTAAGAAGAGGTTCCCCTGGTGCGATCTTCTCTATGACATGAGAGCAATTACCTTTGAGGTGATAGGGTTTCTTCTTAAAGCCTAAGCCAACTTTGTTTTTATTTTCTCTACTAGTATGTGGGAGAGGTACCTCAAGACCTTTTCCTATGATTCCTAGAGGTCCTTTACCTGAATATCCCATCTTAGCTATTAATTTATCTCCTGGACCGTATGACTTGGAAGGGAGTTTGGAGACTGCAGAGTCACCAGTTTGAACAACTTGAGATTCAGGTTCATCTTTGTACAGCCATGATAGCACAGCCTCATCCTCTTCAAATTCTTGCTTGGATACTTGTCCTGCTACAAAAAAAATTTTATATGCTTCAAGAGGTTCTGTAGAGTCTGGTTTGGATTGTTTCAAAGATTGCCCATAAGATTTAGGCGAGATAGGGAGAGATGTCAAAGATAAGACTGGCTCGATAGTATATTCTCTGATACTATTTTCTTTGATATTAACCTCTTTTGCAAGATCTTCCATTTTAGATGTGGATGCTTCTTTAGTTGGTTCAATGGAAGATTCTTTGTTATTAGCTACAAGCTTATCTGCACTTTCCTTCAAGGTGTTGCAAGTTGTATTCAGATCTGCGGGGATAGTAATCTCCACTCCTTCATAAGGAAACTTCAAACATTGATGGTATGTAGAAGGAATAGCTTGCATTTCATGTATCCATGGTCTCCCTAGAAGGACATTGTAGGCCAAAGGTAGATCAAGCACTTGATAGATGGTATCTTTGATAACTGGACCCACTCTGATAGGTAAGACAATGGTGCCTTTAGAAGATCTTTCTTGTTCATCATAGGCCTTGATAGTTATTTTCTTTCTAGGATCAATAGCCAATTCTGAAAATCCCAATTGTGTGATCAAGCTGTAAGAACAAATGTTTAGGCCAACGCCCCCATCTATCAACACACATTTGACTCTACAGTTCTGGATCAAGACTTCTATATGCAAAGGTTGATTATGTGGGTGACTCAAGGAGTTGTCATCTTCTTCTAAAAAGGAGATATATTGCAGAGATGTAAGATGTCCAACCATAGTCTAGAACCTATCTAAATCAAGGTCATCAGGAACATTGGAACCGAGCAAAGCTTTATCAAGAATGGCTTTATGAGCTGGAGATATTCAAAGCAACTCAAACATGGAGATTTTCACATTAGTGTGCTAGAGTTGTTGAACAATGCTATAAGACGTAGGCCTTGTATCTTTTGAATTGGAAGATTTGGAAGCAGCCTTCTATTTAGAAGCAGATGAAAGATTGAAGGGCACCTTAGGGACATTTGATGAATCTAGGATTTGTCCTTTCAGATGTGTTTGAACTTGTGATCAAGTAACTGCGTTAGTTGAGGAATGATTTCTAGCTCTTCGTACAATTGTAATGACATTGCAACTTTCAGAGAGACATGGTTCAACCATATTGATGACAGCATTATTTCCAGGGTAGGCATAGTTGACTTTGGCCCCCATATTAGGCTGAGAAGTTGAAACTTCTTGACCATGTTTCAGAAATGGTTCTGTGAATGCTATATGATCATGATTGCTTTTGGGATTGTCAATTGTGATGTCTCCACTATCGATCAGATCTTGAATGGTATGCTTCAAGTGATAGCAACTACTAGTTTTGTGACCTTTACTCTGATGGAAATCACAGAATTCATTTTCCTTCCACCATATCAGTTTGGGGTCCTGAGCATTTGGTTAGATTGGTGGTAAAGAGATGATGTTATTAGCCAGTAGAGTTTTCATAGCTGATTCTAAAGACTCTCCTAGAGGAGTAAATTTTTTATGTTTATCCCATTTTTTGAATTCTGGCTTCCTTTGAGATGGTTGAGAAGACTTTTTCTTTGAGGCTTTAATGGCTTGAGTACCAAGAGTGAGATTGTAGGCTGGTGCCTTTGATGGAGCATAAACAGTGTCAACAACACCATCTGTGATGATGCCTTTGTTCTTGTTCCAATTTTTGTTCTTGTCTTTAGAACTGGATCCTGATTCGTACTTGTCTTTTTGAAGTGTGATTTCTCCTTTTTTTACAAGAACTTTTTTTATTTTGATAGCATTATCCACCATCTTGTCAAAAGATGTATGATCTTGCATTTGTAGAGGATAATTGATTTCTGGAACAAGGTTGTTGATGAAGATTTTTAGTTTTTCTATTTCTGGAATAGGTCTGGCATATAGAGAGAACTTCTTCCTCCATCTCTTGAGAAATGTTAGGAATGGTTCCCCTGGATATTGCTTGAGATTACAGATATCGATCATGGTGACCAGGTGCTAAATATTGTAGGAGTATTGCTGGTAAAACAATTTGATCAACTCCTCAAAAGTTTTGATAGTAGAAGGAAATCTTGAAAACCACTGAATGGATGCTCCTCCCAGAGATCTAGGAAAAAGATGCATCAAATAGGTCGGTTCATGCATGAATTCCATGGATTACGTATAGAACTCTCTGACATGATCTTGAGGATTAGGGTGTCCATCATACTTATCATACTTTGGCATCTCCACTCTTTTTGGAAATGGTGGCATATACAAGTTTTTGTCAAAAGGAAAAGGGCATAGAGCTTCCATGGAGAACTCTTTGGGTTCCTTTTCTTTCTCAAGGCTATTAAATTTGACTTGTAAAGCATGTATCTATTTCATCATAGCTGTGAGTGGAGTTTTTTCCTCATGCGTAATGATATCTTCAACATTAAAGTTGGGAGGAAGTTTAGCTCCTTGATGAGCTAGTTGTAAAAAGTATGCTTCTCTATCTTCTTTCAAGAAATGCTTCATCATTCATTTGAAGTTTTCATCATTTTGATATTGAGCAATTTCTTCAGGTGTGGATTCCTGATCTGCACCATGTTGAGATTGAGCTCTTTGAGAGCCAAAATTTGTCCCTTCTTGAGACATGGTAGGAGTTCGTGGACTCCCTGGATTAGATTGATGAGGGGTATGTTGAGTACATTCGTGAGTTGATGGAGGAGGTATGTAACCAGATTTCAATCGATAGTTGCCAAGACCGTCATCCTCGTAAAGACCAGAATTGATGAGTTGCTCAAGAGTTGGATTTTGGAGAGTGGTGATAGATTTCTTGTGAGAGGAAGCTCTAGTCTCCACCATTCACCTCAAGTGAAACAAAAGAATAAGATCCAGATAACCGAAGAATGAATTGAATCAAGATGATCAGATGACGCAACCTTGTCAAGGTTTGATTGATTTGAAGATTGGATTAGACATGGATGAAGGATACTATGCCCTGGATGTATGGGTAGGTTCCCAAAAGATAGCGAACAAGATATCACAACACTTAGTCATTTTGATGATTGATCGAAGATTGATAGTTATGACAAGGTTTTGACACAAGATGATAAGGACTCAAATTGATTAAATAGAAGGCTGAATCAAATTCAAAAGGCCACTTTAGGAAAATTATTGGACTCTTAATAGCTACTACTCTATTCCTGACACAGTGATTCATTCGATAGATTCTGAAATTAGGCTGAAAAAGCTAAATATCTGGCAATTTTGACAATTTTTTGACAACTTTCAAAAATTTCCCAAACGACACTCTACAGACTCGTATGACAGTGGGTATGCTATGAAATGATAGTTGCAAAACTTGTACGATAGTTAGGTAGCAATGAAATGATAGTTGAAAATCTCATATGACAGTTGGGTAGCAATGAAACGACAGTTGAAAATCTCATACGACAGTTGCAAGATTTTGACTTTGAGAATTTACTGGCATGGAAACTCGTACGACACTGGGTACTCAATCATACGATAGATGAGTTGTAATGAAATGACAGTTGGAAAAACTCATATGACTTTTGACTTCCTGAAATGATTTTTGACTCCAGAAAGGATTTTATGTCAATTTTTGCAAAATTTTGAGTTTGCAGATTTGGATTGTTTGCAAATTTCAATGTCCAGATTTGAGGATTGTAATAGATTTGTTTGTTTTCAGTAACCAGATAGATAAACAAGCATGCAAAACAACAAGCACGTGATTTCAAGCATGTCTGAAAATAATGAACAAGGGAAAAAGCAACCTTGCGCATGAACAATAAAGTGACTTATTCGTTCTAATCCTTAGAAGTGCTAATTGTGTATGTTCTAAAATGTTTTGCAATAATGCACATATACCCTATAAAATGAAAATTTGGCCTCGCTAGGGTTTTTAGTAATGGTTTGACTCTGCAACTTTTATGATCCAAAGGGGTGAACTCCAATCTCGACGCACCAGGGTTTTGACACAATCTGAGAACTTAATCTTCAGGAGCTGCTAGGGAGATCTAACAACCCAACAATGAACCATACCTATGGAGATTTCTTCCACAAGGACATTTATATAGCGGCTATCACTACCACGGTGAAAATGGCTATTACCACTTGAGGTTCTATCAATGCAATTTTCCCTGTGAAGGGATTGTCTGCTATGGTTAACCCTCTCTAAAGGTGACTCACAGTATGATACCACAAGGGGACTTGGCTTCAGATCGAAGGTTTTGATACCTCTTCACTTTTAACCCAAACAAAGCAAGCAGATTAATCCGACATGCTAAGACAAAGTTTGTCTCACCAAGGTCTATGATATCAACCCCACATGATCTATCAACCCCTCCGGAGAGAGAATGTATCAATCAATAAGGGAAGATGCACTAACTAATTTTGATTCACCAAAGATTGTGATGTCTACCTCACATGATCTATCAACCTCTCCTGGGAGAGGATGTATCGATCAATAAGAGAAGATGCACTAACCAAGTTGAATGTGAAACGCACTAAGTATCCTCCCTACCTACAAGGATTCTGTCATCAAGAAGGATTTCACTGGGAATCCAATCTCTCAAGAATCATGAATAGTGTTCATAAGGCCTAATTACTATGTGAGCACAGATGTATGTTTCCAAAAGCAAATCTACCAAAAGTACCCAAAAAGCAAAAAGAGGAACACTTAACGCTTAAAGAAAATATGAGATGAGTCCACAAGGTGGAACACTTAACACCTCACACAAGCTGAAAATTATTCCCCAACTTAGAAAACAAGTGAGTTCCTAAAAGCACAAATGGGTTTCCAAGTGGAACAATTAACGCTTCTCTCCTGTAGACCCCTCCCCTTTATGGTGCTGAGATTGCAACCATGGGGCGGAATGAGGGTTCGATGGATTAGTGAGTCCAATAACCCAAGATAGCAATCAAGATCAATCACAAATATCTAAGACTACTTAATGAATCCTTAAGGGGTCACAACCTAGTATCAATTATGCAAGTGTGTAGAAATAGAGAAAAGCATGAAAAGATGCACACAAGCCAAACACATAAGAGATTTATTTTAAGTCCAAATAGAAATTTTATTAGATGAAGGAGAATACCTAGGATCCTCGCAACATGCTTAGTAGATTTTACCTAATTTTTAGCAATTCTTGTTGAGCTTTTCCATGCAAGCAAGTGACGAACTCTCCAACAAGCAAACAAGCAAACAAGATATGCAAAATATATTTAACTTATGAAAACCATAGGGTTAGCTCTAAAAATCAATTATTATCAGCAATAATAACCATCAATTAACCCAAATGAGAACTCATATCATTCATTGAACCATGTAAAAAAAATAAGTGCATACCCATCACAAAACTTTTTTTTTTTTGCTGCATTTGACCTAGTCAAGAAGATCTAATTTTTTTGATATGATTTTGGCCACAAAAATAGAAATTCAAAATAGAGACCCCTATTAAAAAATAGAGATCTTTCCAAAAATGTAAAAATTTTAGAAAAATCTCTTCATTTGTGCCCTTGAGACCCGTTTTATCAAAATAGACTAGTTTTTGTAAATTGACTATTTGAGCTATTATATTGCACCCAAATTTTTAAAAAAAAGAATGAACCCCTGATATAATTTAAAGATCTTTCTGAAAATATAAAAATTTCTAAAAAATATGCTGATTTGAGTTAGATATTAATTTTTTCCATAATTTCAAGAAAAAATTATTAAAAATTCAAAACATCTCAGAAAATTATAAATTTTTTACTATAGCTTCTCTGATGTATGTCCAAGTTAAAAAAAAAAATTCAATCCAAAAATCCAAGCCGTTTGAGAGATAAAATTAAATCTTTGAAACTTTAAGGCTTTAGCTCCAAAAAAAAAATCAAAACCAGCATGTAAAGGTGGGTTGCCCCACGGTGGGTGCCAGAAATGTGTGTGTTAATTTTGTACATGATCTGTAGACACAACACTTCAGTAAAACATTAGAGGTTAGCTATAATCAAATTGTGCAAAATTGAAATCTACTATAACCAAGCGATTTACTGCCTTCTAGTAGGTACGAGATTAATGTTCTCAAATTGTTATCGAGATCAGTGACCTAGACGACACCTAAATGAAGGATTTGAATGCCAAACTGATATGAAATATGAATGCAATTAATCTTTTTTTTGGGGGTATTTTCTATGCAATAATATGATGAAAACTGATATGAATCTATGCTAATATGGAAATTGATCTAACAATGATATGAATCTATGCTAATATGTAAATTGATATGTAATGCTAATCTAGAAATGATATGATATGAGAATGAAAATTCTAACAATAATATGAAAGCTATGAATTTGAAATTGATCTCACAAAGCTTTGAATCCTCAAATTTATCTTTCAAGCTCCAATTGTGCAAATTCTCCAAATCTGATATGCTATGATTCCTGTAGAGTAAGTTTGCAATTTGCAAGATGAATTATGAAGAGCTGAGCCTTGGTTTTATAGAAATCCAAGGCTTTGGAGGTGCATGAGAAAAAGCCATAAATCACTCAAATAACTCAAGTTGATTTTTGAGTTATTTTTAAATAAAGATAATTAAGTCACAAAAATCATGCAAAAGCACAGTTCAACTCAAATTAGAAGTTTAGATCAACTTTAAAACTCAAAAAGATGTTGAGTTTCAAAAAGCTAACAACTTGCATTGATTTTCTAATTTGAGTTTAACTGGTCCTTGAATGTGCACATGGATAATTATGATTTAATAAATAAATAAAGTGATTTATTCTCAACTTAACTGCTTTTTAAAATAAAATAATTAATTTATGAGTTAATTAACTATTTTATCAAACTTTTATTAAAAACTATATTATTAAATAATGACAACTTGCTTTAATTAATTAAATAAGAATTTAATCAATTATTCATAGGATATTGGATTTATTGTCAAAATTAAATAATACAATTAATAATAGATAGAATTAAATTTAATTACACAATTAAGTGGAAAGATATTAAATCTAATTAATTAAATATGAAAATATTCAATTAATCAAACTTTAGGATAAATGTGATTTATCGCCAAATAATCATTAAATTAAAGATAATTATGATGATTAGGAATATTCCCCGATGCAGAATTTAAGATAATCAATTATGATTCGATGATGTTTAGATGTGCTTTAGGTTAGGACTTTGATGTCGATTTCATTCGAATTGTTGATATAGAAGGTTAATGAACATATAGCCCATTTTTGGGGTATTACACCTTCCAGTCTTCAAACCTCGTAATGAATGCTAAAATCACCTGCTAGTGTGGCAAGCCAAGGTAATTGATTTGCTACTTCCACACTTCTTTCTCTTTCTTCACTTGAGCCACTTTCTCGTTGTCCATTTGCAAGTGATGCTATTGGAGTAGAAACATTGACTCAATTTTCGCCACTTTTGAAAATTCTTGTACAGCTGGTGCTTTCATTCCTTTTAGTTCATCAAACTGAGCTTTGACACTCTTAATCACCTGATTGACTGGTCTATCTAATTCTTCTTGGGCTTCGAAACACTACTTGTCCACCCAGACCATGTCACTTAAAATGATATCTATGATTATCCCTAGCCCTTTTAAGAGGTCTTTTATTTCAAAAATTCCCTGAGCCACAGCTTCGTTCCTCCAATCAATGCACTCCTTCAAGACGTACAATGTCTTGTTATCTAGCCTTGGGACTGGTCTTTCTGAGAGGAATTTATGTAGATCATATTCCTAAACTTCTTCCATCTACTGGAGTTCCTTTATCCAAGTAGTTCTTTCTATTTCTCATTCTTCGATGTTTGGTGATAACTTTATTTTGTTGTATCTGATCTAGAAATTTCTGATTATCTAGAGATTCGATGTCTATAGAGGTTGGTATTTCACTCAAAGGGAAAGGTTCTGGGTGTTGGATAGCATGAATATACTGGGCCATGCTCTTCATAGCTTCCTTCATTTCATGTTTGTCTTTCGCATCCTTCTAGACTCTACTTGCAATTTTCTTGTTTGAAACCTCAAAGAATTTCATATCAGTGGCTATGCTATCTCTCCCCAAATCAACTCTAGATACCTATAAATCCTGGGCAAAGACTTCACCATCCCCTTTATCAATCATTGGTTTTGCTATCTCTACCATCCAATGACTAGTGCTTTCATCAAAGTCTATCCTAGACTCAATCTTTGGTCTCTTAGTCTTTGGTGTTTTGCCGAGACATTTACTCACTACGTCCTCAATTGGTAAGGATAGGAGAACAATACTTCTCTTTTTAGCAATAGATTTTTATAGCCACTATGGGGATGAAGTAGATTTCTTCTGAGTATCATAATCACTTAGGAGGGCCAATGAATCTTTTTGATAATTATTAGCGACATCAAGCGCCTGCTAACTATCTGACATGTTGGCCAAATCATGATTAGCAATAGGGTCTTCTTGAGGTTTAGCTTCAGGAGGATCCAAATCCACAACGACATTGGGAATCAACTCTGGCTGCTTAGCTTTATTCTTTATCTTGGAGGATGACTGAGTGATTCACACAATAGGTTCAACTTGAAGTTGAACTTGAACTTGAACCTTAGGACTTGCTGGTTTAACTTTAGGTTCAAGATTAACTGCAAGAGATGTATCAACAATTATGTTAATTAAAATAGAAGTCTTTCTTCCCAAGCTTTTCTTCCTTAGTTTCATTTTCTTTTTAGAAGACTGTGAGGTAGTCTTAGGTGCCTTCTTTTCCAATAGTGAAGCTTTTGTTCTTTTTAATATTCCAGCCATTCTTACTTGCAGATTATCCTCTTTTGGTTTTGTCCAATCTAATTCTAGAATAGGCAGAGCCTCTACTTTCTCTGAAAACTAGGAATCAAGTACCTCAACCTCCTCATCTTCTTCGACCCCACTTATATCTAGATCCAATCCATAAGTGATTATTTGCCTTAGTTTTAACCTTGACCATAGCCTTCTCCTGACCTCAAACTCATCTGAACAAATGGCCTAGAAGTCTTCCAATTCGGGCATGTGCATGAAGGTGACAGGGACATTGAGGTTTGATTTGGCAAAACCTCCATAATCAAAATTGGCCCTGGTGGTATAAGGCTTCAGCCTCAAAACTAACAACTCACTTTCCATTGCCAAGGCATCTTGAAAGCTTTTACATCTATAGTACCCTAGCTCAATAGGAAATAAAATTCCTGAGGATTTCTTCGAGCTACCAGATAATTTCTCCACAATGATGAACTGCCTACAAATCTCCATTAAGATCACATCGTCCAAGCAAAACCTAGGCAACCTTAGTGGCTCCCCATCAAAAGCCCCAACTCTTAGGTAAGTAAATCTGGGAAATTGTATGAAATGGAAACCGTATACATTTACCACTTGCTTGGATTCCTCAGAGAGTCTACAATTTTCTCTTCCCCACAATTCAAAAATTAACTTTGTTGAGAACCTATCATTCACTGTTTTGAATTCACTAGAGAACTTTTCATTTTGCAGACATAAAATAATCATAAATTTTCATATTATTGGTCCACAGCTCATGGGGAAGTCCCTCCCAATTTCTACAGCAAGCGAGAACATAGATAAGATAAGAGGACATGTAAAAGGGAGTCAGATTAGTTACATTCAAGAGCTCCCGATGAAGTTTTTCTACAATCAGGTCAGCCCAGTCTATAAACTTCTCTCCTAGAATTTTCTAGATGAAACAGTACATCCAATCCTCCCAGTGGAATGCATGAGGATTTCCTTTAACTCTATTCAAAAGGAACATAATACTGATGATATCCTTATGGAAATGCTCAATGGTTAGAGGTTTAGGCAGTCTTGACCCTCCCTTCTCTGGTTTCACTAACCATGTCTAAGCTATTGAGGAGCTATACCTCTTATTTTCCTCTTCATACACACGAGTCACCTCTTCATAGGTCCAAGGCTCATAGGGTTCTTTATCTGGGATCTGGAAAGCTGCCATTAATGTTTCTCTGCTTATCTTAACCATAATTTCTCCTAAAGAATCTTGGATGCATCTGTTCTTGCCATCATACCTATTGGCACATTCTAATATAATTTTTGGGCAAACTAGGGCTAGGGGAAAGGAAACGGCCTCCATTAACCCACTTCTTTCCTATTACAAGTAGTGGTTGTCATTGCACCAAAAGATCAACCTGTTAATGTCTGATACAACCACTAGACTTATAGAAGACACAAGAGTCTGTTAAACCATGTCACAAATCCTAAGGGGAGTGCTAAACATTTTTCCAACAATCTCCCCCTCAGCGTTACCTGAGAGGATTCGAACCTATGACCAAGCTCTGATACTACTTGTTACAAGTAGTGGTTGTCGTTGCACCAAAAGATCGACCTCTTAATGCCCGATACAATCACTAGACTTATAGAAGACACAGGAGGTTGTTAAACCATGTCATGAATCCCAAGGGGAGTGTTGAACATTTTTCCAACACTGCCAACTTCTTAGAGAAGGAACCTTCAGAGGCATTGTCAACCCTACTACGTAACTCTCCTAAATTCATATTAACCAAGGAGGTATCACAAATATATGGGAGAGAGATCAGAAAATGATTCCTACTTTCATCTTTTGGGAGTTTAGGACGGAATAAAGGCATCTTAACCCAGGAAATCAGAAAACATTCACAAAATAGTAAGAAGTTGCTTCAATAAACTGAGAGCTGCAAGGAAGATGATGACTCATCGATTATCTGCGTATCAATTTTTTTTTATTATCTTACCACAAACGTCATTGCTCCTCCTTTCTCCTCAAGAAAAAGCAATAAATAAAATCAATTGTGCTTCATTTATTAACATGGCCGATAGGATTTTAAGTAAATCTTCACAGCATGGCATTAATGAATGAATTAATGAAGGAATGATTGATATGACATCTAGAGTCACTCCTCATTAATTTTCAAGTTAAATCAACATGAAATTCTCAATTTCCCAGGACATTCTCTGATTACCATATTTTTATAATAATGACACCCCCTACATCATGCCATCAACTAACACCTCCATAATTCACATGCACAAGTCATCCCATCGAATTTGATAACCCTGTACGGCAACTTCCAAAAATTGATTTGACACCTGGAGTTCTTGAAAAGGCAACTTTTTATGGAATGAAAGAACAATCCCGTTGAATATTCCATGTGATGGACATTGTACTTCAAACTTGAACTTGAACTTGAACAAAATTTAAAGTTCAGGTCTAGGTTCAGGTTCAAGTTCGACTTCAAAAGACCGATAGACTTACTAAAGGAATTAACAAACATTGACGCTGCATAACTCATAACGGTTAATGAACTTGAACTTGAACTTGAACTTGACAAAGTTCAACTTCAACTTCAACTTAGGATTTTACTGACCAATACTAAAAACTGAGAGTTAAGAAAAATTGAGGGTAACATTGTTTATGCATGGAATAGATAGAAATACATTGCCAACCGAGGAGAAGAATGTATAGAAGAATTGACTTGCATTGTTGTGCAGGACTCAAACCTCTGTACACTATATATTTTAAACAATTAGGTAATATGAGAATCCCAAAATATTTGGTATGTCCTCTTATAGGTCAGTTTTTTGAGGATCTAGTACCAATAGATAATGGCAGAAGACATAAATTTTGACACTGCCAAATACAAATTCCTCACTCAATCTAGATGTTGATTCTTGGAAAATATCACATTCAAGAACTTGGTCAAGGCATGGTCACACCAGCGCATAGTTGGAACATATAGTTTCACTCCAATATATGCTTGAAAACCATGTTGATTCAGACGTATTAGTAATGTACAAATCAAATTGTAATGTTTCTATTAAAGGATTGGGCAATTTATATTGATGTATCCTCAAGGATTGTGCAATTTTCTGAGAATGTTAAAGAATCATTTAATTCTATCCCTCTAATTTCATGTGATATTTTAAGTAACTTAAAGCAAGATACAGCCATGCTATGCACTTCAAACAACTTAATAGAATGTGCTCTAACAATTTCTCATATTTGGCTAACCTAATTTTAGTGGCAGAAGTAGGCAACTCCAAGTTTTGTAGCTTACTGGAGAGAACTTGAGCTCTCCTCTTGTCTATTCATTAGCTGGTTATAGGTTTAGATTAGGTCTACTTATTTTGAGCATTTTCACTTTAATATAGTTCTTTCCTTTATCTGTTACTGATCAAGTGGAAAAAATTGTTAGCCAGTATAAAAGCCTACTCAACTATTTCTCACTAGAACAACTATATAGTTTCTATTGTAGATCACTCATATTGCTTTAGATAGAATCGTTTACTAGGCTCCAATCCTTTTCTATAGAATCCTTTATTAATCTCTAATCATTTTCTATCTAGTATTTTCATTTTTTTCATCATTTTTTTCCACCTAAAGTACGAATAACACCATTTTGACAACTTGATCTATCTTTATGCACTGATTATGGATGCATGGTAATTATGCATAGAATAAGGTTCTTTTATCTGCAAGTATAATGTGAGCTCTTGCCATCTTATCTTTCTAAAGGAAATATTTTTTCCTGAAATTTAGTAAGAAAATTTGAATACATATTTTGATTAACAATTTGATCTTGCATAATCTTTTCAGCTAAAGTAGAGATGTTCAGCACAAGCAATTCTTCATATGATAATTTTTGAAAAATGATTATTCAAAATTTCCTTTATGAGGAATAGAATCAAATAATAGTTTAAAATAACATTAGGTCTTCCCATTTGGTATTCATTGCTATTTCTCTTACAAAATTGAGCAACGAATGATCAGAGTGCTCTCCATTGTTGCAACTGCATTAGGTCTCTCTAGCCATTACTTGCCAATCAGTTCTCTTTTCCAAAAGGCAAGAGGGGCATACAGTTGCTTTTAGGCACAAAAGATTCCATTTCAAAGATCTGCTAATCTATTTTAGCCATTTTTGAATAGTAATATAATTTATTTTTTTCTTGATTAGGCAATCAAGAATAGCTATATTGTTTGTGTTGTGTATTTGCAGACAGCTTGGTGATAAATGGAGATTTCAAAGAGGGTCATGTATGTTCCCAAACTCTTCAATGGGAGTCCTCTTACCTAGACTCTAATCAGTTCTATGTTCTGAAAGGCAAGAGGCTCATACAGCTTTGTGAGATACATTGACTCTTATCATTTCTCTGAGGGAAGACAAATGTCCCTCTCTATATGCATTATATTATCCATCTGTAAAATTTGGAGATATAAATGATTAAAAGATAGATAAATAGTTTGAACAACCAATACATTTTTTTCTATGTAGGATGCACATAGATAAATAAATAAAACTCCCCAACATATAGGCCCTACAAGATTCAAGGCTCTCGAATTATCAAAGGTCCGTGTATATATCTGCATAAACAGAGAAATGGTAGTAACCCACAAAGAAATTCCATTCGGAACTAAAGAGTTAAGTTCCATTGTAATGGGTAAGCTGCAAGAGAAAGCTCAGTATTCAAACAAGAATATAACGAGATACATACCATTAATAAATATAGGAAAAAAAACTTCAAAAGTAAATTTGCATAGCTTCACAAAAACCCCAGTAGCCCCTCTTTTTTTTCATTTATACATTTACAGAACTCTAAAATTAATAATCAATTATAATAGACTGAATGGAATGTTAAAGCATTAACAATTAACAAATATCCAAAAAAACTTACCCAATTGAATGTAAAAACAATAGTAGACAACATTAAAGAACGTAAGAAATTAATGTCATTAAATGTATTCAGATTTTATAACATATTATAGGAAGGAAATTTAAACTTTAAATAGTAGACGACATAGAGGAAGAGGCTAATGTCTCAGAGTGTCGGTGCTCTTGTTCTATCAATACTAAAATTGGTATATTGAACTCTCTAACTTCTTCTTCTATATTCTTTAAGATCTTAACCACATCATTCATATTAGGCCTTTTTCCTAGATTTTTGTGAGTACAAATGGTTCCTAATTTTATAACTCTTTTCATTGCATCATAAATCTGATCATCCCTAAAAGCACTTTTCAAATAATCATCAATGAACTCTATCAAGTTGTTCTTTGTATATGTCTTGTTTCCCCACTATGAAAGGGTGAGCTCCTTATCAACTAAACTCAAACTTGATAGTATTGTGTAATGTCCCTAGGGTTACTTATTCTGCCTTCACTTGTTTCTGATCCCTAGTTTAAGATTATTCTTAACAGCACACATGATTAGCTTAAAAACAATACACTTAGTTTACTTCATAAATTATAGATAAACAGAAATATGCTAACTTCTTATTGTTGTATTCCTGAGAATTGAAGTGATCTTTATCGACAAAGAGACTTCTATAGAACAGTTCTAGAAGATTGTGATGTATTAGTTGGTACAAGGTGAGTGGAAATTCCTTATCCACGTCTAGCTAAAATAGTTCTTGAATTCTAATGACGATAAATATAGTGCAAATGTGTAAATGACAATACAGTGTAAATGTGCCTCCTCCATGATCATTTTCCCTAATGACGATAAAGACATACTTGACAAGGAAAATTAGTGTTAATGTCTCAAATATCATGCTGAGAATTCCCAATAATTTTCTTTCCCCAAGATTTTCAACTACAATAGAAGAGTATGTATAAAGTGGAGAAGTCCCATGGTGTCTATACAAAATTCCAAGTGTCTGATAAGCTAGCAATATTGTTTCATATTTCCCAAATATCTTTTCCTTAGTGGGGAGAACTAAGTAATGCATTTGAAATTGATTTTATATCAAATCTTGATGTGGGCATCTGACTATTTGAACATGCTAGAACACCCTCTTGTACCCTTATTATGTCCAATACACCATCTTTTTTATGTATTGTGATCCATATTTTCTTCTTAAGTGAAAACTTCACTAAGAAGAAAATGTCAGCAATGTCTAATTAAATACTAAGATTTTTCTTCCTATAACTCTCTCACGATCTTGTCTCATGATCTTAATAATGGATCATGGAGTGTGATCTAAAACGTTAAGGAAAATAAAAATCACAAAGGAACCAAGAAGAAAAGAAATGATTAAATATTTTTTTTGACCATATCTGCCCCTAAACCAACTAGTGTTAACTAGCCATCCTATTGCACCATGATTTTCCATCCTCTCTGCTAGCATGGCTGCATATTTTGTTAGATTCAACATCATAAATGTTGCACCAAAACATGTAGAGAAAGTTTCTTGTGGTTGCTTCACTCCTTCGGTGCTTTCTACATGCAACCATAGAAAAAATTCAAGAACATGAAAATTCACAATAAATAGTTATATGAACAATATCAATTGAGCTTACAAAGGCAGTGTAACCACTAATAAAGTGATACATAGTTTGAGCCAATATGAGCTTGCTAATTGGTGGTAGAACACCAAAAGCATCACATGCCAATAGAATTTCATTCTTAGTATGAGGCCCTATACATGGGGTCTTTGCATTTGGAATGAACTCTATAGGATAGGATACCCTTGTATTTTATGAAATTAAGGCACATTAATTAGGTTCAAGAATTCTAAAACTACATTTATTATACCCTTTCCTTGTTCTCCACAAAAAAATAATTTAAATAAATTTCTCTAAATATTACAAGCCTTTATTTATTGACTCTAGAATAAGTTTTCCATTTGGTAGACAAGCTTTTAAAAGGAAAGGTCCAAGTTGCAAAATAGTATACTAGTTATGGATTTATCTAAGAAATCAACCTCACTTGTATGGATATCAAATACAACACTCTCCAATACTGTCATGAAAAGTTATGTATGAGCTGAAATGACAGAATTTTGAATACAAGTAGTATTGGAAGACTTATTTAGAAAACAAATAAAAGGTAAACATAATAGTTCCAAATTTGATTGCATTATATATGTTATGCTCTTTCTCTTTGAAAGTTCCACACACTTTGCATAAAAACCTCCTTCAATATTCAACATGTCATTGTCAGTTGTGTTCTTTCACAATGTAAAGTTTTGTTATCATTGAAAATACAATTAGGATTTGAAACCTTAAATATTTGACAATCCAAAGAATATACTCACATCCTAAGACTTTCCCATATTGCATCCAAAATGAAGAGATAAAACTCCTTTCTTTGGCATTAGGTAATGCATAATACTGAAATCATGTTTAATGGAAAGTACTAGTATACATGGTATGACTATTCTTTAAAGGGTACTAGGTCAATGGAAGAGCACCTACTTTTTAAGTAGGAGGATGGTGGTCTGATTCCATCGTGCCCTAATATGACTAGATTAATGACTAAATATATGCTAAATTAAGGACTAAATATATGACTAAATAAATGACTAAATAAACTACTAAATCAATGACCAAATAAACAACCAAATAAATGACCAAATAAACAACCAAATAAATGACCAAATAAACAACCAAATAAATGACCAAATAAATGACTAAATCAAGGACCAAATAAATGACCAAATAAATGACCAAATAAACGAACAAATAAATGACCAAATAAACGACTAAATAAATGACTAAATCAATGACCAAATAAATGACCAAATAAATAACTAAATAAACTACCAAATCAATGACTAAAATAGTTTAGTCATAAATTTGGTCGCGAGATAAATGATCTACAATAAACTACTAATGGTCACGTGACCAAAGTTAGTCATTTATCTACAATGTTTAGTAGTTTATTTACTCATATATTGTTGTTTGTGTACTAGTGTGCACATCAGATTGGTTATAGGTGAATATAATGGTCAACATCATCAAATGGAAAATCTAATTGGAGATTCTAATAAATATTTAGCAGTTACCATGTCAAGATTGGGTGAATATGGGCTAGCCTGTACCTACGTGATTCGCCAATTCCCCCAAACATATTCCCTAGAATTTTCCACTAAAAATTACACCACCTGTTGGGTAGGTAAATGCTATTGACAACTTCATTCCACCCACGGAGTTAGTAGAACACTCACGACCATGCTGGACCAAAGTGTCCCCAAGGTGCACTAAGCACGATTGGACAATGATATTTCAAGGCTCATATCTCTAACCTCGTGAGAGGTATCGATGAACTAGAAAATGCTACAAGACCATGTTTATAAGGCCTACAATATTCTCTCTCCATTCTGGGAGATTCAAATTTTTGAATTTGGCATGCCAATCTCACTTGATGCCAAAACTTGTAGTGATGCTCAGTTGAAAGTTGCACCACTAGATTTCCTCCAAATTACCATTTGTCCTAGCAGCAAACGGTTCACACCACTAGCTCTCATTAGATAGGTAAATGCTAGTGTCAAGCCCATTCCATCCATGGAGTTAGTAGAATGTTCATGACCATGCCGAACTAAAGTGTCTTCAAGGTGAACTAAGTACGATTGGGCAACAATCTTTTGAGGCTCATATCTCAGACCTCGTGAGAGGTATCAAAAAACTATCAGATGCTTCAGGAATATTTTTATGAGGCCTACAATAACCTCTCTCCATTCTAGGAGATTTAAATTTATTTGAATTTAGCATGCCAATCTCACTTGATGCAAAAACTTGTAGTGAGGCTCAATTGAAAATTGCACCACTGGTTTTCTTCCAAATCATTCATCCTGGCACCGAATAGTTTGCACCATTAGATCACATTGGGTTGGTAAACTCTAGTGACAACTCTATTCCACTGACTTTGTCACTGGAATGTTCATGACCATGTCGAACCAAAGTGTCTCCAAGGTGCACTAAGCACCATTAGGCAGCAATGTTTCGAGGCTCGTATCTTGGACCTTGTGAGAGGTATCAGCAAACTATCAAATGCTACAAGACCATGTTTTTGAGGCCTAAAATAACCTATCTCTATTATGGGAGATTCAATTATTTTAATTTGGCATGCCAATCTCTCTTGATGCCAAAACTTGTAGTGAAACTCAGTTGAAAGTTGCACCACTAGGTTTCTTCCAAACCATTTTTTGGAGCATCGAACAATATGTGTCATTAGCTCCCATTGGGTAGGTAATCGCTAGTGACAACCCCATTCCACCCATGGAGTCATTAGAACATTCACAACCATGCCAGACCAAATATTCCCCAAGGTGCACTAAGCATGATTGTGCAATGATCTTTCGAGGCTCATATCTCAGACCTTGTGAAAGCTATCAACAAACATTCAGATGCTACAAGACCATGTTTTTGAAGCCTACAATAACTTCTCTTCATTCTAAGAGATTCAATTTTTTTTTAATTTGGCATGCCAATCTCGCTTGATGCCAAAACTTATAGTGAGGCTCAGTTGAAAGTTGCACCGATGGATATCTTCTAAACCGTTCATCCTATCATCAAACGGTTTGTGCCATTAGCTCATTTTGGGTGGGTAAACACTAGTGATAACCCCATTCTTCCCACTTAGCCACTAGAATGTTTGTGACCATGTCAAACCAAAGTATCCCCAAGATGCACTAAGCACCATTGGGCAGTGATCTTTTGAGGCTCACCTCATGAGAGGTATCGGCAAACCGTCAAATACTATAGGACCGTGTTTTTGTGGCCTACAATAACATCTCTTTATTCTGGGAGATTTGAATTTTTTTGAATTTGACATGGAAATCTCACTTGATGCCAAAAATTTCAGTGAGGCTAAGTTGAAAGTGGCACCACTGGGTTTCCTCCAAATCGTTTGTCCTGGCACTGAATGGTTTGCGTCATTATCTCTCGTTGGGTGTGTAAACGCTAGTGACAACTTCATTTCTTCCACGGATTCAATAGAATGTTCGCGACCATGTCGAACCAAAGTGTCCCCAAGGTGTACTAAGCAAAATTGGGAAGAGATCTTTCGAGGCTCATATCTTGAACCTCATGAGAGATATTAGTGAACCGTTAGATGCTATAGGACCGTGTTTATAAGGCCTACAATAACCTATCTCCATTATGGGAGATTCACTTTTTTTTAATTTGGCATGCCAATCTCGCTTGATGCCAAAACTTGTAGTGATGTTGAGTTGAGAGTTGCATCACCAGATATTTTCTGAACCGTTCGTCCTGGCACCAAACGGTTTGCGCCATTAGCTCCCGTTGGGTGGGTAAATGCTATTGATAACCCCATTCTTCCCACTTACTCACTAGAACATTCACGACCATGTTGAACCAAAGTGTCCCCAAGGTGCATTAAGCACGATTGGGTAGTGATCTTTTGAGACTCATATCTTTGACCTCGTTAGAGGTATCGGCAAATCATCAAATGTTATAGGACCATGTTTCTAAGGCCTACAATAACTTCTCTTTGTTATGGGAGATTTGGCACCATTGGGCAGTGATCTTTTGAGTCTCGTATCTCAGACCTCGTGAGAGGTATTGATAAACCATCAAATGCTATAGCACCATGTTTTTTAGGCCTACAATAACCTCTCTCTATTCTAGGAGATTCAAATTTTTTTGAGTTTTTTGAAGTTGGCATGCCAATCTCGCTTGATGCTAAAAATTGTAGTGAGGCTTAGTTGAAACTTGCACCACTGGATATCTTCCAAACCATTCATCCTAGCATTGAATGGTCTACGCTATTATCTCTCATTGGGTGGGTAAATGCTACTGACAACCTCATTTTTCCCACAGAGTCACTAAAATATTCACGACCATGATGGACCAAAGTATCCCCAAGGTGCACTAAGCACGGTTGGGAAAAGGTCTTTTAAGGCTTGTATCTCAGACCTCATGAGAGGTATCGATGAATCATTAGATACTAAAGGACCAGGTTTCTAAGGCCTACAATAACCTATCTCTATTATGAGAGATTTGAATTTGTTTGAATTTGGCATGCCAATCTCGCTTGATGCCAAAACTTATAGTGAGGCTCAGTTGAAAGTTTCACCACTAGTTATCTTCCAAATCGTTCATCCTAGTATCAAACGCTCTACACTATTAGCTCCCATTGGGCGGGTAAATGTTAGTGACAACCCCATTTTTCCCACTTAGTCACTAGAGCATTCGCAACCATGCCAAACTAAAATGTCCCCAAGGTGCACTAAGTACCATTAGGCAATGATCTTCTGAGGATCATATCTCAAACCTTGTGAGAGGTATTGGTGAGCCATCAGATGCTATAGGACCATGTTTCAGAGGCCTACAATAACTTCTCTACATTATGGGAGATTTGAATTGTTTGAACTAGACATGCCAATCACTTGATGCCAAAACTTGTAGTGAGGCTTAGTTGAAAGTTACACCACTGGGTATCTTCCAAACCATTCATCCTAGCACCAAACAATCTATGCCATTAGCTTCTATTGGATGTAAAAATGCTAATGACAACCTCATTTTTCCCACAAAGTTACTAGAATATTCACGACCATGCTAGACCAAAGTGTCCCCAAGGTGCATTAAGTATCATTGGGTATGTCGGTGAGCATTCTCATGTGTCGAGACACAAAGTGGAACCATTCCTAGGGTAAACCTACCCAACCAGACATGATGGAAGTGTCAGTTTATGCCCATAATGAACATATGTTGCTTGTCCAAGTTGGTTATACAAGGGACATCCTCGGTAGGGTAGGTTGGGTCCTATGTGTTCTAAATGTCATAGGGTCCTATGGACCATTTTGGTTTGTAATAAAGACTAAATGTTCAAATATAATCAAAGGGTCAATAATAGACTACTAATTGATGTTTTGAGTTCTTAGGATGATCACATTTCAAGATAACCTTCAAAGCACGAAAGGTAGCCACAAATACATGTAAGACATGGATCGTACAGAAAAACACTTGTAAGACATGATTATAGTCATGAATGTATGCAAGGCATGAATTCCAATACACATTTAGATATCCATACATATTGTGTGTATACACTTATGAAGCATGCACGTAAATAATGCATAAACCATGATTCTTCTTTAGCCAAATAGAATACTCATAATGTATGAAGGATACACATGAATACAATGTAGCACATAAAGCGTACACAAATTTTCTTAAGTCGTGAAGCATACATGTAGCACATGGATTATGAAGCATACACATGAATTCACTTAAGCCATGCATGTAGCCCATACACATGGATTTAGGTTATGAAGAATGTACTTGAATACACATGAATATACTTAAGGCAAAAATCCTACTCATTAACTACATACACACAAGCATATTTACATACTAACAATGAACAAATGAACCCACAATGAATAAGTTGGATTGAATATCAAGTTTCATATATATCAAAATGGACAATAATTGTGTACATATCAAAAAATGGCATACATGTCAAATCAATAAAAGAGTTACAAAAATGTGGCATCAACTATGTCAAGGTCGATATATACAATAAAAATGTCAAATATATACAAAATTGTATCATTCAATAACCACAACTAGATCTGTATATCTCTATCAATATCTACGACTCTACTAGATCATCGAAATTGAGTCTCTTCAAAGTAGTAGGTTGCTCACTAGGTGTCTACACAAGAATAATTCAAATGCTAAATCAGATATCTTTTCTCAAAATAACATCAAAATAACTAAAAAATGGATTGTAATTTGTTAGTAGTTTAATTGTTGGTTACCTCATCTCTTTCTTCTACAATTGGGCCATTCTCTAAAGCTAATGGTCCCCATCTTGTGTGAGTTCAACTCCTAAAAAAATGTAAAGGCAGAGGATCCATGGGAGGTTGTGAAGAGGGTTGTAATAGGTAAAATAAAATCAATACAAGTTAATAACATATATGTCAGGAAACACTAAAAAAATAAAAATGCATGTACTCATATCTAAACACATATATTTAACATGTATATAGAAAAAATGCATACCAGAACCTAAGATGGCTCTCTTGTACTCTTAGGAGGCTTCACCACTAATGAGGCAACCATGACGAATTCATGTATGAACAATCATAACATATGTCATAGTCATAGAGGAAGGATTTCTAAGAGATTTAGAACGATCAAGAATGTAATTGAAAGTAAATATAAAAATGTTACCTCTTCTCTCTCTTGAACATCATCGACATCAGGTGCATTCATTAATTATATTAAACCCAATAGTTTCTATATATATAATAAATAATTCAAGTGCATTCATCAATATAGAGTGCAAGTACATGTTTAATCATGAATAATATATTTCAACAAGTAAACTTAAATTCTATTGAATTACCTTTTGTCGTTTGGGTGTCCTTGAGGATTTCTTTCTCTTTCCTGGTGTCCTCAAGTTAGGTGGGGTACCCTAGCAAAAAAAATATTAACATAAGAGAAATGAATATGACACCGCATGGGTTCAATTAAAACTATAAACAAGAGATGTATAAATATTATACCGCAAAGCTTTCAAACCCAAAGTCAATGGCAGAAAGGGTGATATCATCAACTTCAAAAATCTGAGTAGTCGAAGAGCCCTATAAAACACTAAATAAATATGCATAATTAAAAAAAAAAAATTTGAAACATACATATTATTCTATTTTTATGAATATTTTAAGAAAAATTACCTCGGGTGTTGAAGCTACATGTGTACATGTACATGTATGTGTACTCAAACGAACACTTTGTGGTGTGCTCGTATCACCTATTGCACCCTACAATGCATATTACTCATGTATCAATTTAAATTATTCTCTAAATAAAAAATTATTTACTTTTATAATATTTAAGTGATTAAAATTAATAACATGTCAAGCCAAAAATAAACAAACCTATCTCTTCTCTTTAGAAAATACCATCGTCATCAAGTCATCTGTGAGGGTTGCATCCTCGGTAGTGAATGCACGACATCTACCCCCGCAATGTGAACACAAATGAGATGTTGAACCATCCTCATTCGCGTCAATATCTACCCCAACATATATACCCTGACAATTGGGGCACATATACTCAATGGGTTGGGCTGATCCAAATGGTGCATCTGATGACGATGGAGGTGGTGCAGGTGCTGATCCAAATGGTGCATTTGATGATGATAGAGGTGGTGCAGGTGCTAATCCACCCTCTGCTCTAACAAATTGTGTCATTCTCAATAATGACATTGGTCAATGATGTGGCTGTAAGAAGAGTCTATAAATCTATGGATTCCTTCACAACTATTGGGACAACAACATGAACCATGGGTTTTTTAGCTAGAGGCCTCCTATGTTGTGGTTGTACCACCCTACGGGCGATAGGTCTATCCTATGCAAAGCCTCTCCCTCTACCCTAGAACTATCAAATGTCAAAGTAATTTGGCTTCTCACTGAGGATAAACTCACAATATAGCTTTCTCAAAAAATATAGAGGCATCTCCCAATTATTATTGGGTGCTTGGTCAAAGACCATATACCACCTATCCCAAAGAGATGCTTTCATCCTATTGTGAACACACCAATGTATAGGAAACTGAGTCGTATTTAGTTCTAGGGTGTTACTAGTACTAGGATCGGTGAAAAGAGCACATATATCACTTTTAAGTATGACCCTCTTTTTCACTTCATCATGTGACAACCCATTTGCATAAAAAGCTCGAGAGCTATCCCTCCATAAACCCCATTTGGTAACCTCTCTAGAAACCTCATTTGCACTACTGGCCATTCTTTCTAGCATTAAGGCTAGGGTTGAGTGGTGGTCAAGATCGAAGGACCTCAACCTATTGACCATTATAGAAATTTGGGCACTATTATGTGTAAGGCGTTTGATGAGATCATCTTGTGTGGCATCTACACGATCTAATGGAGGACATGGAGGGTTTATGGGTGGTAGTGACTGTTAAGGAAAATTATTTTGAGGTTGAGGAGAATTTTGTAGTTGTGATTGTTTCTCATGTTCAATGTTTTCTTCTGTTGCTTGTGCATGAGGTCTTTGTTTTCTTTTTCATTTTAGGGAATTCTTTGTAGAATCTGACATCAAAATTTGAAAAAAAAAACATAAATCAATTAAAAAACCCTACTTTAAATAAAATAAAATAAAAACAATCGAAACACTAAAATCTTACCTTCCCAACGTGGTGCCATTGTTGCAAATTGATGAAAAATGCAAAAATGGTTCAACAAATGGAACCAAAACACGCTCGCATTCTGATGAAAATTAGCTTCCTCAGTTGATTGTTCCTTCATTTTTGGCATTGAAAATGGTCCAAAGCTACGAGTTTTGGGGAATATAATGTTCCTCAAAACCCGTATGGGTTTTGAGGTTCTATTGGCTTTTTTAATTATTTTTTGCTAGGCTTGGTAAAACTGAGCCTAACACAATTTTAAATTTTGTATAACCCGCATAGGTTATGCAAAATTTCATTTTTTTAGATGTGGCCACTAAATTGTCCACCATCTTGGTGCACTTACCCATATGTGTGTGTGTGTGTGTGTGTGTGTAAAATTATAAATTGAGGAGCACAATAGATTGCAACTTAGGCAATTATTTTGTAATGTAAGTGATTAACATAATAAAAGTGAACATTGAAAATGTAAGGTTGAAATTCCTTCTCCCAACATTCTTCCATTTGTTGAAGATCTTCCTAGAACGTAAGGGGAACACCAACACCTAACTAAGGGATAATGAGGCCCATAGATCTACTACCACATTTAAACTTCTCTATGTACCTAAAATTCATCAAAACATCTACAACATTTACTAGAGTATCGATTTTGAAAGCATCACCTTATCATCTTGTATCATATCATGGAATGATGTTGAATATGTATACTCTTTATCCATGCATGAGAATTTAAACTCTTCAAAATTGAGCGAACTTTGATTATATCATTACCAATCTTTAAACTACTCTCTGATGTAGCCTAATATTTAAACATTGTTTTTAAAGCCATATAGTCTCCTTACAAGCATGAATAGGTATCTAGGCATGAGAATTTAAATTCTTCAAAGTTGATTGACCTTTGATTATATCATTACTAATCTTTAAACTACTCTCTAATGTAGCCCAACATATGAGCATAGTTTTTGAATCCATATAGTCTCCTTACAAGCATGAATATGTACTATGTACTCCACATATGTACTAGATAAACTAATGACATCATGTCACTTTCTTATCCAATGAATTCCAACACCAAATAGATTAAAGGCATAACTATTGATAGATCTTCTACTATCAACAGCTCTTTCCTAGTCTAAGTTAGCAAACCCCTAGATCTCCAAGTGTTGCAAGTACTAACTTTGATTGAAAATAAAATATTTTAATAAAGTATCCCGCAAGTTTCTAAGGACTTAATTTACTACTACGTAGTGCTCTTTAATAAGATTAGCAATATAATTACTCAAGGCTAGAATAAGAAATGTCTAGCCTAGTGTAGACTAGAGCATACATTTTGACTATGAACGAAACCGGCTTAAGGAACATAAGAAATACCTTCTATCTCTCAAATTGAATATAGGTATAAATCAAACAATAACTTAGTCCATAGTAAAATATGAACACCCAATAGTCTATGGTCTGTTATGTTAAAATATTGTAATATAAATTCAACATACTTACTTTGTCCGAACTAGATATTTTTTATTAGCTCTATCAATTTGATCTCCATTTGTAAGATAACCTCAACAACCTCCATAATCTTCATGTGAAACTATAATAAAAGATAATACATTAGATTCCTAATCATCTCCTTCTTGATACAAAATATCAACATATTGTCCACATACAAAGCGACGATGAGAATAATATCACCATCATATTAAATAAACTTATTGATTTTACTTGGAGCATGCAAATTCCAACATAAAAAATATATGAATCAAATTTTTGATACCATATTTTGAAGGGCTATTTTAGAAAACATAAAGATTTCTTCAATATATAAGCTAATGGATCCTTACCTTTTATTGTGTAAATTTTAAGCTATGCCGTGCATATTTCTTCCTCCAACTCACTATGAAGGAAATTTGTGTTCATAGCCATCTAATCAATCTCAAAGAAAAAAAATGTTACCCTTGATAATAAGAACCAAATGGATTTTGTCTTTGCAACTAAATAAAAACTCTCATCACAATTAAGTCCCCACCATGAGAATACCCCTTCACAATCAATCTATCCTTGTAGTTTCCAACGCTACCATTTAAACTAATTTTTTTTCTTGAAGACCCATATGCAACAAACATGCTTCCTTCTCTCTAGAAACTAAATCAATTGATGAGCTTAAGTGGATATATAATGAATGGTTTGTAAGACACAACAATTATTGAAGGTTTTACGAATGGGGTTGCAAGAAAAGTGGGCTTAACCCATGAGGAAACTTCAGTGGTTAAGTGTGTTTGAGATGGAGTAGTTTTGGGATGTGTGACCTCTTGGGAAGTTTTGATGCTTCACCTGTGAGCATCATCTAGATGAAATGAGTGCTAAGTGTTCCATTCATTCCCATTAGAGATGGGTTATTGTAAACCACTACTCATGAAACATGTGTCAATGAGTTTGTTTCGAAAACTACATAGTTGAATCCTAATAGCAATATCACAACTAAATCAAGTTCCAAGTGGGATCATTCCTTAAGGAATCCATCTCATCATCCATTGTTGATTTCTAGGACTCTTATTCATCCATCTTCACAACCTCAAACATAATTTGAGGATTCTCAATGTTAGTAATTAAGACACAAAATACATGTACAAAATTGAGGTAACTATATCTCTTTGATATCCTTTGTTGATTGGATTTCTTTAAAGATAAGCTGGAGGTTCTTCTAAACTCTACGAGTTATTTATACTATCCCCTACTTAGATTCATTGTAAACTTCTAGATTAGCCTCAAATGCATTTATCTCAATATTTGTCTATAACTTTGTTATAGACTTTGAACTTTCATCTAATTGCTCAACTACCAAAGAAGGCTTAAAGTATCTAAAAATCATAATCTAATTATACAACACTATTCTAGTCATAGAATTCCATAGATTTTATCATTTCCAACCATTATCATAATCAATATTATTAAGAGTATTGGTCATTAAATCAACAAATACTATAACAACTATTGAAACATTCTCAACTATGAGTCATTTCCTTAAAAATGGCAACTAGTACTACTCTAGATGGAGTAGTTTTGGGATGGTTGACCTCTCGAGAAGTTTCGGTACTTTGCCTCTAAGCATCATCTAGATGAAATGAGTGCTAAGTGTTCCATTCATTCCCATTAGAGATGGGTTCTTGTAAATGACTACTCATGAAACATGCGTCAATGAGTTTGATTCAAAAACTACACAATTGAATCCTAATAGCAATATCACAACTAAATCAAGTTCCAAGTGGGATCCTTCCTTAAGGAATCCATCTCTTCATCCATTGTTGATTTCTAAGACTCTTATTCATCCATCTTCACAACCTCAATCATAATTTGAGGATTCTCAATGTTAGTAATTAAGACAAAAATACATGTACAAAATTGAGGTAACTATATCTCTTTGATATCCTTTGTTGATTGGATTTCTTCAAAGATAAGGTGGAGGTTCTTCTTCTAAACTCTACAAGTTCTTTATACTATCCCTTACTTAGATTCATCATAAACTTCTAGATTAGCCTCAATTGCATCTATCTCAATATTTGGCTATAACTGTGTTATAGACTTTGCACTTTCATCTAATTGGCCAACTACCAAAGAAGGCTTAAAGTATCTAAAAATTATAATCTAATTTTACAACACCATTCTAGTCATAGAATTCCATAGATTTTATCATTTACAACCATTGACATAATAAATATCATTAAAAGTATTGGTCATTAAATCAACAAATACTATAACAACTATTGAAATATGCTCAACTATGAGTCATTTCCTTAAAAATGGCAACTAGTACTACTCTAAAAAGACCACCCAAAAAATTATTGAATAGGGGAGAGGACCTAGTCGAGCACCCTAACTTGGTGCTTCTCAAAATCCTACCTGGAAATTTCAAATCACTCCCAATTTGTTACAACTTACTTGGCAAGTCTTGTGCTTATAGCTAATGTTTCATGGCCGCATCATCAAATATGATACCACATCAACATGCTTTTTTTCCAAGGTGTTAGAAAAGGCTCCAAGAAAACATGAGACTCATACTTATGTGTTAAGTCATGTTTTATTGGTGCGATGAGGTGACATCACATGATTATTTATTTTTAGATCTAAGGAATATGTTTCATTCAATTATGGGTAGGAGAGAGGACCTAGTAGTTCCGCACCCTAACTTCACACTTCTCAAAATCCTACACAAAAATTTCAAATAACTCCCAATTATTTTACAACATCTTATTTGGCAAGTCCCTTGCTTATAACTAAGGTTTGAAGGCTACATCATCAAATATGATGCCAAATCAACATGCATTTTGCCAAGGTGTCTGGAAAAGCCCAAAAAGAAGTGAGATGAATACTTGTGCACTATGTCATGCTTAATCGGTGCACTGATGTGATGTCACGTGATTTGTTACTTTTTAGATATGAGGAATACATTTCATTTGATTATGGGTTGTTATCATCAACAATAACAACTTTAAAGTTACAACTATTGGTGCAATATTGTCAAAAATGTTGTGTATTAAATCAACAAGTGTTATCAAAATTATTGGAATGCACTCAACTATTAGATCATCTCCTGTAACACCCCGCCAAGAAACCCAAGAGAATCTAACCTAAAACATGCTACTAAGTTTGGTGAATAATTTTTTTTTTCTAAAGTTAACATACAAGATAAACAACAGTGCGGAAGCAATTGTCATTTACTCACATTGAAACAACATCCAACACAGATTACAAATCTCGAGGGTTCCATGATGTAGAATTACTTAGGATCAATAACACAACTAAAGAAAGATAACAAAAGATTCCATATCATAAATAATACAATTACAACTTACATCAATAAATACAATCCTCATGGATACTCATGATAACTAAATAAACTGACATCCACTGCACATGTCGCAGGGTATGTAATAATAAATCTAACATAGAAGTACAACAACCAGATTAGATATCACATGCGATACACTAATACAAAATTACAATAATGAAGATATGATAAGAAACCATCAATGAAGACCTAATGAAGAAACATAAAGACATCCAACTGCAGAAGTACCAACAACACCAGCACCAGGAGGTCGAATCTCAAATGGTAAAGAATCACTACCACCCATCCGTGTAGAACCACAAAGGCCTACCCCACCATGCTAAGGAGATAACAACAAACCCCAATTGAATGACCAAAACCAACCAAGAATAACCACTGAGCAAGGAATCCCGAAAGCTCTCTACTCAAGGTTTACAAATAAAAGTGAAAGGTGAGACACACTAATCTAGAGGTATAAATAGAAACTTAGGAGATGACTTAGGCTACATGCTATGGGAGTGTCATCACATGTTTATTTACTTGAGTTACCCTAAACTGGTCACAGTGGACCCCGGACCCTCAAGCATTGAGTTACCCTAAACTTGCCACTCTGGGCCCCAGACCCTCAATATGATCCATGGGGGATTAGAATACTCTCTCATATAAATGAAAAATTCTAATCATAGCCATTCTCTAAATTATATTTTTAAATGAACTCTACAAGTTTTAATTACTAAATTATCACTTAATTACATAACCTACAATAAGTTACCCAGGTACTTACCACTTTGGGTCCCGGCCCCTATTGTAAGCCACTCCCCTAAGATGTACCTATTCAACCTCCCCTAGGCTCATAATTTCACAAATATCAAAATAAGTATACCACCAAGTAATCCTAGAAGTAGTTTCACACATAAGAAACTAACATGATTACAATGATACCATAAACAGATAATATCCAACAAGAGCCCATAAGATCGAAACATAGATGATAATCAGAAGAAGCACATATACATCAAAACATAACTGAAAATAGAATCATCTGACACACACCCCAGCCTCTGTTTCCCCCTAGGTCTTCTAGTACCCGTTATCTCATAAAATGCATAAGAAGACACATCAGATACGAAGAATACAACACTCACATAATTGAATACTAAAACCGATCTTTAAGCATTTAAATTTCACATCACACATAATTGAATCCAAGTATAAGATCAAATAAACCTAATAGGAAAATCTTGAACATAACCATTACAACAATATCATAACTAGAGAATATTTCTTAATATTACCCTATGACTTTGACAGAATAAAAGACCCAATTTCAATAGATGCACTTCAATTTCAAATAAATGGTCAAATAACAAATATACATTTTATAAGAGAGACATACCCTAATGTCAACATATATGTCCTATTACTTTGATAAATAATGCTTAAAAGTTAATTAAGCAATGAAGACAGTTTATCTAATTGCACTAATCTATTACATAAATTCTATATAAAACAATATTTTTTCTATATCATATTACAACCTATAGTTAATCTTCATTTACAACTAACTATGCTAAACAAAACAATAAATAAAATACATACACATAAACTAAGTAACAAATAGAAGAATTTATTAAGTTTTATTAATAATAAAATTAAATTGAACTAAACTATTTATTATCATAAATAAATATTAAACTAATATTAAACATTTAGAAATAACAAAATAAAACTAACCTAAATTACAATTTACAATTTTCATTATTAACAAATGAAAGTATTAAACAAAATTTAATATATATTAGACAACAAATAAAATAAATTTAAATATAGTAACCCGCACGCATATCAATAAAGGTGTGTGTGTGGGGTGGGAAGTGAGCCCCCCCCACGCCCCCTCTCCTCTCTACCATTCCGTGCGCTGCTAGGCAGGGCTCCGTGCGGTCCCCTTGGGAGACCGTCGGTAGAGTCTGTCATGCGGATCCCTTGGGCAGACCTCCGACCAATGGGGTGCGGGGGTGGTGTCCCGTGCCCCATTCAATTTTTTTTTATATTTAATTTTTTAATAAAAACAAAACAAGTTAAAAAGGTATAACATATATGTTTTGTTATATTTTTTTTTTTATAAACAAAACTAACTCATTTACTCTACTTTATTTTATTTTTTTACCAAGTCTAGCATATTTTCGTAAACAGAAATACAAACTTGTACATATTTTTTTCAGAAATGAAAATATATGAGTTTTTTACAAATCCATGTCAAAATTTTATTTTTTTTAATCTGTCTTTTTCCTCCTAATATTATTGCATTAATTTACATCCAAATTGGATTTATGTGACTAGTTTTGTTCCATTCTGGTAATATTTTTTTGACTGTATAATTTACACAGAATGTATATTTTTTTCTAAAATGTAATTTTTCCAAGCCAAGTTGAATTTTCTAAGCTCATTAATTAATTTCAACAACTCAATAGTTTAAACTATGGCTAGATTAATTTTTTATTTTCTAAGTGATCTAGGATGAATTTTCTCTTGAAATTTCAACAACATATCCATACTATGCCAAGTATATACAAAATTATAAAATAGCAAATCTATAAGTTCTCTAAACCCCCAAATTGAAAGCATAATTAAAAACAGATCTAAAACAATAAATCAAATTAAACACAATAAAATACTGAAAATTCTACAGATGAAATCACTGGAAGGTTCCTTCAAACCCTACCTCAATTTCAATGCTAGAAATTGTATTAGATAGCCTATAGAATGATGAAACTCCTAGATCTATCAACAGAAGAACTCAATCCTGCAAATCTGAATCATAGTATATGCAAAGCCTAATTCCAGATACAAGCAATCTTCACCCAGAAACTCAAGCCCACACACAAAAGCTCAAGAACACAAAAATGTCTCAAATTCTCCAAAAGCTCTCTCCACAAATCTTCAACAACCTGATTGAATCCAAATGAATGCTAATTCCCCCTATCAAGGATTCAACTCCCCCATTCATGCAAACCCTAGATGACTCACAATTCAACTCCTAATCAAACTCACCCTCTTAAGTTGAAAGAAATTAATAATTAATAATTAAATATATATTTAATTGTGCACAACTCAACTTAGACTCTTAAAGATAAGTTGTCACATTTTTTCAAATAAATAACATTCAAACTCAATAAAGCACATGTTATTATTATAATTTATTATTAAATAATTTAATATTTCAAACATTATTAAATCATGCAATTTAATAATTTAAAATTCAATGGACAATATTAATCATATTTTCACATAATTAATTAATTAAAACCAAATATCATAATATTTAATTTTTAATTAATTAATAATCATACAAAAATATAGAAAATAAATTTAATATTATTTTCTAATTATAATATTAAATTCCATAACTATAGAAAATCACACAATCAATCAGCAATAAATCAAGATCATCAAATAAACATACAAACTCAAAGAAGGGATCCACGAACTTTGTCACCTGACAAATTTGGGTAGGGTAGTCAACAGATAATTATCCAACAATTAGGATAAATAGGCTTAGGATAGAGTTTTGGGTCTGTGTATTATCTCTCATTTTTACCATTAAGATGAATGTTTGTGGGCACGCTCACACCTGCCAATTCAAGAAAGACGATGCCATGTACCTGCAAACCTATCATCACAAGATGAAGCATATACATACAAAATATAGCAGACAATGATAAGGTACGGTCGGACGTGTGGATCTCGACTATGCAAGTAATTACGCTTCCGTCCTCTACCAAACAAAAATGTCAAATAGATACAAACACATGATAACCATACACATACAAATATGAGGTAAGTACATCATCATCAATATAAAACATGTAATCTAACATCGTGAAACATCATCAACTAATCTATGCATACACATGATAAACATATGATAAATCATTAATCCATAATCATCATTTAATAAAACAATAACCAATCACATGAAAAGTGACCTAAAAGAATTCGGTCATACAACTGAAACATATAGCAAACTAAAAGCAACCTATGGATGGGTCCTGCATCTCCCCTAATTATCATCAACACCAATAATTTTAAAATCACAAAAACCGATATAATATTACAAAAAATATTAGACATTAAACCAACAAATACTATAACAATTATTAAATTCTACAATCAACAAAATTAAAAATCACATTTTGCAGCAGCACGGGTGGTTAAACACCACCAAACCAGAAATACAACACCAACCACCCAGAGCATTTTGTATTCTCAATGCGTAAAACTAATATCATCTGAACACAAGCGAACTAATATCTGCTGCAGAATTGTTTGTCTTCTAAATATTTCATGATACCGTAGACAACAGGTCACAGATTAGGTAGGTGTTTCGTTCGATGCGAGTCAATTATCTTCAGTAAACCTGCAAATTCAAACAATATAAAATGGGTCCGAACCGACTCGTTTTCTATTAATTTTTTGTGAACATAGATGATGTCGGTTTGCCTTGCAAGACACGGCAGAGAAGTGAGATCAAACAAAGATTTTGTAGGTACAAGGATGAAACTCGATGTATATTGTAAATATGCATAAGAATCGTTCCAAATGTTTCAGCCAAATAAATAGAATCCCATTTCAAATGGCTTAAATAGCATCTTCATTTTATATTATAATCAAGTGTATATATAAGATTAGTTTTTCAAATAATTGTTTTTCTGGATTTGACTGTATTATTTTTGGTGGCAAATGTTTCGAATCAAACTTTATGATATATCATCATCAGAGAATGTAAATATGAGAAAAGAGAAAATAAATTGAATTTTTAAAAATATTTTAATATTATATTAATCAAATTGATATATTTATCTAATTTTTAATTCATGTTAATAGAATATCTTTTTTGGTGCTTTCTTCTGTCATTTTCTCATCCATGCTATGTAGATTAGGAAACTAAAAGACAAACTGAAAGCGAAAGTACAAAAATACACCAACAGAATCAAAAGCTAAGACATTTTTCCAAATTCACGAATCTTTCCAACAATGTGAAATGCTTTGGAGTGTGTGAGATTTCTTTTTAAAATTTAATTTTAAATTATTAAGAAACTGAAAGACAAACTGAAGGCGAAAGTAAAAAATGATCAAAAGCTAATGCATTTTTTCAAATTCACGAATCTTTCCAACAATGTGAAACACTTTGGAGTGTGTGAGATTTCATTTTTAAATTATTAGTGTAAGAAGCAATTAGAAATTACAGAGAAATTCAGCGAGGGCAGCTGAATACAGTAAACTGAGAAGACAGAAAAATGCCTGGCGAGCCATTAAATTTTTGCTGACTAGTTTTTCACTTCCGATCGCTTCATCGCATATAAAATTTCTATTTTACATTTTTCTATGTTCACGTGATTCTCTGTATTGATATATAAACATAAACGTAAAGAAGAGCAATAGCATTTGTCTTACATTGTAGAAGTTTTTATTTGTCTGATTCTTCTCAAGTTCAGTGCACACACTTTTTTCTGGATTGCATTGTAGAAAATCTGAACTCAGCACCATAAGTGTCTTTAACATGGACATTTCCAGTAAACCAAATGCCTTGATATATATATGCACTTCCTGTACTGCACATCAATATTCCACTAGTCAATTAATCTACTTCTTCAAAAAGTAAGAATTGCTTCAGCCTGTCAATCTTGTGGCTAACTGTTCTAATTAAGCATCAAATACTTATTGATAATTTTATGTTTTATTTATATTAAAAAGTGATAAACTTTTGGATCCATCTTTTTATTTATATTAAAAAGTGATAAACTTTTGGATCCATCTTTAAAGAAAGTATAGAAAGTATAATGAGAATCTTCATTATTTATCTTTTTGTAAGAGCCTTGCACTCAATAAAACTTGATCTCTGATGAGCTCATTATAAAACACTGCCATCAGATTCTTAGATAAAAGAGAAGTGGGGCAGAAAACCTTTATAGCCAGCTCAAACACAAGTGTCGGACAGGAAGAAGAATGCTTATACAGAAAAGTCAAACATCAAGGAACCTTAGCAAGACCGCACGATGCACCAATACTAAGGCAAGCCCAAGAACAACAAAATCAGACAATATAGCTACTATAGCAAGAAGAGAGGAAGCTCGACCACCAAGAGTTGAGGGTGTTAGAGGAACCGAGACAAACTGGACGAGATTAGTTTCAGTGGTTAGAATCAGCCAAATAGGCATTTAATGGGTTGAGGGTGTTAGAGGAACCAACACAAACTGGATGGGAATAGTTGTAGTGGTATGAATTAGTGACATACGCATATAATGAGTTGAAGCCTCTACATTAGAGTTGAAACTCTCAAAAATATCGTAAGGTGGTTGAGGAGAGTGTTCTTCCAATCACATGGGAGAGGACAACTTATAGATAATGAGAGAGCAACCGAAAGCCAAATGTCTTGTGGAAAAGTAACATTTGCAATGAGACGGGATACCCTCATAGTTGATAGTCCAGGTTAAAGGTCCATAACCTGCAAAATAGTTTCTCTAAGGAGAATCTTTACAAGGTTAACCTCTACCCAGATGTAGGTGAAGGAAGTGAGAAAAGTTTGGAGTACAAGAGTCAACCTTTAGAAAGTGACAAGAGCATTGCCATGGGGTCTGGCACCAAAACTAAGGGATAGATAAGACAAACTGATCCAAACTGTTAAAATGTTTGTAAACTTAATTATAGGGTTGAAGGAGGGGGTCTAGGATGAACCAATAGAGAACGGTGGCCTCAAGTCTAGACTCTTTCCTCTAAAGTAACATCCTTGTCCATTGAGAAATTTCAAGCTACCACAAAAAATCCATTGTCATAGAGAGAAAATCTCCATCTGACCCTCCAGTTAGGAAGCAAAACCAATCATGCAATTCAAGGAGGGCAGGCAAGAAGCAACCAAATTTGCAAACCAGACCTTAATTGCAGAAAAAGGACTCCTTGTCTATCATATCCTACCCTAGAACCATTATGGGAGTGGACAGAGCATAGGTGAACACATCCAGATTAGACCTAGGAGAAAGAGGGCGAGCAATATCTATAGAAGGCTTGTGGCTTGTAGCTGCAAGATAGGAAGCAAACAGAGGAGCATGCAAGATGCTGGTAGATCCACCGTCAGGGATGAGTCCATCGCCATGAAGCAGAGATGTAGGTGACAAAAGAGAGTCGACTAGCAAGTTTTTTCTTGAAACTCCCCACCAATGTGAGAAATCTACCCTTCAATCAGTAAGCTTTGCCAGATCCACCATCAGGTTTCAGTCTGTACACTTATTGGGGCAGGAAACAACACCCTAAGCCACAAGAAGTGGCAGAAAGGGGTTAGTCAAGAGCAAGGCAGGGGTTAAAGAGTTGGGTGAAAATTCTACGTATGAAACATCAAACAGAGAGGACCGAAGCCATCAAAAACTTATCTAGCAAAAGAAAATGATATGAATCAGCATAACTTATATTTTTAGAAATATTAATAATAACACACAATAGCAATTGCAGCACAGTTATGCTGATGGGCAAACACAGGAGGATTAATTACAAAATTAAATGTGTTTTACCATGATATTAAATGATGATGTAAGGTATCCAATGACATGTAAGATATAACAATTTAAAGATAGAAACTAATAAATTATGTTGGTTAGTTTGCAGGTTCATTGTTTTAATATTATTTTTATTAATATTTAATATTAATACTTAAACAAAAGATATATAATATGTATATTTGGTTTTGTGGAGAAAAATAATGTAATATATTATTAATTTCATTCCAGATGTGCATTGATTTCCTGAAAACAGTTCAATGTCATTAAACCTTCATGGTATCATAAAACAGGGCTTAAATAAGTCCCCCATCAGTATACACCGGCCAGTGATTCACAATGCATTACATCTGATTTAATAAAGTCAAAAGCAGGGTCTAGATCCCCGACACTCGAAAAAAAAAAAACCTTTTAAAAACAGATAATAAAATATGGTCACCTCTTTTACCAGTGCAGGTCTGATATGGTCAGTCTTGGTAAATTCCACGCCTACATTTACAGATTGCTTCACTTAGCATCACCAATAATCTCCACAAGAACATTGCCCTTGTTTGAAATGATGGAACCGGTTTGCATCTCTCATGATAATTTGTCTTGCCACAATCGTGGAGATAAACTTGGTTGCAGTGTGGCAATTGACACATACTCGAAGGTTCTTGACAATTCTAATAGTTGTTCCCGGTGGTGTGTTCAACAATCCAAATGCAATTGCCAACTTCTCACTATGGTGACAGAGGAATAATTCTTTTTCCTCCTCCTCAACGTCATACAGTACATTTGTTGAATTTGGGAAATAGCCTACTAACTTCATCTCCCAAGACAAGTTTTCTATCTTTGCATAGATCTCCTGTGTCTGTGGGTGTGATCTGTCTCCTACACAAAAAACATGTACCATTTTATGGTCTTCAATCCAGCTACACCCTGGTATCTTTTTAATTTCTCTATCTTTCATCAATCTCCGTACCATTTGAACCTCAACCCACATGGCCTCTTCTGCATACATGTTTGACAGAAGAACATAAGTCGCAGAACTAGTAGAATCCATCTCAGAAAGAAGGGTTCCCGTAAATACTCCTAACCCTATATTTTTATGTGATCTACAAGCACCGAGAAAACATGTCCACACAACCACAACAGGTTTACATGGCATTTTGATGATAAAGTTTAGAGATTCCTCAAGATAGCCAGCACGGCCAAGAAGGTCAACCATACATGCATAGTGATCAGTTCTAGGTGTAATGCAATAAGAGTCGGTCATATCATTAAAGTATTTGCAGCCCTCACTTGTTAAACCTGCATGACTGCATGCAAATAAAACACTAGTGAAGCTTCCACGATCAGGGTATGTTCCAGAACATTTCATTACTTCAAATATTTTGAGAGCATCCTTCCATAAGCCATTTTGTGCATATCCTGCAACAATGGCATTCCAGGAGATGACATCTCTTTGAGCCATTTTGTCAAACAGTTCACGTGCCTTTTGTATGTTTCCACATTTTGAATACATATCTATCAGGGCATTTGCAATTACAACATCTGGGAAAAAGCTGCTTTCTATTATGCTTTGATGGATTTTTATACCTTGTTCCAAAGCTCCCATTTTTCCGCAGGCAGGGAGGATGCTGGCAAAGGTTGTGGAGTCTGGCTTTACACCTTTCGCTTGCATTTGCTTATAAGTTTCCAAGGCCTTTTCAACAAACCCATTTTGTGCATATCCTGCAATCATTGCAGTCCATGAGACCACATTTTTTTCAAGCATTTTGTTAAACAGTTCAAGTGCCTTGTGTAGCTGTCCACATTTTGCGTACATGTCTATCAGGGAATTCGTCACTGCAATGTCTGGCATATGTCCACTTTCGATCATGATTTTATGGATGTCCATACCCTGTTCTAAACCCGCCAATTTGGCACAAGCTGGGAGAATGCTGGCAAAGGTTGTCGAGTTTGGCTTTACACGTATCAATTGCATTTCCCTAAATACCTCCAAGGCGTTTCCAACAAATCCATTTTGTCCGTACCCTGTGATAACCGTATTCCAAGATATGATATCTGGTCGAGGCATTGCTTTGAAAAGTTTTACAACCTCGCCAAGAACACCATTTTGTGCATATCCTGCAATCATCGAATTCCATGAAATCGCACTTTTCTTAGGCATTTTGTCAAACAGTTCGCGTGCCCTGTGTATGCTTCCACATTTTGTGTACATGTCTATCAGGGCATTTATGACTATGATATCGGACAAAAATCCACTTTTAATTATACTCTGATGGATGTCCATACCCGTTTCTAAAGCTGACATTTTGGCACAGGCTGAGAGAATACTGGCTAAGGTTGTCGAGTTCGGTTTCAAACCTGCTAATTGCATTTGCTTAAATTCCTCCAAAGCCTTTTCGAAGAACCCATTTTGTGTGTATCCTCCAACCAAGGTACTCCATGAGATAACATCTGGACTCGGCATTTCTTTGAAAACTCGTAAAGCGTCGTCAAGATTACCATTTTGTGCATATCCTGAAATCAATGTATTCCAGGAGACTGCATTTTTGTTAGCCAATTTGTTAAACACTTCACATGCCTTGTCTAAGCTTCCACATTTTGCATACATGTCTATCAGGGCATTTGCAACCACAACGTCTGACAGATATCCTCGTTCGATTATACTGTAATGGATACCCATACCTTGATCCAAAGCTCCGATTTTGGCACAGGCTGGGAGTATGGCAGCAAAGGTAAAATTATCTGGTTGGATATCCGTTTGTTGCATTTGGAGAAACAGAATCAATGCTTCTTGAGGATGCCCATGTCTTCTGTGAGCTGCAATTATGGTATTCCATGAGGAAACATCTTGTTCTGTCATATCGTCAAACACCTTACGAGCATCTATCAAAGTACCGCACTTTTCATACATGTTGATAAGATTATTTTGAAAGAATCTGCGCCTACAAAATTCAAATCCCCTGCCAGTGATAAGAGAGTGGATTTGTTTACCTTGTGAAAATGCATTCTTGGCAACATAGGTCTGCAGAAATTGAGGATATGTAGAAAAGTCTCCAGGGAGTTTGTTTGTCGACAGCAGAATGTGTATCGCCTTCTTCAACTGACCCTCTCTACATAATGCCGTGAAATTGAAATTGAGATGGGTAATGAATGTCAATGGCATTAAGATTGTTCGATTATATCTGAAGGGTCTGAGATGTTCATTTTTATTCAATCTACTCCTCTCACAATGTAAATGAAACTCTATTCCTCATCAAAAGTTCTGTTATTACCATCTATATATTTCTGTAAATGAAACCCTATTCCTCCTCAAAAGTTCTGTTATGGCCACCTGTATATTTCTGTGAATGAGAATTATATTTCCACGGGTACTGTCTTTGTATGCGAAGATTTCACTTTCAAAGGCTGATTGTTGATTCCACATCCTCATTTTCTAAGCTGATTCAAACCTCAAGCTACAATCCTTAGGATTACACTCCAATAAAACACTACACAATAAAAATCAAAAAGGAAATCTTATGTACAGTTTCAGGCATTATTCATGATCATAATATTGTGTGCTGTGGTTTATCAATAGGCTCCGTGGAATACAACTTTGATGGTATTAGCTTAATCTTGGATTGCCGAGCGAGTCTTAGGCTTTCGAGAGTAGGAAATCACGTCCTCTGAAATATTTATTGCTAAATAATAAAATTTAATTCAAACCCTAGATAAATGGAATAAATTTGTTAAAAAATAAAATAGGAGAAGAAAAAATAGCATGTAACAATTATACAATAAAATGTAGTTGTTGTTTTTTTAAATTGATAAAAGGCTATAGCCATAATTATATTAAAAAGTAGTTCCAAATATACATAAATTAACTATTTATAAAAGTAAAACCAACCTTAAAATTATAACATTTTACCTAGGAACAAGTAAAGTTCTAAAGCTATAAGTCTTCTGAAAACTAAAACTACAAGCAACTATAATATTTGATCACTCTCATATCAAAAGAATGATCATAAAGTTCTAAAATACGAAAAAACTCCATGATACTAATATCATATTTTCAACCATTTATAAGAGTTGTTGCTACTAAGATTATACGTTATGATCTCAATCTTATTTTGCATTTCTAGAGGAGAGTTTTGCTGCCAAATATCGACCTCCATGCCCACTCCCGCGGCCTCTTCCCAATCTACCCCTAATAGCAATAACATTGGTTCTCCTCTGCATGAAAACTGTAGATTGCCCTTTTTGTACTTCAATCCTTCTCAATTCCTCCCGAGTTCTTAATATTATTTCTTCAGCTCCCCAATCCAGATCTCATTCTTTTATGTCCTGAGGTGGAGGAGCCTGCGAATCAAAATACTTAAAAAGTCTGACTTACATAGTATGAAGTCTCAACTCCCCTTCATTTTCAAACACTAGATTCTCTTCTTTAAGAAAATCTCAAACTCAAGTTGGTCCCTCATTATGTTTGAATTCGTAAACCTTCATCAAGAATTCAATCTTCTTTCTTATACCTACAAATCCCCTGCTTTTAAATACTCTATGATCTTCAATATCTAAGATTGGATATCTTTTGGGAGGGTGACTATTTATGATTGCTAAGTTACAATCTTTTGTCTCAGAATCATGATATTTTCATCAATGTTTTTGAGAATTCTAGTCATATCTATTAAGAAATCCCTATGAAAAAAATTTCAACAAGGTTTTTTTGTTGTTAATTTACTCAAGCCCACATGTAATAGTATGGCTAGAAATACCATTAGGATCTCGATGTTGATCCTATACTTGTGGTCAGCTGTGATGAAATCCCTTCCTAGAATACCCAAAATAATTTTAACCATCGTGATGTGGGTGTCTATTAGAATTTTTTGCATCCTTTGTTCAGTAGCGACCCCTAGAAATGCTACTTGTCTTTTGGGTCTCTTGATATTGAATAAAATGCGAGACTCCATTATCAGTAATGGATGAATTTGACCTCCTCTATTCCCACAAATGAAGCCCTAAAAAATTATTCTTCCAGCCAACCTACTAAGCATAAGGGGGTAGAAGAATACTCACTTGTTTGCTTCGACCTACTTCACCATTTCACTATTTTGACATCTCCAAATCCTTCATCACTCATCCCTCTACAATTTAATATTTGTCAATGGAGAATGGTGGTCATCGCTTTACATAAACAAACCTTTCACTAAAAATAAAGCCAAAATGAAATGGTGGGATAAAAGAGAGGGTGTCAAAATTCGCATAAAATATTTGGAAATAATGTCAAATCCCCCCTTATTGGCATCTTTCATTATGGCCACCTTTCCCTCCATTTTTCAACTAAATCTGAATTTGGCTACAATCACTTTATACCAACTTCTTTTCATACTAATTTGGATTGTCGATTATGACTTCTACTATTTAAGCGGTCATTGTTGAAAGACTAGATCTCCTTTGGGATATCTTCTGAGACATGTTTCTTCCTTGCTCTACTTCCATTCTTCCAATGTGTGGTTGTCAATTCATGCATTAATTGCATTCTAGTTTGAATTTTCTCTGCTAACAATAAAAAAGAAATAATCACTAGGTTGTTTGATTTAGGAAAATCAAAAAATTCATCTGCCAACTATCTTCCCCAATAACCAATTAAAATCTACTAGCATACTTTGTACTTACTACTCCATCACTTCATTGAGTGTTGATTGTGAGTGGCAAACCACAATAATTGATCAAGACAACAAGAGGAGACTTTTTACCAAGCATCATTAACCATCTCCTCCTCTCTATTTTTTAAAGTATGAGAATTTTCTTGAATATTTAAAAAATAATTGTAAAATTCTCTTTCTACCTCTTTAAAAAGATCTAAATATTATCCATTCATTATCTTACACCATCTAATTTGATATAGTCTCAATATAAACTTTTGTTGAAGTTGTTGAGAAGATATCCAGCATGGTTGTTATTGATGTCAAAACCTATTCTCTAGAATGTAGTGCTTCGAATGATGTACAACATTTATCTATCCTATACAATTTGCTATGATGATGTGTAACTTGTGGATTTTATCCTTGATCTGGATATGATAGTACTTATTTTTGGGATATTAGTTGAAGACAATTAGTATAGAGTTATGAAGATTAAACCATTGATATTAGTTGTTGTGAGTCAAACCTTATTCTGAGAATCTTTTATATCCAAACATTCATGCAATTTGTTACAAGTTTTTGATATGTCAATTTCATTTAGACTAGGAACAAATGTTATTAATTATGCTCCTACAATTGGTACCGAATTAATGGAGATCAAGATTTGGTCTTGGTTCTAGCATTCCCATCGGCTCTAAAAGATATCTCACATACTTCAAAGTACTTTAACCTTTGGTAATTATGTTATGTAATGAACTTATCGTATGTATGACCTATTTATGGGTCTCATGGTAACATGGTAAGAAGATATTTATGTGTGACCTATATTTTGGGAATGGTGCTAGCATGTCGAGCCTTAATGAATATTTCAAGATTTCTTTTTGTGTTCAAACCGACATGTTTTGCTAGGCCAACCTATTCTGGATTTGTATTGTTATATATATATATATATATATATATATATATATATATATACATATATATATATATATATATACATATATATACATATATATATACATATATATACATATATATATACATATATATATATATATATACATATATATATATATATATATACATATATATATATATATACACACACATATACATACATACATACATACATACATACATACATACATACATATATAGATAGATAGATAGAGAGAGAGAGAGACAGAGAGAGACAGAGAGAGAGCATCTGTTTGGATCCAGATACATATGCATGTATGTGGCAAGAGTGTGAACAAAGAAATTGGAAGCGGAGGATTATGAAGTGATGCAGCAAGGAATAGAGAAGCAAGCGTAAAGAAAGTGATAGTAAGAAGTAATTAGTATTGCAGAGGTTATGCGAAGAGGTTGTTGAAGGTTGGTAAAATATTCCTAGTCGGATTTACTACAAACAGTTATTTTTCTCTTAATTGGAAGTCATTTCATGCATAAGTAGATGCAACTCCATCAGTTCATCCTTTGTCAATAAGACTATTTTTTAATCAATTATTTTTGTATTGGTTGTGATAGCTGGGAAGTTAGCCCATTGGTAGTGAGCCAACTTGCAGTGAATATCTTGGTAATGAGCCATTTTTAAAAATCACCTTTACCCGTGTCACCTTAACAAGTGTTTCATAATTTAGAATTAGCATTCTCCATGGTTTTTCCCATCTTGGGTTTTCCACGTAAAATTTGGTGTTCATGGTGTATGATATTTTTATGCTTTCATGTTCATATTTGTTTTATCTATCTAATTGATTTAAGATTTCTTTGGATCAATTAAGATTAAGAAAATTGTTAAGATAACTTATTCAACCCCCCTCTTAGTAATCTGGACTATTCAACAACTTTATCTTGATAAATCTTTTAGATATTTTTATTATTCAATTCATCCTTATTCCTTTATATATTTTATGTCTAAAGGGAGCTCCCCAAATTGTTTTCATTCCACAAGCATAATTTCATCATCTTATCAAAATTTTGATTCCATACCTATAATTGTTTCTTTAATTATAAACATTCTCTTTGCTTGAATTAAATCATACTTTTGATATCCTAAAGGGAATTTCCAAGCCTTGTCTAACATTTATTAATTTTAAATTTTATCCATTAGCACCAAGGTTTTCCAATTTGTTTGCATTTCCATTCTCTTCTCTATATATATGATTAATAGTCATATTATCAAAGAAATTTAATAGTTCCAAAGCCTTATTCAGAAGTGATTCAATCACCAATTAGGAGTATGACCAATTCTGAGGGCATTAATGGTTATTGTAGAATCATCTTCAATCTCCACCTTTTTGAAACCTAATTCCTTACACAATTCTAAACCCTCTGAAATTGCTTTGAATTTTGCAACATTATTTGTATCAATCTCCACAGGTCTTGAACATTTTGTTATGACATTTCCATCCCATTATTAAATAGCACAACCAATACCTGATATTCCAGGATTACCTCTCGAAGCTCCATTAAAATTAGGCTTTACGCAACTTGGTTTAGGAGGTGACCAAAAACATTGGTTTATGATATTATGTTATTATTGTTGTCTCTTTTTTGTACAAAATTAGGTATTAGAAGATCAAACCAATTTATTTTTATTATGTCATCACAATTAGAATATTTTGCTTCCTTATTAACATGGGTCCTTATTCTTGAATTAATAATTTTGATTATATTTTCTTCCAATTTATTGGCCCATTGATCTCATTCAAAAAAAAATTCTTGAAATATTCTACAATTTCTCTCTTTCCATAACTCCAAAAGATCAAAGAGGGGGATATTATCAACAAACTCCCAAATAAACTATTTGAATATAGACTAGGTCATTCTTTAAATAATGTCATGACATCCTTAGGTAAAGTTGAATACCAACCTAGCCTAGCACAAAGTCAATTCCATCTTTTTTGCCCAAATGGGCATTGAATAAGAAGATGATTAATAGACAATTTATTTTTTCACACAAAACACACAATGATGGACCTTGAAAACCTACTTTTTTCAACCACTCTTTTGTTAAAATATTACCTTGAAGAGCTTTCCAAGAGAAGATCCCAACATTGGGGAGACAAATTTTAATCCAACAAAGATGAATGGGAATATCTATCTTTTGATAACCTTATTTTACAACCATGCTTCTATATCCATATATTGAATTATATTCTCTCGATTTGGCCCCAATATTCCAAATTATTTCATCTTCATCTTCTCTAAATGAATGTAACTTGTTCTATAGAATTCTTTTAAGGTGTAATAAATCTTCATCTAGTAGTTGGAAATATTCAAAAAAATGCCAATACCATCTTAAGGAAATAACTTGATCCATTATTACATAATATCTTACATATTGACCCCACAAACTTTCACATTTTTTTTAATACTGCTAGTATCCATCAAATTCTCAATTGTTGGATATCCTCCCCATGAGTCCTTCCAAAACAAGGCTTTATTCACATTTTGTACACTCGAAGAGATCTAGTTTGTAATGATACGTATGTAAGATATTATAAAATTCCATATCTAAGATCCTTTAGGTAAATCAAAAAAACCTAAATATTTATGCATGATTTGAATTTGTCAAATATTTACCTCTCATCATCATGACCCATTTTATATTTGGTTCTTTATACAATTTTTCAGAATATTTTTTCTCTTAAAGCTCTATTTTTCCACAGTTGATTCTTAACTACCACTCCACAATGGTTTCACTTAATGAACCTAAACCATAGCACGTGCATTCATGACATACTAAAGCATCCCCCTATTTTAAAAATATATTGCTTCAAACTCCTTTTTACTCACCCCCCTCCAATACCCACCCAATACCCCCCACACCTATTTTCCTATATAAACCTCTACCCCCCCCCCCCCCCACATTTTTCCCATTTTAAACCCCCCAATATGAACACATGTAATATTGTATTGCCCTTTCAATGAAGACCCCATGTACTTCTCCTCCATCATTTATAGGTTTGTAGACTTTACTCCAAGAAATTAAAGCATATTTATTTTTCACATCGGTTCCTTGCCAAAAGAAGGTTCTTATATTTTTACTTAGCTTTCTATATGCTTCCACTAATAGTGAGACAAGACATGAGGTAAATAGGAATAGATGATAATACATTTCTTTTAACATTGTTATTATGTCTGCCCAAGATAATCATTTGTCCTTCCAAGCATCCATTTGTGTATCCATCTTTTCTCCTACTCCATCCCAAATCTTTGTATATCTTAAGCTTTTTTCCAAATGAATGCCTAGATATGAGCATGGTAGTTTTCCTTCTTTAAATCCCAAGATGTCTAGGATATTTCTTTGGGTTCTAGCTTTAACCAAAAAGAAAAAAATGTTTGATTTTTCTTAATTAATACTTTTTACTGAAGCCCTTCAATGAATTTTTAGTATTTTCTTGAATGCTAAATAGCTTCCTCTCTAACCCATTTTCCAAAAATCATGGCATCATTCACAAATTGTTGATAAACAACAACTAGGACTATACTAGTAATATTTATGCCTTTAATAATACCATTGTTTTGTGCTCTCAACAAGGTTCTACCTAATGCCTCTGACATGATTATGAATAAAAAGGGAGAAAGAGGATACCCTTGCCTTATTACTCTAGAACTATCCAAAAACCTATTGGGATCCATTTATAAGTACTGATTATTTAGGACTAGATATATAATAAAAGATTAAATTAATACATGCTTTATTGAACCCAAATGCTTCCATACACTTGTATAAAAATCTCAAGTCAACTTTATCATATGATTTTTTGATATGTAGTTTAATGATCATGTTGGGTTCCTTTGTTTTTTAAATTGAATGAATGGATCCCTGAGAAATTATCACCCCATCAACAATTTGCCTTCTTGGGAAAAAACTTGTTTGTTCTTCTAATATTATGCAGTGTAAAATGATCTTTATTTTTTTGGCTAGTATTTTATAGGTTGTGTTACATAACGAAATGGGCCTAATTTCATCTAACATTTGAGCCTTGTCCCTTTTAGGAATCAAAGTAATAAATGTGTTAAGGAATTCTCTCAAAAAATTTCCCCCATTCCTAGCTGCCTCCAACACCTCTATCAATTTTGTTCTTAAAATATGCCAACAATTTTGAAAGAAATAAGTTGGAAAACTATATGGGCCCAAATCGTTGTCTAGATGAAGTTGAAAAAGAGTTGTCTTGACTTCTTGTTTATTGAACTTGGCATTAAGAAATCTGCTCTAAACTTCTGTAATAATTTTTGGGATCCCTTCCAGCATCTTTCTTAAGAATCATATTCCAACCCTTCCACATTGTTCAAGACATCTCTAGAAAACAAAACTACTTTTTTGATATTTTCTTCTGGGCCCTCTATTAAAATATCATTTTCATCATTTATTTTTTTATTATGTTAATACTTTTTCTCTTCTTTGTGATTGTGGAATAATTTTGTGTTCATGTTGTGTAATATGAAATGGTAACAAATGAGAAGGATGTATTTCTCAATCTATAACACACATTGGAGTATGAAACCGTCTCAAGAAAAATCATATCAACACCACCTAATGAGAGGGATGCTAATGCAAGATTTTCACTTTTGGCACTTCTATTCACTTTCTTCTTAAAATTAAGGAGATGAATGATATTGATATACAAGAGACTAAATGAGAATATATTTTATCTAATCCAACTTAAAAGTATATGTAAAAGGGAATGGAGTTGAATTTGAATGAGCTTGGAAATGAAATAGGAGTAAGATTTTAGATCTAAATTCCTGAATGTCAAAATCTCAAAAAGACCGATAACTACAAAACTAAGATCCCAAGACCCAAATCTTTCTGTCTAAAATTTCACTTAATACTTGAGAGAATGGAATTTCAAAACTACTATGTACCCTGGGTTTTCTATTGGAAAAGTTGCAAATAGTTTTTATCAATCCTAGGATGGCTCTACTGCTCTAACAACTAAATCAGGGGTCTTTTGCACCTATAAATCTAAGATTTGTGTGTATTGGTGCCTATATAGGGGTTTATCTTGGTCAACCCTTATTTTGGTGATTCTCACCTCCATGGATAGCCAAATATTATAGAGATAAAGTGTATAGTTCTTGTGAATCTAGAGTATGTCTAAATTTCTATAAGCTAAAATGCATAAATGTAAAGCTAAGATCTACCCTATTGTGATAGAGTATAGCCTAATATGAAAATACAATCAATATGTGATTGTAAGAATGTAAATAAACATAGATATAAAGTACAAACATATAGAACTAAAGATAAAAATAAGCCATACCCAATCCTAAGAGGAAGACTACAAGCCAATCATAAATTGGTCATCTCCTAGTCATCATCAAAATCCTTTTTTGACTCCATGATGTCAAAAAGGTACTAAATGCTTGAAAAAAGGTTGAATGCTTGATAAAGGAATTGATGCAACCTTGATTTTCAAGTCCTCACTTCATGGGATTTCTTCAAATTAGGGCTCCAACCTTGCAATTGATTTCATCATTCCAAAATGAAATGTTGAGGTTTCTTTTAAACAAAGTAAGGAGATAACATCAAGAAGGTCAATTGTAAATCAAAATCCCCCACTAAAACATTGAGATGGGGATCCAATTTGAATTTAGGCACAAAGGTCAGGATATACAATGCTATTGGCATTTTGTACCCTAGGAAAGAATGCCAAAACTGTTATGCCCCATCCTAATGGAGACCAAATTTGGTCTATGGGTCCTGAGAAGTTAGGGGACATGGGATTTGGTCGGACAACTAGTTTTGAGGTTAGGATAGGATAGCGAAGCTGAAAATGGTCATATAGGACCTAGGAGATGAGATGAATTATTTGATTGGAAGAAAAATAGAGTATCACACTTAGAAATAAGGGCTTACCTCAATTTTAAGAAAGATTAAAGGGATAGAGGATGAATATTCACATGTACGTGTTCATTAAGTGCATTTATGACATCCTATTATGCAATCTATAATGAGAACACACTAAGGTGGGTACTAAACAATTATGAAATTAATTATACACCACTTAGGTTCTTACTATTTACAATGGTACATTTAGCCCCCACTTTAGTGGTATATGACACTGCATACATATACAAGCTAATGTACAAGAAATTAGTAAATGAAAAATGATATCTCAAAAACCCCCAGTATGCAATTCCTACAAGAAAGCGTTAGGAACTGATATCTATGAAACCATATGTTAGTTTAAAACCATAAATCACCTAGGGATTACTAAAATAATGATGAAATTTGTGGATAGCTATATGCCCCCTATTTTGGCTTACTATTAGGAAGGTGAAACATGGTATCATGTATACATTAGCAAATTGTGAATGCAAAGATTGGTGGAAAATACCATTAAGAGGGTACAAGATGAACTCAAAACATCCCATAGATTATTTGGATTGCTAGGAAAATGAACCAAGATTTTAGCTCAACAAATGGTGTGAAAAATGGAACTTTCTAGCTCAATTTATGACCAATTGAGAAAATGAGTACAATAAATGACCTAAAAAGTTAAAAAAGAAAAGGTGAAAAATGACCTAAAAAGTAAGTTGCTTAAATAGGAACTTTACCTTTATTCAAAGTCTCATTTTCATTCTTATCTTTCTGTGTGAATAGGAGAGAAGATGTCAAGGAAAAAGTTAGTTGAACCCACATGGATTGAGAACTTGAGGCATGTTGTAGAGGACAAGACACCCTTGGATGCAGTATTCTCTAATTCACCTATTTAACTTTCTACATTACATTTTGACTTTTGTATTTGATAAGATAGTAGATTACTTTGCACCCCAAAGCTTCCAAGTCAACATGTACCTTCTATTGCCCCAATTTTCATCTCCAAATAAAAATGGTAAGATTCGAGTCACCTTTCCTTATAATTGTAAGTCTTTAGCATGTTGTTTTTAGGTCATCGAAAACCATGTATGTTTCCAAAACAATTGTTAGAGTCTGATGCAATAATTGGAACCTTTTATTTTCCTTTGGTGTCCTAGCATTTATCCCTTTCTCTATTTTTTCATGCAAATATCCAAAATTTCCCCCAAAATGTTGTCAATTCAGTATCTTTTTATGTTTTAAGATTAAGAAGTAGCGCTTGTAGTTGGTGTCGAAAGTGTGACTGGGACCCAACAAGAGAAATGGAACTAATAAGAGGTAGAATAAAAATTTATCTGTATATGAATTTTAAATTCACAAAACTTCCAATCAAGCAGAAGTAAAGATTAGTTTCAGAATGGCTATCGAAACCCAACAAGTCAAGTGGAACTCTCAAATATAAACAAAGAGACAAGGCTTGGAGACCATGGTGTTTACAAAGAAATAAATGACTTTGGTTTGGTTTGAAATGTTGAATAGCCAAATAACTAAGAGGGGGGTGAATTAGTTATTCATAAACATTTTCTAAAACTCTTATCTATATTAACTATTGTTCTACTAGTAACCACACCAACCTATTATAACAAAGGCAAACATGAAAGCGCAGAACCACCAACATAAAGATCACCATAATTTTATGTGGAAAACCCAAATTGGTAAAAACCATAGAGAAGCTAATTCTCATGAAATGAAACATAGGTTAAGGTTACACCAGTTAAGGTAATTTTTACAAATGCTCAATGTCAATTTACTCATTGTAGGTTGGCTCACTGTTGGTCAAGCTAACTACCCTAAAATATGAATATGGATAACTACCAATATAAATAGGCTCACTTCTAGAATATAATAAATGAGATTGAATCCACCACTGAACTCTCTATCACCGATACTCTAGAATACAGGAATGATATATCAATCTACTATTGATTGCATCTACACACACGATAATCAACACACATATCTTCTCTTGTTTGATTAGCATTCACTTAGCATACAAGAATCACACAAGCCACCAAACAACTGAAAACATCACTCTTCTTATATTTCTTGATACTGTGTGCAAGGAAATGTACCTTCATAGAATTAGTATCATACAATAAATCAAATAGAGACTAAATAAACCATAATTAATACTCTATTTAGCAAATAAAGCACAATTAAGCATCATATGGCTCTCTATCTAAGAGTGTTAATTTGAAGCTCTCAACAAGATACCATTAATGACAGTCCTAGAATGAGAAATGATATGATAAACAAGCTAAGTTGTTCAATTCCAAATGAAATACAAATAATTTGTCTTAGTTTGCCTTTCTAGCTATAAAATGCAAGAGATTAGATGCAATTCTCAGATGTGTGGTTTTGAATTATGAGGATTTTGGTCTTCCTTTTATAGATTTATGCAAGGGTAGGGGTGTAGTTGTGTTGATCGTGATTAAGCCTTGGTTGAGTTTTTGGTTCCATCCTTTGAAGAAAATGCAAATCTTGTGTCCTAAAAGCTTGGTACAAGAAGACAAGATGAAGGGACAAGATGCTCTATCACTTTGGATGATTGAGATTGAATTTGGCTTGATCCATGTGAATTCTTTTCTCAAATCCTATTGGTTGATTGAATTTGTTAGGATTAACAGTCCACAATACAACTGAGAGGGGGGGTGAATCGGTTGTATGACAGAATATTAAACTTTAAACTTTAAGCTTATCAATATCAGATCTAATGAACACAATGAATTCCAACACAATAACATAATATTTTGGTTACAGGGAAACCCTATTAAAGGTAAAAACCCCGGTGGGAATTAGCACCCACTAATGATGTACTGAGAATATAGTAATCCTTGTTAGAAGATATAGCCCTGTTAGGAGCTTATTGAAACATTACAGTACATAGTCCTTGTTAGAGGATATACCCTATTAGGAGTCAAGAACAAAAGAGGGCTCACTACCCAAGGCTCACTTCCCAAAGAAGGTTAAGTCCACCTTCTGAACTCACTAGTTCACAACAAGTGTATATAAAGAAATACACAATCTTTTGAACTATTTGCCAGCAACTATCTTTGCTTGATCAGTTCCAATGAAGTCCACCAATAATCCTCTGGTCTACATACAGTAGACACAAATTTGCAACCTCATTATATCACACTTATCACATCCATATCTCTTTCAAAGAAAAGACCTTTTATTTATACCTTATTACATTTTACGAAGAGTAGGTCGGCCCATAAGGCTTTCCTAATTACAAAAAATTACATAGGTCCTTTCTAAGATACACACTATATCATAAACAAGTTTACAATGATTACATTACAACAATTAAAGACCGACATCTTTGAATTATGCTTACCAAACAAAACACATGCTTCATTCCCTGAGTTAGCTTCCTGATAAGCCATCGCTAGAGCACATGCCATAGATGATGTCACCAATCATTTTGTACCTTGCGCTGACCAATGAACATCAATCAGTACCTCTTCCATCATCCTTCAAGATTGCATACCTTGAATCCAATCCCCCTGAAATCTATACCAAAAACTCAGAGACTAACTCTGTCAATTCTCACTGTCACAGTCCAGTGACCAGTCTTTACCAAAACAATTGTATCTTCCTTAATATGCATCCATTAATGATGTGATCTCATATATGCATCTGAAACATCCATACACTATGATTACCAGTCTGGTTCCTTCATAGAAGCATATGTTGACATCAGTGACAAAACACAAATGATAACAATATGAGTGCCCATTCAGTAACATAGTGATTAAACATATTAAATGTCTCAATCACCACCCATGCATTAGCAATATCCAAAAATCTCCCCCTTTGGCATTGATGTCAACATATGGGAAAATCTTATCCCAAAGTTGTATCAACCCAAAAGTCCTTCAACTGAACAATCTCCCCAAACAGTGAGGATTTTCTCATAACAACACTCCCCCTTTGGCAACAATGGTAAAGGGTGCCAACTTCCTTCACATATAAACTTTCTTCCATGATCACTCCCCCTAAGGAGTAGATCCCTACATCCAGTATAGAAAATGATGAGGCTTTGAATACTTCTGGACTGATGCATCTCTGCATCATTTAGTTCTGGCTAGGAGGGGCCTAAACCCCTAACATACCTCTGAGATATTCAAAGGTATCTTTTGGTAGTGGCTTTGTAAATATGTCTACAATCTACTCTTTTGTACTGATATATTCAAGCTTGATTTCTTTTTCTACCACCTTGTCTCTTAAGAAGTGATATTTGATAGAAATGTGTTTAGTTTTAGAGTGCATCATCATATTCTTTGACATGTTTATTGTGTTGGTGTTATCACAATGGATAACCACTTGCTCATTAAATGTTATTCCAATGTCTGTTAGCATTTGTTTCATCTAGACAATTTGAGTGCAATTTATAGCAGTAGCAACATATTCTGATTCAGCAATAGATTGTGCTATACAATCTTGTTTCTTACTTAGCCAAGAAACCAACTTTTTCCCAAGGAAAAATACATCACCACTTGTACTTTTTCTGTCATCAATATTTCCTACCCAATCAGCTTCAGTATAAGCATGAAGTTCAAAGCTATCATTCCTATCATACCATAAACCATAGTCTATGGTCCCTATGAGATACCTCAGTATCCTTTTAACAACAGCTAGATGAGTCTCTTTGGGTTCTACCTAATATCTAGCCACAATTCCAATAGCATTAGCAATATCTGGTCTAGTGTGAGTTAGATATTGTAACCCTCTAACCATTGATCTATACAAAGTTTGAAAAACACATTTTTATTCATCATCAATTGTTAGCTTGTTTCCAGTCACCATAGCTGTTCCTACCGGTTAACAATCTTCCATACCGAATTTCTTGAGCAATTCTTTGAGATACTTGGTCTGAAAATGCCATTCTCATTCTGAGTTATTTGCAGTCCATGAAAAAATTTCATTTCACCTATCATGGACATCTCAAATTCACTTTCCATTTCTTTAGAAAACTTCTTACATAGATCATCATTGCCTCCAAAGATAATGTCATCCACAAATACCTCTACTATCAGAATTCCATCTTCAGTGATTCTTAAGTACAAATTACTGTCTGCATTACCTTTTCTGAATCTAAGTCCAAGTAGATACTTGTCCAACCTTGAATACCAAGCCCTAGGAGCTTGCTTCAACCCATACAATGCTTTCTTTAATTTGCACACCATGTCTTTATTTTCGCATAGAGGAAATCCATCTAGTTGTTCTATGTATACTTCTTCTTCAAGATCTCCATTCAGAAATGCAGATTTAACATCCATCTGATACACTTTGAAGTTTTTGTGTGTAGCATAAGATAGAAATAATCTTACTGCCTCTATTCTAGCAACAGGAGAAAATGTTTCTTCAAAGTCTATGCCTTCTTTTTGTGAGTATCCTTTACACACTAGTCTTGCTTTTTTCCTTACAACTATTCCTTCTTCATCCATTTTGTTTCTAAAGACCCATTTTGTTCCTATAACATTTTTATTTTTAGGTCTTGGAACCAATTCCAAGTACTATTTTTCTTTATTTGATTTAATTCTTCTTTCATGGAATTTATCCAAGATTCATCTTTAAAGGCTTCATCTGTAGTCTTTGGCTCAACTTGGGAAATCAAACAAATTTCTTCTCTAACTTTAGATCTAGTTAGTACTCCCTGACTGGTATTGCCAATAATTTGATTTTCAGGATGGTTTTTTTTTACATACCTTGGAGTTTTAGGAGTTTTAGTGGTCTTTCTTGTATCATCACAAGCCTCTTTTTCACTTTCTTCCTCAACAAGTTCTTCTTCTTCGGCAATAGTAGTGGCTTCTTTTACTTCTGATATCTGACTATTGTCATACATTCTTTCTTGTATCTGAAATTTCTCATCTATTCTTACATTGTTACTTTCAACCATCTTCCTTAATCTCAGATTGAAACATTTGTATGCCTTACTTTTAATAGAATAACCAAGGAAGATACCTTCATCACTTCTAGCATCAAATTTTCCTATCTCATCATCCCTCTTGATATAACATTTGCTACCAAAAATTTTGAAATATTTTATAGTAGGAGTATGATCAAACCATAGTTCATAGGGAGTCTTACTTGTGCCATCTTTGATTTGAATTTTGTTTAATGTGTACATTGTTGTTCCAATAGCCTCTCTCCAATGTACATGAGATACATTCCCTTCAATCAACATTGTCTTGGCAACATCAAGTATAGTTTTGTTTCTTCGCTCTGCTATCCCATTCTATTATGGAGTTCTAGGAGCATATGTTTGTCTTTTTATCCCATGCTCTTCATAATAAGAATTGAATAGATCTAATGTAAACTCTCCACCTATGTCTAATCTTAAACACTTTATTTTTAGTCCTGATTCATTATCTACCTTTGCTTTAAACAACTTGAATTTGTCAAATGCTTTTGATTTCTCTCTCAAATAAGTAACCCACATCATTCTAGAAAAGTCATCAACAAAGAGTATAAAATACCTTTCACCGTAGTATGACTTTGTTCTTGTAGGCCCACATAGATCTGTATGTACCAGATCCAACTTTCCTTTTGATGTAAATGTTTTGCTTTTATGACTGCTTTTAGTTTTCTTTCCCATAACACATTCTCTACATATAGTGTTAGTAGGTTTCACAATCTTCAGTAGATCTCTTACTGCATTAGCCATACTTGCTTTCACAATGTTATAAAAGTTAACATGACAAAATCTTCTATGCCATAACCAACTATCATCTACTTTCGCAACACTCCAAATGTGTTTAGTTCAAATACATTACCTCTAGATCTTGAACCAGTAGTAATCAGTTTTCCTTCCTTGCTTCTGATAAAGCACTTACCATTAACAAAACTTAACTGAAAGTTTTTATCCATTAACTATCCAAAACTCAACAAGTTATGTTTCAGTCCTTCAACAAGTAGTACATTGTCCATATTAGTCTTTCCATCCAGAGCAATGGATCCTACTCCTATGATGGATTTTGGGAGATTGTCCCCAAACCTTACAACACCTCCATCATAATTTACTAATTTAACAAAAAATTTCTTATCACCAGTCATGTGATGAGAACATCCACTGTCAATTATCCATTCAGTTTTCTTGTAAACATGAGATACTAAGGCTTTTTCTTCATGAACTTGTTCATCTTTAATAGCAAAAAATCCAATCTCTTCATTGTCTAAATCATCATCATCATCAGAGATTCCTTCACTAGCATAATAACATTCTTTATCTCTTCTAATCTTTGCATAATTAGGTTTGTATTTAGGAACTCTTGTAGGACATCTAGATGCAAAATGACCTACCTTATTCCATGAAAAACATTTCAAAGGTAATTTTCCTTCAAAATTTCCCTTACCTCTTTTCTCTCTTCTAGCTATTAGTGCAACAAGTTCTTCCATCTTCTTTTCTTCTTCCACTATCTTCTCCCATTCCACAGCATACTCACCAAGCTCTTCTCTCAGGTCTTCTTTGCTTGTACTCAAAAGTGCAAATACTTTCTTGTGTGTGGATGCCCTAAATGCAGATTCAACTTTAGGAGTAGCTTCTCCTAATTCCATAGCTTCAAAGCTGGTTAACTTTGCAATCAACATCTCTCTACTAAATTTTGGAGTCAAGGGTATAGTTTCTTGAATTGACATTGCCTTGAATTTGTAGGTAGGAGTTAGAGATCTAAGAATCTTTGCAATGACTTCATCTTCATCATAAGTACCTCCACAATTTTTGATTCCAACTATAGCTTCTATAACCCTTTGAACATAGGCTCTAATGCTTTCATCTTCATTCATTTGTAGATTCTCCATCTTTGTCTTCCAGTTCTGCAATTTCGCTTGTTTGGTATATTTGTCTCCTTCATAGAGTGCCTCTAGTCTATTCCAAATATCATGTGCCAAATCCAGATCTTTAATTTCAGTAAACTCACCCTCAGATAGTGCATTGATCAATGCTTCTCTTGTGACCATGTTGCATGAAAATAGTTTCTTTTCATCATCGGCGGCTGACACCAAGTCATTCTCAGCTTTCAAAGTTTCCTACTTCTTCACAATCATCCAGTAGTATATGCCCAAGCATAGCAAATGTGTTCTCATCTTGTTTTTCCAACTGTCAAAATTTTTAGGATCAAACTTAGATTTGTCCTTCCTATAGTATGCCATTTTCCCAAGATCACCTCAAGTTGTTAAGCTTTCTCTCTGAGGACCACAAGCTCTGATACCAATTGTTAGGATTAACAATCCACAATACAACTGAGAGGGGGGGTGAATTAATTGTATGATAGAATATTAAACTTTAAACTTTAAGCTTATCAATATTAGATCTAATGAACACAATGAATACCAACACAATAACACAATATTTTTAGTTATGGGGAAACCCTATTAAAGGTAAAAAACCCTGGTGGGAATTAGTACCCACTAATGATGTACTGAGAGTATAGTAATCCTTGTTAGAAGATACAACCCTGTTAGGAGCTTAGTGAAACATTATAGTACTTAGTCCTTGTTAGAGGACATACCCTATTAGGAGTCAAGAACAAAAGAGGGCTCACTGCCCAAGGCTCACTACCCAAAGAAGGTTAAGTCCACCTTTTGAACTCACTAGTTTGCAACAAGTGTATATGAAGAAATACACAATCTTTTGAACTGTTTGCCAGCAACTATCTTTGCTTGATCAGTTCCAATGAAGTCCACCAATAATCCTCTACTCTACATACATCAGACACAAATTCACAACCTTGTTATATCACACTTATCACATCCATATCTCTTCCAAAGAAAAGATCTTTTATTTATACCTTATTACATTTTACCAAGAGTAGGTTGGCCCATAGGCTTTCCTAATTACAAACAATTACATAGGTCCTTGCTAAGATACACACAGTATCATAAACAAGTTTACAATGATTACATTACCACAATAAAAGACCGACATCTTTGAATTATGCTTTCTAAACAAAACACATGCTTCATTCCTTGAGTCAGCTTCCTAATAAGACATCGCCAAAGCACACACCACAAATGATGTCACCAATCATTCTGTACCTTGCGCTGACCAATGAACATTAGTCAAGTACTCTTCCCATCATCCTTCAAGATTGCATACCTTGAATCCAATCCCTCTAAAATCTATACCAAAAACTCAGAGACTAACTCTTTCAATTCTCATTGTCACAGTCCAGTGACCAGTCTTACCAAAATAGTTGTATCTTCCTTAATATGCATCCATTAATGATGTGATCTCATATATAAGATCACAACATCCATCTAAACTCTTTTTTGACTTCGCAGCATCTGAAACATCCGTACACCTTCCGTACACTATGATTACTAGTTTGGTTCCTTCATAGAAGCATATGTTGACATCAGTGACAAAACACAAATGACAACAGTATGAGTGCCCATTCAGTAACGTAGTGATTAAACATATTAATGTCTCAATCACCACCCATGCATTAGCAATATCCAATAGAATTTCCTCTCCTTTTGGGTTGTTGAGAGAAATTAAGATTTATTAATCAATTTTAATTCATTTATTAGCCATGTACCCCTTGAATGGGTTGAATTTGATTTAATTCAAAACTATACAATTAATAGAATTAATTGCACTTTTATTTGATTTAACTTGATTAAAATGCTCTTAATTTTGATTTATCTTGAATTAAAGCTTGATTTTAATTTTGATTTAATTCAATTACTTTGATTTTTGTCCCTGATTTGATTTGATTTGCCTTGATTTGTCACTTAATTGTCTTTGTCCATTTTCAAGTGATTATAGATTACCATCAACCAAGTTGGCCTAACCGCCTTGAAATGGGTCGCACCAAAATATTTTGTGGTGGTAAGGAATGAAACGTGGACCATTTCGGTCAATAGGACATGCCTCAAGAATATAAATCATGCTACACCATCTCTACAATTTTTTTGACCAATGGATATGATCAACATGTTATACAATAGTTGTCCAAACCAATACATAATGAACACACTCCAAATAGGACTGAACCCCAGATGATCAATCCATCATATGTTGCATGCAAAATAGAACCACTACCTAAATGGCTAAGATTAAACATTTAAAGTGCATCCTTCATTGAATACCTTTACCGATAAGCCAAGGATACGGTACACACCAATCGATAGAGAAAAGAAAACCAAATCATCAAATATGTTGACTTCAATGAAAACCATTAATGATAACACCATGAATAGAAAAAAAAATCACATTATAACACTAGAACCCTTATTGGAATCCGAATGAGATATGGGAAAAAGTAAATATCAAGAAGATAAGGCTCACTTAAGTTTGGGAAGAAATGAAGCAAAAAGGCAGAGATAGATCTCAGTTCTCGAAGAACATCAAAAGCCAAAACTCATAGTGGAAAAGTGAAACTTGAGATAAGTGGTTGATATTCAAAATTGTGATAATATGATGCTTGGAAGGAACACAAGGTGGGGGGTAAAATTTTTCTCAATAACTCTTACCGAAACCTCGATACTAGAAGCAGAATTTTTGAAAGTTAAAAGAAAGACATGACATGTTTTCATAAAGCTAGGAGGGAGTTTCACTTCTGACACCCAAGCCCGACAATGTAAGAAAAGAACACATTTTAGATTGAAAATTTGACATGTCCCAACAGCTATAAAGCATTTTGAGTCATTTATTTAATGAAATGACCTACATTAATGGTGTCAGCATATTCAATTAGGAAGTTGTAATAAAGTTTTTTAAAAGGAAAACTTTAATCATTTCTCAAGGATCAAATTGGTGATAATGGAGAAAAGTTAGGGAATCAAGAGATCCAACCTACAAATAAAAACTATTAATATCAGTGAGTTCTATTTTGATTCCTTCCATTATCTATTTTCAATTTAATTTTTTCTAGGGTAAACAATGTTTTCATAGTCAATTTTAAAGAAAAAACAAAAAGGAAAAGGTGAGGTTTAAACACTGAAGTTACAATCACCTAAATGGATTAGAATGTGCTTTTTTAGATGTGGGTGATACCAAATTAGGACATGTTAATTTGAGGGAGTTTTGTGGAGAATTAGACAACCAAATAGACACTCAATCATTGAAAATTTATAGGAAAGTGGTTTCTTAGAAGTTGTTAGATTCCCTATTGTCATGCATTTGATCATGGAATGCATAAAAAGATATAATCCAAATAGAAGGAAAATAAAAATGCAGGTGAGAAAGTCATCGTCACTCTTGATAGGTAGACAATACATAACTTCTTTTGGTTTCCAATAAGTGAAGACTACACACATAGGATTTCACTTCTTCCCAGACTGAACTTAGCATGAAGAAGGGTGTATATAGAATGAAATTGCTAAAAATTGGTTTTAAATGTACAAAAGGTTTTGTCAAAGATACCCAAAATGATCCTTCAAACACCCATTAAGGGTGAAATTGCATACAGTATAGTACTCTTAAACAAACTTAGAGGAGATGAGGATACCATCTACTTAGACGAATGGATGTTTTTCTTTGTTCAAATGATTTGTGCTAGATCAAGATACTTGGTTTGGGAAGGAATAATTAGTGATTGAATACATTAGTTATTCAATGCATTCCCATTAAATCAATTCTTTTACATGTGTTCGTATGTGGTGTATGCCCTAGCTTGCACCCAATACTAGGTGAGATTAGAACATGTGTAAGAATTTGAGGAAAATATCCATATTTATGAATTTTATCCCATTTTGCAATTGCATAATAGTTATGCAATTTTTTGTAGATTGAATGATGCATTCACTATGAAATTAGTCTATAAATTATAGGGATTCCC